>CP139502.1:114807450-115127767 GCA_021014915.2 Artemisia tridentata subsp. tridentata | reverse complement strand
TAAATCCACATTCACTCCATCCGAATCGGTTGCGGGCGGCGACCGATCGGATGGCGATGGCTGCTGAACCTTTTTCTTGAGCTTTTGCAAATGACTTGTTTCTCGGTCGTAGCTCTTGATTCTTTGGTCTTTCTCTTTATCCTTAAGCTTATGAACTTGACTACTTGGACTTTAACTCATTGAAGTACCTTACGGAGCGGAACTTGACACAAGATTCACATGAAATCTCAAATATTTCCTTTTTCTTCATTTTTGCATCTTTTCCATCCATTTTCCTGTCTTTGGCTACAAATGCTTTGCAAACACACTTTGGTACGATTTAGTAACAAAAGCATATAAATATAACCACAAAACATATATAAAACTACCAATAACGCTATCAAAAACATTTTAGATTTAGGCGTTATCACGCTGGTGATGACATCAAGTTTAGTTTCCCAGTGGCCTTGACAACGACAATGAGAGCATTGAGTGTAACCAGTTTTGTTGAATCAAGTTCAGTTTCCCATGGGCCTTAACAACGAAAATAAGAGCATTGAGTGTAACCAGTTTTGTCGAATAATGGGACTAGAGTTAACTAACGTCGTCGCAACAATGAAATAAGGTAACACTTACTTATTAAAAGCTACTGCAGCAACCAGTATGGTTTATGTTCTTGTTGAGGATGTTATTTCGGATCATAACTGTTGGGAAAGACCCGAGGATAGGTATATGTGAACGACTGTTTTTTAGGTTCCTTGAAATCATCTGGGGCAGGGAGACTACCGCGACATTGGCTTCAAAACCATTATATAAAAACAATAAAAAAAAAAAAGGGACAATGCTAAAAAAATACATCGAACTTGACACTTTTTAGCATTGTATGGTGCCAACTTTTTTTCATCTCATTGTATCCATAAACTTTTGATTTCGTGTCATTGTGAGTACTATGTCCACCTTGTCATATGCCAGCGTGTCCATTGTGACACCTAAGCTGTCAGCGTGTTAAGACCTACTAATTTTTTTTTCATTGTATGCATCGAACTTGACATTTTTTGTTATTGTATGTATCCACGTCAGCTAAACGTCGCATCATTAGTCCTTTATACTAACGGCCGTCAGTAAATAACTTACAATTCCGTTTTCCTACGTTTTCGTCCATTTTCATACGTTTTCGTCCGTTTTTTTACTTTGTCGTTTTTCGTCCGTTTTCATCCGTTTTTATACGTTTTCTTACGTTTTTACACGTTTTCGTCCGTTTTTAAACGTTTTCGTCCTTTATATACGTTTTTGTCCGTTTTTGTATGTTTTCATCCGTTTTTTCACGTTTTCGATTGTTTTTATACGTTTTCGCCCATTTTCATCCATTTTATACGTTTTTATATGTTTTCGTCCGTTTTACACGTTTTTCGTCCGTTTTTATACGTTTTCGTTCTTTTTATACGTTTTCGTTGGTTTTTACACGTTTTCGTCGGTTTTCACACGTTATACGTTTTCGTCCGTTTTCTTACATTTTCGTCCGTTTCTTACACGTTTTCTTACACGTTTTCGTCCGTTTTCTTACGTTTTTGTCCATTTTCTTACACGTTATACGTTTTCATCCGTTTACACATTTTCGTCGGTTTTTACACATTTTTACACGTTTTCGTCCGTTTTCACATATTTTTGTCCGTTTTTTACACGTTTTCTTATTCGTTTTTTTTACGCGATTTTCGTCCGTTTTTTTTAGTTTTCGTCACGTTATTTTTAGTTTTCGTCAGCTTTTACACGTTTTCCTATGTTTTCGTCTATTTTTTTGTGTTTTCATACGGACGAAAACGTATAAAAATGAACGAAAATAGGCGAAAACATGTAAAAACGAACAAAAACGTGTAAAAGCTGATGAAAACGTAAGAAAATGAACAAAATGAAAAAAACGGACGAAAACGTGTAAAAACGTAAGAAAATGTGTAAAAATGGACGAAAACGTGTAAAAACGGATGAAAACGTGTAAAAACGGACAAAAACGTGTAAAAACTGATGAAAATCGACGAAAACGCGTAAAAACGTAAGAAAACGTGTAAAAACAGATGAAAACTTGTAAAAACGGAAAAAACGTGTAAATACTGACGAAAACGAATGAAAATGGGCGAAAACGGACGAAAACGCGTAACAACGTAAGAAAACGTGTAAAAACGGACGAAAACGTGTAAAAATGGATGAAAACGTGTAAAAACGGACAAAAACGTTTAAAAACTGACGAAAACGGACGAAAATGGGCGAAAACGTATAAAAACGATCTAAAACGTGTAAAAACGGATGAAAACGTATAAAAACGATCGAAAACGTGTAAAAACTGACGAAATGAAAAAAAAATGGACGAAAACGTGTAAAAACGTATAAAAATGGTTGAAAACGTAAGAAAACGGACGAAAACGTGTAAAAACAGACGACAACGTAAAAAAAGGACGAAAACGTATGAAAATGGACGAAAACGTAAGAAAATGGAATTGTAAGTTATTTACTAACGGCCGTTAGTATAAAAGAGTAATGATGCGACGTTTAGCTGACGTGGATACATACAATAACAAAAAATGTCAAGTTCGATGCATACAATGAAGAAAAAAAATTAGTTGGCCTTGACACGCTGGCAGCTTAAGTGTCACAATGGACACGCTGGCATATGACAAAGTGGACATAGTACCCACAACTGCACGAAATCAAAAGTTTATAGATACAATGAGACGAAAAAAAGTTGTCACCATACAATGCTAAAAAGTGTCAAGTTCGATGTATTTTTTTAGCATTTTTCATAAAAAAAAATACATATATACATAAGATTTTCTATTTTAATCCAGTAAGTAAAAGTGTTTAGAACATGTTAATCTGTTTGTATTTCAATCTATAATAATATTGTAAATTTTAGAAGGAAAAAAAAAATCATATGCGTGCACAAGCATTATAACTAGTTTCAAGGAATAAAGAAAAAAGTGCTGTAATAAGAAAAATAAAGTAAAAAAAAAAAAAAAATAGTCATGTAATAGTAAAGAAAGAAAGTGACACGGCAAATATAAAAGAGAATTTTGCTAGCTTAAAAGGTATGGTTAGTGCTTTTATAATCAGAATGACATCAACGGATATGAGTAAATACGATAAGTTTATGGTAGACATAATCATAAACCACATGGCTATAAACCCGATAAGTAAATACGATAAGTTTATGGTAGACATAATCATAAACCACATGGCTATAAACCCGTTGTGTTATCAGGTTCGGTTATTAGGTATGGAATAGAAAAAAGTAACACGTAACTAGACCTATAAGAGATGGGTTATCGGGTTCGGGTCGCGCCATTCGAGGTTGCTTAGTTTGAATCTACCAAAGAGAAAAAGTTCTAAACACCAATTTGACAGTCCGAGTAGAAAGGTTTTTTTTTTTTTTTTATTTTTTTTTTTTTTTTTTTTTTTTTTTTTTAAATTTATTTATTTATTTATTTTAAGGTTATGGGCCTATGGGTGTTGAAAGTTTAAATTTTTTAAAACGATGCTTTATCAACCCGTGCATTGCACCGATTTTATCTAATTGTAGATTGCATACTGTTTGAGTAAATTGATGAGTTGTTACCGTGATGGTGAGGCTAAAATATAAAACAACGTATAACTTGGGCTGTCTCGGCAGGATTTTGTTAATTTTTATGTCTAAAATTCAAAATTTTTTAGACAATCAATATTTCCTTGCAAAAGCACATATTAATATTATATTAATATTGTAGTTTAGGCTTGATCTTTATTGTTAAAAAGTTAGACAAAAAAAAGTTAACAAATTTAAGACTTGGCATTTGGTAGTATAGGTATGCGGACTGTGACAAATGGTAATTTTTCATTTGTATGATTATGATTAATTATCAGAAAATGCTCATTAATTATTTATTGACAACTATTAATGAGAAGTTATCTCATTTAATTACGTTATTACATTATGATAACTCAAAAACGTTGATACGTGATTCACCAAATATTGGAACGAGCTCACACGCGGACCACAACGAAATAAACACACTAATATAACCAAACGGATCCTTATATTAATTCACAGCCCAATTTTCCCTTGGCCTGTTACTATTCATAAGCCCAACCCATTTATAAGTTTTATTTATTTCACTTATCTCACTCGACTAAACTCGCTTCACTTGACCTTGATTTCTCTTGAATTCGACACATAACATATATAACTTTTTACACCTCTCGAATCTTTTTACATCAAACAAATAGGATGTCGAGTCTTACTTACTAATTCGAACATTTGATACCTTAACGAGACGCAAAGTAAACCATACTCGACAACAATTATAAATTCACATAAATTAACCAAACGCGACTAAACTAAATTCCACCTATGTCCTGTGTTGTTTTTAGTCGAATAAGAGTTCTTAACATTATTTAACATCATTTCTCACCATTTCCCAACAATATTGCACGTTAAATCTCACTTTGGACCTTTATAAGCATGTCGACATATATACAAATATACACCATTCGACACTTACCCAAATCCTACACACAAGCTACCCCAAATATCTTGTAAATCTTTCTAAAAGTCACCATATTCCTGACATGTCTACTGATCGATCAACTTGTAGCCATATTATATAATAGAAATTCATATATGTGTCCATATATAGATCGAATATACATGCACATATACATTTGCATTAACTCCATTTCACACTTGAACTTATACACTACAATTTTCTAAGTCTTTCTTCCCTTATTCGACCACTGAAGACCAGAAGAAATTTTCTATAATCATTCGAGCTCATTGCAAATCGAAAAAGGCACATTCGAAAGCTTTGGTACATGTTCTAGCGCGTTACATAAATTCTCCCCGTGTTCTAGTCCATTCGAACGTTAACTCACCACCTTTTAAGGTGTAGTAAGTCATCTCAAACCATTTTCTATTCTTTCTTATCCATTTTAATGTTCCATGCAATATATATAAACTCACACGATCGTATATACTTTTCTTTTGATTTTTACGAGTTCTTAATATTCATTTTATGCAAAACGTGATTGCCTCCTATTGATGGAAGGCTAGAAATCATGTTACAACATCATTCGTACATTTACATCTTCATTTATTCACATATCGAGCACCATTTTATTCCATGTTACACCGTATAAAATTTATAACATTAATAAGTCATAGTTATATTTTTTGTACAACTCATATTGTCGACTAGAAAAGACCATGTAATTTCGAATTCATCTACACAACGTCTCATTTTTATTATTCGACATGATTCTCTATATGCTCAACTAACAAGCTAGTAAAATAAGCTCTAGTCATAAGCTTGTAAAAGCTCATTAAGAACCCTCAACCTATCGCTACATAAACAGAATTCAAAAACCTTTATATTTTATTCGATTGGGCTAGTTAGCCCAATAAGCAAATTATAAGCTATTGTGATAAGCTGTTGATATAAGCTCTTTTGTAATGTTTTTAAGGTCCTAAAACAAGCCCAATGATAAGCCCATTTAATCCTTAAACGCCATGGATCATAAACTCTTAATGGGCCTTTAATTATACTCGTTAAGTCCATTTAGCTTAAAAATAAGCATTTCGGCAAATAAGCAGTTTATATAAACTTAAATAAGCTATATAAAGTTAGTAAAACTCTCGGATAATTTTTCCTACCTTTTTGTGATTTTTGGACTAAATTTGCAAAACATATTTACTATTAGGGTAAAAATTGTAACTTTCGGAAAAATAGGGTACAAACTGTCAAATCAGTAACTTATGGATATAAAAGGATAAAATAATAACTAGAAGTCATAAAATGTAACATTTGACCTTTTTTTTACTAAAAATGTAAATAAGGACTAACGGTGCAAAATTTACGCCGTTAGGGTAAAAAGTGTAAAATCTGTAAAACTTCAAGGACCAACTGTAACTTTATTTCATTTTTATTTCTAATTCATATTTTACACTTTTCAACTCAATCACGTGCATTTTTACGTTCCGTTCATATATTTAATCACGTTACGTTATATTTATATATAACGAATTTTAACTTAACGTTTCGTTACACCACTTTCGAGGAAACGATATTATTGGATTTAAAGACATAAAAACAAGATAATATTATATATAATATTATTTTTGAACTTTAAGCATTTTAAGCATATCACACACTCACATCACAAACCAAATCGTTATCCGTTACTCATTTTCACAATCACTATTCATATTAAGTCAAATTCTCAGACTTTACCATTATTCAGGTCGTGTGTTGGAGCCGTTCCCATAACTTACTTGATTTTACATTTCACCTTGCCAGTTACGCTCAAGGTGAGTCGTAGCCCCAATTTCTATCATTTAATTGTTTATTAAACTCTTTGGGGGAGATACATGCTTAACTATTTCAATTACTTTTACAAGTACTCTAAACCTTTACATTATTGTGAGATTTCACAACCTCTACTGTTATACGTTTTGAATTACCTTTTGGGTAAGAAACTTGCTTACTTTTATGGACTACTTAAACAATGCTTTTGTTTGATAAAACTATTACCTGCTGGCCTAAGTACTATATCCCAATTGCCCATGCTCATGTACCGTTAATTCCTGCTGGGAAGCACGAGTGATATAATAGATCTATTGAGGGTGACACCTCCATCCGTGTTGGGATTCAACAGTCCGGATTGGACAAACGGATGTATACCATGTCGAATTACAGTGTCTAGGGATAGAACACTTGCCGGGCCTTATTATTACATGACTCATTTCATGCAACTGTCATAGCTTCGGTAGCATGAAACTTAGCGCAGCGTAATAGCACTTTTGTATACATTTCGAAATTGAAATGTTAACTCATGAACTTACTGGTCCAACTTTACTGCTTTATATAAACCTATGAACTCACCAACCTTTGTGTTGACATTTTTAGCATGTTTTTCTCAGGTGTTTAGTTGTTGATATATGATGATGCAAGGCAGTGCTTGGCAGGGGCATAGGCACACTTTTGGAGTGTACACAAAACACTCATGACCAAAGTTTTTGTACTATGGGACAACTAATAATTATTATGGGCCTTGTTTTCCGCATTTCAATTATGTAAAACTTATGTTTTAATTAATGAAGCTTTTAAAACGGATTTGATAAATTCGTTCTCTATTATTTGTGTTGTGATCCAATTACGTAGCACCCCAGATATTATTACCGCTACGATATGATTTGGGGGTGTTACAGATTGTCATCAGAGCTAAGGTTATAGAGAACTAGGTACACATAAAACCTAGACTATAACCGCTTTTTACAAAAAAAAACTCAACCTATGACCGCCATGTGCCAGGCTGCCTTACTTGCCACTTTACTTGCTACTCTACTTATTGTTTCAGCAAACTTAGCATATACTTACGTGTTACTTTGATGACACATGTGGAAACCGTAGAGGGGGGGTGAATACGTTTCCATTAAAAACTTAAAAACTTTTTGGATCAAACAGCCGATCAAGTGTGACGTAATATGAAAAGTGTCAACAATGATCATACAACATCTATAGATGGTATAACGTAAACTACAACACAAACACAATCAAACCATGACACAAGCATAATCAATATATTATAAGCAACAAACCACACAAACATAAACACAATGCAAGTATAAATATAAAGCGATAAAGAATAAAATAAAAGTAAAGAGATAAGTAAGAAGGCGCAAACCGGACACGATGATTTATAGTGGTTCGGTCACGAAGCTCCTCTTCGCCCTACTCCACTCCCCGAGTACCCAACTCGAGAGTTACTTCACTAATCAACAAGCTCCCTTCAGGCGGAGAAAACCGTACAACGTCGCTTATCCTTATTTCTGACACTAAGCTAAATGTCGAGTACTAATCTTAGCTAGTACCAATCTACCACGATCTACCCGATCTACTCACGATCTACCCGATCTACCCTTGATCCACTTGATCAATACACAAGCCCACAAGCTACAAGAGATCTCCAAGATCTCAACAAGATCACAATGATCTACTCCCATTTGACTCGATCTACCCGATCTACCCTTGATCAATACACAAGCGCACAAGCTTCAAGAGATCTCCAAGATCTCAACAAGATTACAATGATCTACTCCCACTTGACTCGATCTACCCGATCTACCCTTGATCTACTTGATCAATCACACAAGCCCACAAGCTTCAAGAGATCTCCAAGATCTCGACAAGATCACAATGATCAACCCTCACTTGACTCAATCTACCCTATCTACCCTTGATCAACACACTAGCTCACAAGCTACAAGAGATATTCAATATCTCTATAAGATCACAATGATCTTCTCTTACAAACTCTCAAAAGAAAAATGAACTTGATGTATGCAAGGATACAACAAGTATGTAACAAGTGTTACAAGTGCACTAACTATAACTACAACACTTTGTATCTTTGTGATACTATGTGTTCTTCTCTTGCACTAGTAGAGGAATGAAGGTGATCACTTGGTTGGATGAAAGGATCACTCTTAAAACAAACTAAGACTCTCTAAATGATCAAAGAAAGTGATCTAAATAAGGAGGGATTAGACTAGAGAAAACTGACTGGAAAATCAAGTTGGAAGTGTAAAATGGGCCACTATTTATAGGCAAGGAGAAAACTAGCCGTTACAGAGGGACGACACCACTAATTGTCCGACGGCACCACTAAATTTAGTGGTACCGTCGGTACTTTAGTGGTACCGTGGACGCTCCTCCGTTTGTTTTTAGTGGGGAAGGTTTATTTGGGAATGTTTGGAGCTGTTTTGGGGGGAAAATGGCTGTTGGGATTTTTAAACTTATTTTTCAAAATAAAACATTTCTTTTTATTTCAAAAATAATTTGTAAAATATTTTTTTGAAAAAATGTTTTGTCACATTAAAAATGTGAAGTTTAGAGAAAAATATAATCCTTTGATCATTTGTCAAGTAGTAGATTTGTTTGTCCATACCTTGAGTGATTTACGTCGGGATGGAAATTTACGACTTTGTTGAAGCATACTTGAGACGTCAAGAGGTGTTGATGTAAGTATGCATTGATGATTTGTGTTTACAAGTAACTTGCACATTTTACGTTATGCATTACAAGTTACATGTTTGTCATTATTAAAACCGAAGAAACCGTTTAGTTTAAATATCGTAATATTTGCACTAACAATCTCCCCCTTTTTGATGATGACAAATATGTAAACCGTAACACATAGTAAAATGTAAAAGTTACTTGTTTACACTTCCTTCTCCCCCTTTTGTCGAAGCAAAAAGGTAGTTGCCTCGAGCTCTCCCTTGAATTCACTCCCTACTCCTCCTTATTGCACTACTTTCCTTTCTCCCCAGAAAGGCGAGCTTGCATCATCCCAGTGAAGTCTTCTATCACCACTTGTGAAGACAACTCTGTAAGTAATCAAAACACATAACACACCCAAGGATTGATGTTTGGGTCGTGTGTTTTAGAGAGAGAGAGAGAAGAATGGGAACTTTAGTGAGAGAAAATGGAAGTGTATTAGGTTTAGCAAATGAAGTTCCAACCCTTACCATGGGTGGGAAGGGCTATTTATACAAGACACAAAAACGCCTCTAGTAGGCTATGGACCGGGCTGACAGTGGGTAAAGACCCGACCCGACTCCATGGTGAAACAATATCTAAACCAATATGATTAAACCTACGAGCTACTTAATGCTAATCCATACTCGGGGTGACCGAGTATTTCATGTGAATATTTATATTCCTAGCAATCTCCCCCTAAGGGAGGTCACCCCGGAAATTACACTTTGAATTCTAGCATTCTATTACATGACTGTAAATTCCTGGCTCATAGTCTTTGATTCTTCTAAGTCTTTAATCTTTGTACTTTCAGCAGTGAACTTTTGATGACTGTTCTTTTTTCTTGGATGATCTTTGAGGATTCTTTGAGGTCATCATCCAACGTATGTCTCCAAGTCATCTTTTTGTAGTATCGTCTCCATGTGATGTTGTGATCTTTAAACCGACATGCTCACACTTTTCTGGATCATGATTTTCAGCATCAGAGTTGCAGAAGCAGTGTTGAAAGTCTTTCAATTATCATGATTTCTTTGATTATGATGGTGAAGTGTGAGCATGGGGTGATGAATCGGCATCTTTTCGGCAATCAGCTGCAACCGCCAGGGATTCCTGCAAGCAGACAGTTAGCAACAAATCATCCGGCACTTATAGGTTCGGACTACGAGATCATAAATAGCATAGTGTGAAAACTTTCTAGAGTCCTTGCCAAGGCTATTCGTAAATCGGATACCCCCGAGAGGGCTTACAAGATCTACCGAAGTACATCAACGATTAGGTGAGTCACTGGAGCTCACTCCACGACTGTAGACAGTTTGAAACCGCTGCGACCACTAAGTGTAATCCACAAGGAATTACCGAAGTGACCTGCTTTCAGGGCTGTTTGATGTTGACCCTGGCAGGAATTTCCATTCAATCATTGAGAATTACATTTTTAAATTCCCTCATAAATGTTCTGGCAGATTGCTAAGATCTGCGTAGGACTCATAAGTTTACAACTGGTGTCCTTAATGTTGAACAACCAGTGTAGAAGTAACATGTGTTCCTATGAGATCTTATGATGCATCTCGTGGCTCTAGACTCGATAAGTGCATTTTTGGTAGTCGGAGACTGGAGCGGTGTCTCCTGTTTCAATATCAACATAACTCGTAAAGAGCGGTCGATAGATTATGCAGGGTTCCCCGTGAGAATGAAACAAGTCCTTTTAAGAGAATTTGAGTGGCTAGAAGGTTTAGTGCAGTGCGTCACTGGGTCCATGACGTCTTGTCTTCAATACCGGTGTTACCTTAGTAACCACCAGTAGCATATGAATTGAACCCGGTTTCTGCCCTAAGGTTGAATAATTGGAGGGCTATTTCTTTTCACCCTTTCTCATTACATTTCTTTTTAATTTTTCAACCCCTTCTTTCTCCTTTCTCATATTACTCCTTTTTTCATAATCATGCCTAAGGACTTTCTAATACGAACTATTCGGTATTGTCCTTGGGTAGATCCCTCCGGCTCTGGTGGATCATAGGACGGTTTTCCTAACCTTAGCCACCTTATAACTTCATGACTATCCTATGTTGCCGTCAACCAAATATTTGAAAATTTAATAAAAGTGTTTATAGTTATAAAACACATTTTGCTAACACTTTGAGAGTTTTGTATTTTTCAAATACTCCCCCTTAACATGTGCTCATATGTTTTAATTTAAAATTTGCACATGCTGGGTAGAGATTGCACTTTTGAATTGATCCACCTTCAGTGAACATGGTCAGGCATTCGAGACACGCTTACATCACTAGTTAGACTCGCTTGAAATTATTACCCGGCCTGGTCAAAGTGTTTATAGTTATAAAACACATTTTGATATCACTTTGAGAGTTTTGTATTTTTCAAATACTCCCCTTTAACATGTGCTCATATGTTTTAATTTAAAATTTGCACATGTTGGGTAGAGATTGCACTTTTGAATTGATCCACCTTCAGTGAACATGGTCAGGCATTCGAGACACGCTTACATCACTAGTTAGACTAGCTTGAAATTATTACCCGGCCTGTTCAGGTCCACAGAAGGTTTCTCGAAACAGTACACTCTACTCAGACAAGTCCTCTTCGAGACACGCTTACATCACTGGTTAGACCAGCTTGAAATTATTACCCGGCCAGGACAAGTCCTTTCGATTAATGACAGTTTTTGTTTTGTCAATTCATTGGTGAAGTCTGAGTCGCGCTCACATGAGATGCCATATCCTTTTTGTCACCACAAACCATTTGCTCCCCCTCAATATGTGCATTGATATACAAAAGAGTTTAGCACATATGGGAGAGCTTACATTTAAGTCCAAAACATCACATTTTTATCAGATTGCATATTTAAATCACATTCTCTCCCCCGATCAGAAATTTCAAACCTTTTGAGATTTTGTGATCCCAATTGATTTAAATAAGTTTAGAAAATATGGGAGAAAATGTGGTCAGGTTTAATATGTGCTGATAATGGAACATACTAATGCTCCCCCTCAATCAATGAGGGAGAATGTTAGTGTCAGGTATGATAAGTTTGAAAGATATTTCCCCTTAATCGATGACCCGTTTTCTATTTAAAGAGCTGTAGTCATTGATTGAGTGACAAATTTTATGAAAAACTTCAATTCTGATTGATTTCCAAAAAAATTCATGGTACCACCAAGTTTAGCACAAATACTTTCCTGAAGAATCATAGATGGAAAAGTATTTGTGATGTAAAGAAGACTTCTCTTCTTATACGAGAAATGATGCACTGAAACGTACATCAAATCGAAGAAACATGGATATAAAGTAATCCATGCCCGGGAGAACTTAATCACCCGTTGTTAGGAACAGCCGTCTTTTTGGCGACGTGCTTTCCTCATTATGAAGGACGGGTTGCGTATCTGAAATAATAGCAAACCTTTTAGGCATGTTTTGAAAAAATTTCAACTTCTGCTCGAACTTCATTTAAAGACCAGTGTCATTATTGAATGACATTTCTAGGACCGTAAATGTTATCGATACCAAAAGACATGCCTTGAAAAACTATATATATATATATATATATATATATATATATATATATATATATATATATATATATATATATATATATATATATATATATATATATATATATATATATATATTTTTTTTTTGGTATTTTCAATTTTTTTGATTTTTATGGTTTTTTGTTGGTTTTATATTTTTCTAATTACATTTTGGTTTAAGATATGTAAAGTATGAGATATGTACAAAGGATACATGAAGATTAACTACCGATATTCTTCCCAAGATAGATCGTTGCTGCACGAGTCTTGAGCTGATTTGTTCAGAAGTCATTTGTCGTTTCCTCTCATATGTTGTGAGCAGCCTGAGTCCAAATGTCAAAGAACGATCTGTACGACCTGCATTTGAAAATAGACGAAAGAAGAGAGTTTGGAGTGTCGGATCCCCAATTTAAGTTGGGTTCCAGTTGGTTAGTGCAAACAATCTATGAAGCTGCTGAAACCATATGTGCCTTGGTTTTAACAATGGGGGCAACACTAGTAGATGCAATGGACCTAGTTAAAGGGCATTATGTATCTAAAGGGATAACTCTACCAGTTGGCTTCCATTCCTTAACAGGCACTACTCTAGGCATGGTAATTCTCATTAAAGGGCAATGTTCGCCTAGTGTGAATATTCGGCCGTTGGGCTTCCACTGAAAGCCCACATTGGTAAACATTTTCCCTATAGGTTTCCAAGATTGCTTAATTTGTCTAGCTCTCCAAACTTTCTTAACTGGGGGTTTGTTGGACGACTTCAAAAATTTCTCAACACACTTATCATGATTACCCAAAATTAAACAATCATTACATGTTTTGCAAAGTGAATTAGAATTTGAATTATGATTCCTTTTGTTCAAATCTGACTTATTGTTCCTCATGTGGTCTTCTACTTTCTTCTTAGGAACACTTTTAGCTGGTGAAGTCCTATAATTCTTTATATTTCTCCTAGGTTTTGACTCGCTAGCTTTAGTGTCACTGTTAACTCCTGTAGAATGACTGATGGAAATCTTAGTCTTTTTCACTTCCGGTTGTTGAACATGTTTTGATGTGTTTGGATCTGAAGTTTCCAAGGGTACCTCAAAGGTTACATGCTTGTTCTTAGTCATTGAGGATGATGCAATAAACCTATCTCGCTTGTTATCAATCTTAGGACATGTGCCAATGACGTATTCTAAGAGTTCCTGAGATCGTTTAGTGAGGAAGCAGGCATCTACAACTGCACTATTAAGTGGTTTCTCTATCCTATCCTCTTCTACGGTCTCACGAAGAATGTCAAGACTATCCTTAAGATAAGTGAGATAAGCATAATGAGCTAACCTATTGTTCCTAAGAGGAAGCGGAAGAGTCACAGCATCAATTGCATATTTTCTACCAGCAGAAACCTTTGGAACAATATTATCACTGGTGACGACTGTCATTTTCCCTTTCACCTGAGCCTTTAGATTCTCAATCTCATTAAGCAAAGAAGTTATTTTTTCATTGGTTTTATCACGTGTGATTTTAATCGAATCATATAACTCTTTGTAACGCTGTTTAACATTTGAATTTTCAGCTTGAAACCAATCATTTTCATGTTGTAATTTATTGATGGTATCTTGATAGTGAAAATTCTGAGAATCTAAAGACGATGGTTTATGGGTGCCAGTCACATCACTCTTATTAGACTTTAATTGGGCAATTTGGGCCCTCAATTTTCGAATCGTGTTAGTGTGAGCTTGAATTTTTTTCATCTCGTTTGCTTAATTCAAAATATGCATCAAATTCAGGAGCATCCAAAGATGTCTTGGCATTTGAGATTTTAATTCTTTCTTCTAAATGTTGATACTTTAATTGCAAATTTAGATTATCAACCTCTAGTTTTGAAAAATGCCTAACCATGTTATCATGGTCATCATTTTGGATTTTCTCATGCAATTTTAAATTCTCCCCCTCAAGCTCAACAACACGATTCTAGGTAACATTCAATGCAATAGACAACTCATGAAATTGACAAGCAGTTAATGCAGAATCAGTAGCAGTATAAAATACATCCTGTGTAATACATCTAGCAATCAAATTCTCATTAGTGATGAGAATATTCTTTCTTTCAATCTCACAGCATTTAAGGTCAATAGCATTTTGTTTCCCTACGTTTTCCATATCGTTAAACACTTCTTTCATCTCTTTCAATTCAGTTTCAAGGGTTTTTTGCATGCCCTCAAAATATTCTTTGAGGAGTTTAAAGAATGGAATAACCTCAGTTAAGTAGCACAATTTTGTTTGTTCAAAGCCCCTTTCCCCTTCAGTAATTCCCGTTGGTGTAATTCTCTTCTTACATGTTTTATCGAAATCAGCAAATAGTTGACAAAGAACATATATGCTAATTAGAGTTTTACATGCTGTGGGAAGAGTTAAAGGAACTAAGTGCATGGGTGTATTGGGTGGGTACATCGTTGCTGCAGCTATCTTTCTAAAGGGTGGAGTTTTGGCTTGAAGTTCATGGGCTTTCCTTTTTTCTAAGTCTAAGGACCAAAATATTTGTTCTGGAGTCAACTTAGTTTGAGGTACAAAAATAGCCAATCGGTTCTCCTCAGAGTAATCATGGGGTTTGATTATGACTCGATTTGCTATACATTTGGGATCCTTTATTTTTTCAGCCAATCTTTCTTTATTTATTACTTTTATCTCATTACTCTCTTCAAATGATGACACATCGGGAGGGGCATGACCAGGCTTAAGCATTACATTTGCATCATATAATGCAGGTTGGGCAACTTTAACACTCCTAAGAAAAACTGATTTAGGTTCACCTACATCCTTTTCACTATTTTCATCACACAACTTTTTATGCTTTTGAATCATTTGAGCAGTTTGTCTGGTTTGGTCTTGTGTGTACAACTTGTTTTCAATCTTATTCTTTAACGTTTTAAGTCTGGAAAAATCATTTAAGAGTTTTGTTTCTTTTTCTTTGAAATCATATTTTAGTGTAATTACACTTTCTTGGATATCCTGTTTTGTTTAACAGTTTGATCAAGTTGTTTTCGTAAAGAATATAACTCCTTTTTCAATGTTTCTTCCCTTAAATTACTTTCTGTTATGAATGTACGCATTTGACTATCCATTTTCTGCTCACGTTCAGTTAGCTCAAATTTTGCACGTTGTTTATATATGGCCACCTGATCTTTATAGATGTTAAGTCTAGTGGTCAAAGTGTCATCAGGGATAAACACGGTGTTCTCATGCAATTCACAAGTATTATCGACAACAGAAGATGCACTACTTGGTACAACAGACACGTTGTTGTGATTCACATATTGTTCATATGGGATAACATTACTATTTCCCATATCAGCAGTATCTGATTCAACAACATTTGTCTGTTGTACTTTGTTGGGAATCTTCTGTTCATCAACCATGTTATACATGTCATACAGCTTTAGTACCTCAGATATGACAGATGCGTTGGAAGGACCAGATTGTTGTGGTGATTAGACTGCAGAAGACAGATTAGCCATGAAGATGGTTTGAGCAGTGGGTTCATCATCAACGTCTAAGTCAAAAGCATCACAGTCATCAGCTTGGAAGATGTTGGGATCATTTAGTGCCAGGTCCTGAACTGGTTGATCATCCACATCAGCATCAAACGTGTTCCCCTCATCACCAGCAAGAAACAATAACTCTTCTTCGTCCAAAGCTGCTCCATTCTCTTGAGCTTGCATCAACAACATCTTATCTTTGAAGTAGTCAAAATTCTGTGGACGCTTTGGTTGAGTGCAGTTCCTTGCTATGTGTCCTAGTCCACCACAGTTGTAACATTTGATTTTCCTTCCCTGTCCCTGATTAGCATTCCCAACTCTGTTCTGTATATTACCCCGAGCAACGTTCCTTTGATTCACATTCTGCCTTCCCTGAACATTCTGAATCACAACCCTTCCATCTTCCACAGTTGCTTGGTTACGTGGATTTGTTGAAGTTCGAAGTTGGTTGTTGGTTTGAGGGAGTGTTGCTCTGAACTGTTGGACAAGTAGAGAAACTTGGTTGGAGAGATTATCAATCATCTTGTCAGTGTGAGAGTATCCTGAATCCAGATGGGTGTTCACAGCAGATGGTGGGTGCAAAGATGATTGGACAAGTGATGTCTGATTTTGTGATGAAGAAGGATGGTGATAAACTTGATCATGTGAGGATTGATTGATCGGCTGAACATTTGTGACAAAAGCAAGTGGATCATTTGTTGTTGTAGGATTAAATCTTTCCCTTAATTGACGATCATAGACAGCATGCTTTTCATGTTGTTGTAAGTAAGCATACACCTGTTCATAATTAGTCTCTCTCATTCCTTTGTTGAGCTTCACGGCTGTGACAAATCTATCCCACTCGGGTGACATGTTGTTCACAAACTTAGAATTGAGCTGAATATTTGGCATTGTCATCCTGATGATCTTCATGTCATTCACAAGCTTGTGAAATCTCACATAATAGTCAGTGATGTTTTCACCAGGATTCATCTTGAAGTGCTCAAACTCATCATACAACTGAGATTTACGATCTTCTTTGTTCAGTTCAAATCCAGCCATAAGCATTTTAACATTGTCCAAAACAGCTTAGGCTTCAGTGTTGAAGTTGATAAGCTTGTAAACGTCTTTGGGAAGTCCTTGAATCACAATGTTAGAAGCTCTAATGTCTGCATCATAACGCTCCTTCTCCTCCTCATTAAGATCGTTGTAATTACGTGGCCTTTCGCTTCCAAGAGTGACAGTTCCATCCTCAGCAGTAGTGACAACATCTCTAGTGGTGCCCATTTGAAAAGGTCCTTCATCAATGGATTTAAGAATGTTAACACCATTCTCTTTTCCCAAGCAATAAAGTCGTATTCTTTGTGCCTATGATTCATAATCCGTCCTATCAAGCATAGGAGGGCGGGTATCGGACCCGGTAGCTTGAATGTCATCAGAAGAAGTGCTTGCCATGATGTAAACTTGCACGGGATTTTACAATTCTATGATTTAAACCGATAAATAGATTCTTTCGCGGGATTTTACAAAAAAAATAAGGAATAAACCGTGAAATGATAATGATTACTTGAATGTGTTATGATAAAGGTTTGGATTGATAATATGATTAGTGATTGTGTGTTGAGGGTAATGATTGATTGTTAGACTTTGTGAAATGTTGTTTGATTTTGGTTGAATTGTTTTACCAAAATGAAGTAACTTGGTCAAACCGCAATTGGCAATAGCAAACGCAATGTCAAAACGCAGTCAGTAACTTGGTCAAACCGCAATTGGCAATAGCAAAACGCACTGTCAAAACGCAAGTAAGCTAAAGCAAACCGCAAGTGGCAAACCGTAGACAGCAAAACTCAAACCGCAACCTGAAAAATAGTACAAAATGCAAGATCCAAAACGCAAGGTCAAACCGCAATAGTTGAAGCAAACCGCAGAGACCACAAACCGCAGAGAACCAAACCGCAGCTAGATACAAAATGCAGAAGACCAAACCGCAGTGACCCAAAACGCAGAAATCCAAAACACAGTAGCTCAAAACGCATGAGGGCAAAACGCAGTCACAACAAGACAATGTGTCACTTTCACTACGTTTTGTCTTCTTTCCCGTTTTAGTTGAAAACCAAAACGCAGTCAGATTCCTTGCCAAACTGTAGTCAACGATATCCCAAACAAACTCAAAACGCAACAAGGAATTCTTTACCGTGGGTCAAACCGTAGTGAAGAATAAATCAACAAACACTCAAAATAACCACCAAGTAGCCCGTAGATAAGCAAAGAACGATACAAGAGATAGTGTAGAACACAAAAGTACAATTCTTTGGCAAATCTACTCACCAACAAAGCCATAAACCGTGTTTGTCTTGCCTTTTCAATTCGAACAAAAAAAAAACAATAAGAATAACCACAAGTAAGCTACGAATCCAAACACATACAACCAAGCTAATCAACCATGCCTCTGATACCAATTGTAAGTAATCAAAACACATAACACACCCAAGGATTGATGTTTGGGTCGTGTGTTTTAGAGAGAGAGAGAGAAGAATGAGAACTTTAGTGAGAGAAAATGGAAGTGTATCAGGTTTAACAAATGAAGTTCCAATCCTTCCCATGGGTGGGAAGGGCTATTTATACAAGACACAAAAATGCCTCTAGTAGGCTATGGACTGGGCTGACAGTGGGTAAAGACCCGACCCGACTCCATGGTGAAATGATATCTAAACCAATATGATTAAACCTACGAGCTACTTAATGCTAATCCATACTCGAGGTGACCGAGTCTTTCATGTGAATATTTATATTCCTAACAGACTCCATGCTAAGTTTTCAATTACCCCCGAGCTCCCCCTAGCTCATTGCTCCCCTATGGTGATTGAATCCCCTTATTTGTTTACCTTAGTATCTAACGGATCCATGGATCAAATTTTTACAAAGGCTTTTCCTACAACAAGGGTTAGCTTCGTGCAACATAATATATAAAAGAATAAGAGCAACATTATAGGGATAGAATACACATAGCAAGACATGCAAGGGTTAAACTATGTTAAGAACATAGCAAAAAAATAATAATAATTTTGATGAGCATATCAAAGTGTGCAAGAATTTAGACACGTGATGAAAGTGTGCCAAAAGGATAAACACCAAAAAAAAAGCCCAAGAAAGTTGAGCGACACAAAAAGATGAATGCATATTGCAATTCAAAGACACTTTAGTGTCACAACCCGACCGACAACCTAAGGTGTAATTGTTCAATCAATCACACTAACAAGAACGAGATTCGTTCGTTGACTGACACACAAAATGACTTCTTCCAAGTTGTCATTGGGAAGACAAGTTCTAACAAACCTTTTGAACAACATAATCATCTACCTAAGATGATTGGTGTTAGGATGGTTTAGATTAATATATCGTTTGCACTGACAATGAGATATTGATATGAAAGACTCGGTCACCCGAGTATCTTTTGGCATTAGATAGCTCGTAGGCTTTATAGTTATAGTTTAGATATTGTTTCACCATGGAGTCGGGTCGGGTCTTTACCCACTGTAGCCAGCTCCATAGCCCACGTAGGGCGTTATGTATGTTGTATAAATACCCTCTCCCACCAAAGGAGAGGGTTGGACCTTTCACTAGTTCAATATACTACTTTTCATTTTCTCTCTCTAAAGGCTCCCATCTCTCTCTCTCTCTTAAAACACACGACCAAATCACAAGAACCATACGAGTTTAGATTATTGAGTATCCTACAATTTGTATCAAGAGCCTTGGTTTGATCTTTTGGTATGTGGGTACTCGAATTTTAGATTGGTTTTTGTGTTTATTGTTTGGTTAGACTTGTTTTTGTGAAAAATACCTTGGTACGATTTTGTTTGTGGTTAATCTTGGAATATGTTTGTACTTTCATGATTAGGGGTGTTGTATGAACTTAGTTTAGTGCTTGGATTGCTTGTTTCATCCGTTTATTGGTGTGTTTGTGTCAATTATGTTGATATAAATAATGCCTAAACACGTTATTAATATTTTTCGATATCTCAACGTTTTGATAATTACAAAATGTAAAATCATTAAACGAAAAATTATGACGTAAACAAGTATTTAGTTGTAAATATCTATTTTAACAACTAAATCACTTAAGGTATGAATAAACAAATGCTTAATGCATTATATGATCAAAGGGACATTTTCTTAATCACTAGAATTTTTATAAAATGTCACAAACATTTTATGTAAAACCCGCAAATTAACATAAGATGAAAAGACAAAAATACCCTCGAAATTAAAATTTTGAGAACCTACGAAAGATCACATAAGTAACATATGTATATTCTAAGCTTCCAATATTTAAGCAAATCAAAAACCTTATGTTATAAGTTGTACAAAAAAAAAAAAAAAAAAAAAAAAAAGAGAACCTATGTATGGTGCCGCCCTCCCCATGACCACAATTGAGTCCAAGTGCATGATTGCTAGAAACTTGGCAAGCCCATAATGTGATTTATTTATTCCCTAAATAAACCTAAATCAAAAACACGGCTCCTCTTTTTTTTCCTATAACCGAACAAAAGAAAAAAAAAAAAAAAACCCTAAACCTCTCACAAACACAAAACATTCGGTCCTCTTTCTCTTGGCTGCTGTGTCGATCAAGAACCCACCAAGGAGGCTTCAATCTCGTTTTTGATTCGTGTTCATCATCAACAAGGTAACCTATAATCATAACAAAGATCCATTCGAAATTTGTGAATCAAAAACTAACCTAAAAATCGTGTTCTTGTGCCCTTGCTGCTGCTGTTCGACGCCAAAAGAAGAGAGGGGAAGAGGCAATTCGTGTGGTGTTTTGATTCTTGTTGTGTTCGTGTTTCTTCGTGGTCTACAAGGGTATAGTATCACTTGTTCAATCCATGTTCTTGTTTTGTTTCATAATCGAAAAATATGCACATAAAATACCACATGAAATCACAAATGAACAAAACCCTAAAATCGTATATATGAATCGGCTGCATATTTTTGTGGTGAAATAATTCATTGTGATTATGTTAAATATGTTATAGAATGACCTAAATATGTTATGGACTCAACCAAAATCGTTTGGAGTGAAAAACTAATGATTTGGATGGTAAAAAACTCTAAAATGGATATGTTGCTGTGATAACTGATTCTGAGTGGGATTTTTGGTCGACTTTAAACGGCTGTAACTTTATGATGGAGTCGAGTTTTTGAGTGTTTTAAAAGACTAAAACTAAGTTCATTGAAATAGATACCTGAGAAAATTTAGTTTGTAATTTTTAGAGGCCTAGAAGGTTACTTTTTGATTTTTAGAAAATTATGTGTCTGATCGGATTTGTGAGTCTGGAAAATCAGTCCGGGTTTTTTATTTTTAATTTTCAAATCGTGTCGAGTTAGAAGGTTTCCTATGAACTGAGTAATATATAAGATTTCTATTACTTCCTGGAATTTTTGTAGATTTTTTTGAATTTTTCTTAAAAGGTTTCTAACTAATAACTTTTCGTATAGTAAAATCAGTCAGAAATCTGGACGAGTTTGTTTAGGTGAATTTTAATCCATAGTTATACTACTTAATAAAATCTGGAAAAATTTGGTAAAATACTTAAGACATTTGAGCATCTCTGGGAATTTTTGGGAATTTTATTACTGAGTTCTTGTACGATTTTCAATTTATTAAAAACCTAACAATTTCGTATATAAAACTGTGTGAAGTTATAAAAGGTTAAAAAGGTAATGAAAAGGTGTTTTGTGTTTGTTTTGTAAACGTAAGGGTTTAAACCGTCATTATTTTAAAACTAAGGGACCTAACTTGTGAACACCGTAACTTCATGGTAATTACATTCTTCACCCTAACTTATGAGAATTACATATTAATCCCTAAAGTTGTGATAATTACATAAAACCCTAAATTTGGTAAAAGACATTATGAATCTTGAACTATGAATATGATCATTTGGTAATACTTTGAATTGGCATATGAGAATGATATAACTTAAGGTTATCTAATATGAAATGAGAACAAACATGAAACCTTTCGATGATATGAAACTTAAGAGAACTTATGATTATTTGTAGATCGGTTGAAGAAGGAGTGATCTCCTATTTGATTTGACTTTCATTTCTTTTGCTTGCGTATTCGTTAAGGTACGGATATTCTGTCTTACTCTAAGACACTTTGCTTCGTACATATATGCTTTCCCTTTTCTTTAGGGATATTTCTTATGATCCGATGACTGCTATGATTCCCTTTTGTTTGATTCTTGGCTCTCATTGTATGACTGCCAATCCTATATGATTCATTCTGACATTTATTTTAAATGTCTCTACTATGATATGATTATTTGTTTGCCATGCTTTGTTGAGATACACTTTCGTTTCTCTTGCTATGCTTTGATTATGATTATGTATGCTATGATATTCCGTGCCTGAGCTTAACTAGTTCTGGAGGTACCAGGACCATGTCTAGGATGGCACCCTAGGCATGACACTCCCGTAGAGGTGTGATAGATCTACGGCGTTCCCCTTATGATATGATATGATTTTGTGTACACTATTGGCCATTTATGCGTGTGTGTGACCAGTCTAGTACAGGCATACATACTTTTGTTAGGGAGCGTATGGATGCATCCTAGGATTTATGTGTATGTATGATTATGGTGACCAGGTGGTGTGTGCCTTGCACCCCTTCTCACACTTTTGGATTAGTACTTAGAGGTCTCCCCTCTTCGTACACTGATATGATATGATACGATATGATATGATATGATATGATATGATTTGACGGATTTTTGTATGGAGTTCTTATGGCACATCCTTATATGACATTTCCTTATTTCCATTTCGTTCTTATATTCAGTTCTTATTCAGTTCTCATGCACTCTTATCTTTTGGTATGCTTTGATTCGTATGATTATGCTTTCGTATCTTTCATTCCTTCGTTGCTTATGCTTATTTACCTTATGATTTGTTATTCGTATATATCCGTTCACTGGGCTTTTTAAGCTCAGCCGCATTTCTTTTCCTGCGGCAGGTTTTAGTAGGAAGCTGGGTATGAGTGAAGATTATCTTTGACTTATAAGCCATTTCGGAATAGAGATGATTAGAAGAGACGATATTTGGACTTAGTAATTATTGTAATTCATTTGTAACCCTTGTAGTTTCAGATTTTCTCTTTGTAACCTTTGAAATTCGTTTTGTATTATTTAGTCATATGCTTATGTGTGCTTTGATACGTCACCATAACGTGATACTTCTACCCTTATCGGGTTGGGGTATTACATTTTATATCTTTTAGAAAATCATTTTTGGTATTTAATAAAAATGTTTAATTCATTATAAATTTATAAATTCAAATTTTCAACCAAAAATGGCAAAAATGTTCCGGAAAAACCTTCCCCACAAAAAGACAAATCTGAGCAACGTTCGGGTAGGGCGTCCCCCTTAATTTTACTAGGCGGCTCCCTTAATTTTAAGGGTACCGGCCCTCTATTTAAGGGGACCGCCCCGCTCCTCCAGTTGTCAGAATCTGCCTATAAATACTGGTTCATCCCTGGACTTTTTCCTCACCTTTTGCACCTCAAACTTTCTGTTCTAAATCTCTTCTCAATCTTTCTAAATCCTTTCTAAAATCCTTTGATCATATTCTCTTAAGCATTGGTTTCCAAGTGATCCAAGCTTCCATCATTCAAGTGTAAAAGAAGAATACTCCTTCAACAACTAGAGAAGAAGTATTATAGCTTAATTCATATAATTGTGTAGTTGTGTAAAGTATTTGATAAGGTGTTGTGTAGTTGTAATTAGTAGATCAAGGTGTAAGTAAGTAGTTGTGTTGTAAAGAAGTAGTGTAGAAGCTGTGAAGCCGTAGTGTAGAAGTTGTGAAGCCGTCGTGTAGAAGTTGTGAAGCCGTCGTGAAGAAGTTGTGAAGAAGTTGTGAAGAAGTCGTGTAGAAGTTGTGAGATTGGTTCTAGCTAGGATTAGAACCCGACATCTAGCTTTGTGTCGTTAAACCGGTGTAAGCGAAAGTTGTGTAAGGTTTTCTCCGCCATAAGGGAGTTTGTTGACATAGTGAAGGGAACTCTCGAGTAGGTGACTCGGGGAGTGGAGTAGGGCAAGGAAGGTGTCCTTGTAGCCGAACCACTATAAATCCTTGTGTTGTGGTTTGATCTTTCCATCCCTATCTTTTATTTCATTTCATTTACTTTACTTGCATTACTTATTTACATTTACTTATATTTGTTCATATTGTTCAAGAGTTGAATTCACATAAGATCGAATCGAAGTTTTAAAAAGTAAACAAAAGTTTTCACAATAAAATTAAAAAGACGTAAAACTATTCAACCCCCCCTTCTAGTTTTCCACAATTGGTATCAAGAGCCAGGTCAAACAAGATTTTTAAAATAAACTGTATTTTAAAACTTGAAATGATCTATGGAATCCGAAAAATATTTATAAGGGCAATCTATGCAAAGACCACCACTATTTGAAAGTGATGGATTTCTTTATTGGAAAAATCGATTTGAAACTTATGTGAAATCAAAAGATCTAGATCTTTGGCATGTTATTACTAATGGTGATTTCTTACCTATTCAAAATAATCCAGAAACTAAGAAGGATGAAATAGTACCTTTTGAAAAACAAAATGATGATTTAAAAAGAAAGCTCGCTAAAAACAATGAAGCAAAACTAGTTATTTATAATGCGCTACCACGTAAAGAATACGAAAGAATCTTTATGTGTGAAACCGCAAAAGAAATTTGGAATTCTTTACTAATAACTCACCAAGGTAATACTCAAGTCAAAGATAATAAAATAGATCTTCTTGTTCAACAATATGAACAATTTATGATTCCGAAAGAGGAATCAATTGATAATGCATTTGCTAGGTTTAACACTATCATCACAAGTTTAAAAGCACTTGATGAGAGTTTTTCTAGTAAGAATTTTGTTAGAAAATTTCTTAGGGCTCTTCATCCAAAATGGCGAGCTAAAGTTCACAACTAATTGACAAGTTTATAAACATGTAACTGGTAATTTTGAGCCATCAAGATACACAATTCATATGTATATTGAAATACTAGTCATTATTTTTCTAGAAAAGGGAGCGTTTGGCATAACAAATTAAAAGACATTTTTGAGTCAAAATCTACGTTTTCATCTTTTTAATAAGTTACTTAATATAAATACTCGTAAGAAATAGCTAGACATACAATCTAATGTTTGTCTAGCCATATTTCAAAGTGACTTATGATGTATAAAGGAGCGTTTGGATGTTCTTGGCTCTTTACCATAAAATCTCTATAACTACTCCTTAACATCATGAAATACATTTTTGGCGAGTTAAAAATTAAAACCAAGAAACATTGCAAACTACTTAGGATTAAACTTTTAGAGTCGAAGTATGTTTGCGTTCCACATGAGTAGCATATACGACATATGCATATTTTTTTCTTAATCTTATTTTCTTGTTATTATCTTATTTAGGTGAAAATGTCTAAAGTCACGGTTGGTGATGTTTCCAAAACCAAACAATACATTCCAAAAGTCTCCGCTACTCTCGGCATATCTCCCGTCATTACATGTTTCTATCGCACTATTGAAAATAGAAACATTCATGAGGGACGAGTTGTCGATCCATCCTTCTATCAATCCGACAATATCGAACGAATGTTCACCAATGTTCGTCTCGATTGTCTTTTCAAAATCAATGAACCCATCATTCCTCGTTTCGTTCTTGACTTCTATAGCCAAGTTACGGTGCAAACCGATGACTATGGTTATATCCTTATCTCTTTTATGATCCAAAACGAATTCATCACTCTTACTCTTGCTCAGTTTGGTCAAATCCTCAAAATTCCCCACAACGGTCAAGCCGTCTTCTCAAATGAGTGGGATCTTTCTTCTCTTGAACAACATCAACCTCAGGATGGTCCATACTATTCTGAGATTCCTACTCCTAACGACATTCGTCGACTTCTTGAGCTAGAAAGTGGTACGACTAGCAGAAAAATTAAGTTGAAAAATGTCGACATTCATGCAAACCAAATTCTCCTTAAAGAATTAAGCCCCGACATGAAGCGTTGGGAAGAACTCATTCGCGAGAATGCGTTCGGTACCGGTGGTCACCTTGATCATCTCACGGCAAGCATTGCTCACATGTTGTATTGTGTTATTGAGGAAGAACAATACAATTTGGCCTATCTCTTTGTCCATCGCATCATCTCGGCTAAAAATACTCCAAATGCCAACCTTCCCTACGGTATGTTCCTCACTCGACTTTATTATCATGTCATGGAACATTACCCACATCTTGAGAGTGATATCTATGAGTTCGTTCAACCGGTCTTGCGTCCTCTCATTCGTGTCCAACCTCGTCGATCTCGAAGTGACAAAGGCAAATCTCGTAGCTCTTTGTCATTCGCACCTCGTGGTTCTACATCTCATCGAGATGATGATGATGATGATGAGGAGGAAGGCACATCACGTGTTAGTACCCCATCACCCACGACCTTCGTTAATAATCTTCCGGAACTTGATTACACCGACTATCAAGTTCCTTCTCCTTCCCAACAAAACGATCAACTCCTCTTCGAAAGACAAACCTCATTGCTAAACACTACTCAACAAATGCATCAGGAGGTTCGAGGTGGATTCAAGTCAATAGGAAAGGCCTTCAGGAAGATTCTTGGAAAGAAGAAATAGATATATTTGGTGTGGGTTTAGTTGAACATTGATGATATGTTATTAGACAATTATGTGTAGTATTATTGTTTTTGACATTTATTTTGTTATACCTTGTATTGTGCTAGGAGTTTAACTACTTTCATGTTAGAACTTTGTTACTAATTTCTTTAGTATGATATGCTTATGATATGCTTATAATATATTTTTGATAGTTTACATATGTGCATTATTATTTAATATGCTTGTGTTACTATTTGATCATTCTTAGTGTACATATTCCAAATAGAGCTTGCTACAAACACACCCAAAAAATTGACCCTTTTCTGGAAATTTTTCAATTTTGGTCGCCTAGGAAAACACCAGATGGGCGGCCCCCTTAATTTTGCTAGGCGGTCCCATTAATTTTAAGGGGGCCGGCCTACAATTAAGGGGACCGGCCATCTGGACAGTAAAATTCACTATTTTCTTTTGCATCTTGTGACCCCTTTTATCTAGCCCCAGCTACCATTTCTCTTAATGACCCAACTGATTTTGGAATATTACTACAAAACCTCAAAAACTTACCAAAACCAACCACATTTTCATATTATAAATTCCCTCCAAATGATAACTCCTCATTTCATCAACCTTCACCTCCATCAAACACCATCCTAATCCACCATGCTAACACCAAAATCCTCCATCTCTAAGACCTCTAAGAAACAAAAGATTGTCATCATACCACCCAAACAACTCTTCATTGATCTTACTAAAGAAGACAACATCACTCCATCACCACCACCTAAAAGCTCATCTCCTAATGCACCCAATGCACCATCCAAAACACCTTCCACCTATGGAACATCCTCTTCCTCCATACCTTCATCCTCATCCATCAATGACTACATAAACAAACACCTATCCTCACCAATGGCACCACCACCAACAACATCACCACCACCTCTCACAAAAGAACCTCCATCCACCGAACTTGCCATTTCCCTCTCACCAATCATACCTCTTGATGCTCCTTTCTCATCCTCACCAATCACACTACCACTCTTTGTCAATCCCATACCTTGGAGTCTCCTTGAAGCCCATGGAGATACTTGCCTTTGTTGTATCCACAATCGAACCATCATCTTTGGTCTTAGAGATGAAATGCAATACATGATTTCATGTATTGAGCATATGTTAACCAACCCACCTCCACCACCACCTCCCCCATCTTCACCTATTTCAGCACCACCTCCTTCATTTTCTCCTAATTAAGCATATGAAATGCTTAACCAACAATAACTCTTCCACCATTTTGTTGCAAGCTCTATGATGAATCATGTACTCTTGAGATTATTATGTAGTATTATTAGTTGCATCATTTGTTAAATGTTGTATGCTTTACCTATGATGTAGTCACTTTGGTTGTGTATTTATACACAACACCTTTTATTAATGAATGTTTTTCTTCTATATGCTTGCTTATTTTTGCTATATATTCTTGTGCTTCTAATATTTTTCTTGCAAGCATTCCATAGCTCGACTCCTTGGTGCCCTCAAACGAGGGGGAGTACACATCAAGGGGGAGTTCTCATTCCGACAAATTTTGCATCTAAAACTTGCCGGCATAACCTTTTTGATTCTACAAAAAGGGGGAGAAGTAGATATAAACTCACTAAATACTTGTCTAAAAATTAATTTTTCAATTTAATGAGTTTAGATTTTGTAATCATCAAAAAGGCAGAGATTGTTGATATAAATAATGCCTAAACACGTTATTAATATTTTTCGATATCTCTATGTTTTGATAATCACAAAATGTAAAATCATTAAACGAAAAATTATGACGTAAACAAGTATTTAGTTGTAAATATCTATTTTAACAACTAAATCACTTAAGGTATGAATAAACAAATGCTTAATGCATTATATGATCAAAGGAACATTTTCTTAATCACTAGAATTTTTATAAAATGTCACAAACATTTTATATCTTTTAGAAAATCATTTTTGGTATTTAATAAAAATGTTTAATCCATTATAAATTTATAAATTCAAATTTTCAACAAAAAATGGCAAAAATGTTCCGGAAAAACCTTCCCCACAAAAAAACAAATCTGAGCAACGTTCGGGTAGGGCGTCCCCCTTAATTTTACTAGGCGGCCCCCTTAATTTTAAGGGTACCGGCCCTCTATTTAAGGGGACCGCCCCGCTCCTCCAGTTGTCAGAATCTGCCTATAAATACTGGTTCATCCCTGGACTTTTTCCTCACCTTTTGCACCTCAAACTTTCTTTTCTAAATCTCTTCTCAATCTTTCTAAATCCTTTCTAAAATCCTTTGATCATATTCTCTTAAGCATTGGTTTCCAAGTGATCCAAGCTTCCACCATTCAAGTGCAAAAGAAGAATACTCCTTCAACAACTAGAGAAGAAGTATTATAGCTTAATTCATATAATTGTGTAGTTGTGTAAAGTATTTGATAAGGTGTTGTGTAGTTGTAATTAGTAGATCAAAGTGTAAGTAAGTAGTTGTGTTGTAAAGAAGTAGTGTAGAAGTTGTGAAGCCGTAGTGTAGAAGTTGTGAAGCCGTCGTGTAGAAGTTGTGAAGCCGTCGTGAAGAAGTCGTGAAGCCGTCGTGAAGAAGTTGTGAATAAGTTGTGAAGAAGTCGTGTAGAAGTTGTGAGATTGGTTCTAGCTAGGATTAGAACCCGACATCTAGCTTTGTGTCGTTAAACCGGTGTAAGCGAAAGTTGTGTAAGGTTTTCTCCGCCATAAGGGAGTTTGTTGACATAGTGAAGAGAACTCTCGAGTAGGTGACTCGGGGAGTGGAGTAGGGCAAGGAAGGTGTCCTTGTAGCCGAAGCACTATAAATCCTTGTGTTGTGGTTTGATCTTTCCATCCCTATCTTTTATTTCATTTCATTTACTTTACTTGCATTACTTATTTACATTTACTTATATTTGTTCATATTGTTCAAGAGTTGAATTCACATAAGATCGAATCGAAGTTTTAAAAAGTAAACAAAAGTTTTCACAATAAAATTAAAAAGACGTAAAACTATTCAACCCCCCATTCTAGTTTTCCACAAATTCGTGTGTTGTTTTGAAGTTTTTCTTGTCTGCGATTTGACTCTCGGTAATTATTCTTGATTGCGATTTGAGTTTGTTTGGGTAGGTTTGTGTTGCGATTTGGTTTGTAGCCAAAAAAGGGAAAGAAGACAAAATCGCAAGAAAGGGACATTTCTGTATGGTAGTGAGTTGCGATTTGAGCTTGCGATTTGAATCAGTTGCGATTTGAGTCTCTGCAATTTGAAGCGTCTGCGATTTGCTCAAGTCTTGCGGATTGAAGATTGTTGTGATTTGAGGACTTGCAATTTGAAGAATTGCATTTTGGAGTCTGCAATTTGGGGTGTTGCGATTTGCCTCCTGCGATTTGCTTGTTGCGTTTTGACTTGTTGCGGTTTGACCAAAGTTGACTTTTTACGTCAAAACTTCAAACGGCCATAACTTTTGAACCGTAACTCCGTTTTCAGCGAAATACCTGTCAAAACGACTCGAACAGCCTGAATATTGTACGGTTTTAAAATGAAGTCATGAAACAAATTTTTCGTGGCCTAAATCCCCTCTGGAATGAAGTTATTGAGGTTTTAAGTTTTCAGACCAAAATTTCACCCTTACAACTTGCATCAACCAAACCAAATCTCAACTAAACAACATATCACCTAGTCTAACAAACGATCATCACATTTAACACGCAATCTCTAATCATTTTATCGATCCAACAGTTATCATAACACATATCTAGCATTATTTCACGGTTTTTTCTTGATTTTGTAAAATCCCGCGAAAGATTCTATTTCTCGGTTTAAATCATAGACTTGTAAAATCCCGTGAACGTTCATATCATGTCAAACACTTCGGATTCAGTCATAGCTGAGGTACTCAAATTGTACGACATGATCGATGAACATAAGATTCCCAACAAAGAACAACAGACAAACGTCTTTGAGACAGATACTACTAAAATGGAATCTTTGTGCTCTAATTCACATAAGAGGGAGTTGCATCAGTTACAACAATTGCATGATAATGCAAAGGAAAGTTGCATGAAATACTTTCGACTACTTCATTCACATCTCAAGCTTCTCTCAGAAAGACCTAGTTCCATGGGAGGATTCGAAAGAGCATTCACATCACTCTTTGGTCAAGATGTTCAGACTTTCACAGGCGCAATGTTCCTGAACTTGGATCAACTAGAACAACAACTTGACGGAGAAGAATTTCATGAATCTGGTTCCATGGCTGCCTTTTGGGTGATCAACAAACAACTTCAATTTTTCATCAATTCGCAATACACTTGGGACTATGACAGTCAAATGACAGAAAAGTGCTTTGCTGATTACACTGGAATCGAAGTTGACTTGTTGTTGTTCCCTTAACACGTTTAGAGTTAACTAGAAAGTTAATCTATTTTGTGTTTATGACTAATACAATGTTATGATTAATTCTAACAGTTATAAAACGTGAATATAGAAAACTCAAGATAATTTTCAACGTTTAAATTCTTATTAGAAATGAATCAAAGAATCTATACCCAAGTGTTTTGCGGAACAAACACTTAGGATTGAATAGACAAGGTATGGTGGTGTCTCCTATCTAAACTCAAGTTTTGCTTGAGTGGTAACAATGCGACCTCACTGAGCTATCTCAGGGATACGTTACTCTTTGTAGGAGAGAAGTTGTTTTGTAAAAGTCTAAGCTTTAATTGTACAAAACACACCCAACTTCTCTCCTTCTCAATCTATTTATACACAAGTAAACTGAGTAAAAGTAATTAAAATATTACAAGTTGTTGAGCAAGCGTGTCTGACAATTACAACAGTAATTGTCATTTCCAAGAACCAATAGAAATTGCCTATTAAGTCTTTAGGAGTGGTTGGTCTGACACTCCAAGACTTTAAGCCGTCTTAGGAAGGATTTCTTCCTGACAAGATAAGATTTGATCTTATCTTAAATCCTTCCTAGATATTTCTTGCCTTTCTTCTCAGGCACTTAGTTCTTCAGGACACGCTTCTCAGTTAACACTCTTAATTACTTCATTGTTGTTGAGTAGACTGGGGTTTAGTGAGTTCTTGTCAAACACTTACTGAACCATCATCTTCTTCTTTGGCTTAAGTGCTACATCAGGGAGTACCGCCTTCCTGAGTAGTGAATCCTTCTACTTGAATTCGCCTTAAGCATCCTGAAGATGACTCACTGAGAGGCTGTTCTCTCAGTGACTTGAATTGTTCTCGGTTTAAGTTAACACTTAGTTAATTTGTGTCCAAATCATGTTTTAAGTATTCTTGGGTTTTTCCTGACCCAACAATCTCCCCCTATTTGGATATAAATTATTCCTAAGTGTTTTGATCAGTTATGTGTGGGCTAATGACTTCTACTCATACTGAATGTACTAGAATGTAAATAAGGACACTAAAATAATAAAAACATCATTTTATTAGTATTATTACAAGTCCTAACGAACTAAGTACAAAAGGGATAGTGGGGGTATTCAGGCAGATTTATCTGTTCAACTTAATACCAAGGGATTCAAGCTTGGGCTTCTTTGACTGCAGCTCTTGTTGGTCAGGGTGCTCACGGATTTTCCTTTTCAGATCTTGACAAAACTTTACATTTTCAGGACTCTTGAGTGGAGAGGCCATCATTAGAAAACCAAGCATAGCTTTGTTCCCTGACAAATCGATATCACTCCACCTCTGGAAGGCTTGGTCTCTGAACTCATCAATGAAAAACAAACCTCTTTCAGGTTGTTCAATGACCACATTGTTCCTGAAAGGAACACCTTCAGGGAGAGCCCTATTGCTGTCAAGACCAGGAACCTTGATCTCAGGCTCAGCTTTAATCTTCTTTCTTTTACTTGAAGAAGAATGAGAGGGAGCTGGTTGTGCTGAATCAGGAAGAAGAGATGGAGTGCCAAGTTCCTGAGGTGCAGTTGCCAATCTTTCGTACCTTAGACTCAAGGACTTCAACAGACTAGGGACCACAACATTTGATTTCTTTGCTATTAATGGACCCAACTCATCCAATTCTGTGATCCCAAAGTCAGCGAATCTGAAAGGTTGATGAACCTCAAAGTCTCTTTTGTCAGCACTTCTATAGACAGTGACAACGGCAGGATTGGTGTTTCGATGAATTTGAACATCAGTGATTGGTTCTGGCTTCAACCTGTTAGTCATATACCACTGATATTTCTTAATCCTGTTCTGCCTGATCTCTTCAGCCCTTTTATTCCTTTCCTCCCTTTTCTTCCTGAGAGTGATCATCTCCTCAGTCTGAGCTTTTACAAAAGTCATGTTGGGAATTAAATGTTCTGAAGGTACTGCTAGTACATCAAAGTACTGCTAGTACATCAAGATACTGCTAGTTCATGATCAAAGTACTGCTACTACATCAAAGTACTGCTGCTACATCAAAGTACTGCTGATCAGTGACTCATAGGATAAGATCGAAAAGATATTTATTGTATTTTGGTCAAACATATACGGTAGATAATATCTTACTCCATGTGCTTAGTTAACAAGTTGTATACATAGATACATGTTGTATCTTATGTACTGACACAATATGCATAAGTTAAATAAGTAAGTCGGTCAAGACTTTTAGCAAAATTGTAAAGATCTCTTGCAACTATAAAAGAGATCTTAGACTTAGATATTATATACTTGACACAATAGAACACACATGCACATGCATAACTGTTAGAACAAGAACAAAAACAATATCACAAGTCTAAAACATAAGATTCAAGGTTTTGTAACCCTAGTGAAAAACTCAAGATCACTCGTATTATTTGGAATAATATTGAATCGTTTAGTGAAATACTTTCTTTGTTCATTGTTAAGTAACAAACATAATTCTTCCATTTCCATAACATACATAACCTTCTAAGTGTGGTTAAGTAAATTCCGCGTGCTTAATCATATTAAGTCAATATATCTCATACACAAAGACACAAGGTTTAACCATCTTAACCGTGTATACACTAGATCCTCACAAGTCATACCACCCTCTCTTCCTGAAAGATCCTTAGCCTCAAGACCAATCTTCTCAGCCTCTTCATGAACAACCTTAATAATAGCAGGCTTGCTCACCTTTTCTTCCTCCTTTAACTTCTTCTTTGCTTCCTCTTTCTCCAGGTAAGCACTGAGTTCATCAGCTGAGAAGTGGTGAAGAACTCCATCAATTTCATACGGGATCCTGGCTGGTGATTCAGGATCCTTTGCTACCAAGATTGGTGCTGGTTGAGGCTCAGGATCAGTGAGGATGCCTTTGCTTTTATCTTGATGGGTGGAAGAAGCTTCAGGAATCTCCCCTTCAGTGTGAGAAGGAGGTTGCTGGCTTGTGGAAACTTCAGGGACTCCAGTGTCTTTCTCCCCCTCAACTGTTGCTTGAGCCATGGTGATAGCAAGAGTTGGAGCCACTGGAGCAGCAGGACCCTTGAAAGCCTGATAGATCTCAGTCATCATTGATTTGATGTCCGAGGTGTCTTTCTGAAGAGTTGAGATCTTATCCTCAAGAGATGCCTGAGAAGCTTCGATGCCTGACATCCTTGACCCAAGAGACCATGCCAAGGATGTTGAAGATTGTGCCCAAGTACCCAGATGTTTTTCCTGAAGACCCAAAGAAGTCCTGATTGAGTCCAATGAAGAGCTAAGACCCTGAATATTAGAATCCTTCAGTAAGCTGAGAAGATCACTGAATTCAGCTGATTGCTTCTGGTAAGTCTCAGCAGCCTGAAGGACCTTCTTGTTGAGTTCCGGGTCATCCTTGACAGCTGTTTGAATAGTTCCAAGGCTTTTGGTGATGCCTTCAAGAGTAAGATTGAACTTCCTGAGATGAAGATCAATAGCTGTCAGGGAGTTATTGGTGTCAGAATGTATCTCGTTCACATCATCATGATAACTTTCAACATCTGCCTTCAGGTTGGCATAGTGAACAGCAGCTTCAGTGTGATGATCGAACATATCTTCAGTGAGTCCAGTGTAAAGAGCTCTATTGGTCTTGAGTAGGAACTTGACCAATTTTCTTTTAGTGAGGGGAAGAGAGTCATCATACTTTTTGAGGATGTCCACAGTATCAGAAGAATCAGAAGATTGAGAACCTGACTCTTCACTTTGGTGTGGAGATGACTGATGTGATTGTTCAGGTTGTTCATCAGTTTCCATATCCTCACCTGCCACAAACACTTCTTCATCACTCTCCTCCTTGAGCTCATCATCAGACTCAATAAGAGCCTGAATGTCCCCCATGGACTCAATACCCAAAAATTCAACCGGCTCCTCTGCATAAGAAGACTCGCCTTTGTTTTGGCCAGGTCCTGACCCCGTTGTCATAATAACTGAGTGGGTTTGCTCAACCTGACTAGCCATAACAACTGGGGTAACACCAGCCTGGCTTTTGGGGGCAGTTCTTGAGAGAATCGGACCGCCTGAGGGGTTTATGGGTTCCGTATCAGCGGGTTGTTTCTTTCCCTCTGAGTCTTTGTCCCCCTTAGCACCTTCAACCACTGATGGGTGTTTTCCAATGGTATCACTAGGTACTGATTGTGAAAGTTGGTGGACCCCCTTCCCATCAGGATTGTGCTGTCCTTTTGGGGATTTAGGGTCCTTTTCTCCCTGAGATCCAGAGGGTTATTGCTCAGGAACGTTAACGGGATGTGAATGTTTGTGGGTCCCCTTCTCAGTAAGTGTATGTACTGCCTTACCGAGGATTTAGAACCCTTTCCTCCCTTGGGAACTGATTGTTTTTTGACAGTTCCTTCATCGGGATGTGAGGGGGGAATGGTTCCTGATCCCTCTGACTTGTTTATGTCAGTGGAATCATGTGGAAAGGGTGTGCCCGAGGTCACTGAGGATGATTGCTCAGTGACCTCCGTTGGCCTTTGTTTTGTGGTCAAGAGGGTCTCAGAAATGGGTGTCTCAGAGGTCTCGGCCTTTTTCAACCTCTTTTTAAGGTTTAGTTGGTTTTGAGGATCAGTCTCAGTGGCGAGTGGCTTGGGTCTAACCACCTGGCTGGACTGACCCTTCTTTGTCTTCTTCACCTTTTTGGTCGGTGAAGGAACTGGTGAGACAGCGTCTTTACCCTGAATGACTGATTGCATGTATTCAGTCAGGGCAATATTTGTAACCTCACTGATGCCACTAGTGAAGTTTGACTTGTGCAGGACGTCAGGCTTCGTACCTTCTGCATCAGGCCTCACGTAGTCAGAACCAAGTAGGTCCTGAAGCACACAGGAAACAAATCTAGGGTAGGACATATGCCTTTGCCTATGTACCCTCAAGGAGACTGAACAGCATCAATTGTTGTGATGAGTTCAATTGTTCCGTAGAGGATTTATTTCCACCCAGGACCTGAATGACAAATGTCATCAGTATCCTCCAGATAGGATGGAACCATGTTTTGACTACTGGAGCTTTCTCCAATAAGCCTCCAGCAGACGTTGTAGGACGTCTGGGGTCGTGGGGTGCTAAAAAGATCAGTTCATTCTTTATGTCCTGATCAGTAGGGTTGGGTGCAAACGCTTCAGCAAAGTCAAGGCCTGTGGCTTTGATGAAGGTTGAGTAGTCAAAGGAGAGGGTTCTGCTCCCATTCATCACCGTGAAGGTGATGATTGACTCTTTGGTGTCTTTGGGGCTGGTAGCCACAACCGTGCACCAGAATTCCCTCAAATAGTCATGGTAGATGACTAAGGGGGTGTGGGTGAAAGCCTTTGCAAGAAAACAATTACGAAGAAATTTCATAACGTTCTTGTAGGCTGGGTAGTTTTGTGGATAAGAGAAATTTCCTACCACATTGTTCTTTGTTTGGTCAACGTCCCCAGTGAGGAATTCCACATTGGGGGCGTATGTGATAGCTTTAGAAGAAGCCATTTGTGGGTAAGTCTGGGTTTGACTAAGGTTTCTGGGTTTCTAAAGCTTAAGAATACACACACAATTTGTTTTTGAGAATTAAAAATGGCAGAGTTTTGCTTAAGATTCTATAAAAATGTGTGTGTGTTTCTTTTGGTTGGGTTATTTATAGGTAAGTGGAGATGGGGGTGTTTTAGGCATTTGAGCGGTTTCTATTTAATTCAAAAATAAGTTTAGAAATTATTTTGAATAAAACGGTTTGAGATCCGCATTAAATGCCACCACTCCACTTTTCCTCTTTTTTCACAACTGTCAAGGTGAACAGTTGAGCAGTTTCTGCAAAAGGAGAAGTTGCAGAGTTTTCATCATCACACAGTGTTTTGTGTGAGAGAGGGCATTGAATGCCAAGTTGGGAAGTGGGGGCCCATAGGTGCATGCCAGAAAGGCAAACAGAACAAATATTCTTATTTTAAATAAGAATTCAGTTACCAACCTCGGACATTTACTAACTAGATACTTAGAGCATTTAAGTTAGTATTGAATGTCCTTTTTCAGGGCCCTGAATGACTTTTCATTCAGTGATGGTTTTTCAGGGACTTGGGATTAGTCACTGATGATTCAGGAATATGGAATGATTCCTGAGCTACAAGGATTCAGGAACTTGGGTTTAGTTCCTGAACCTTAAAGATTTCAGGAACTTGGGTTTAATTCCTGAGGTTGAGGATTCAGTGATTTGTTTTCACTGATGTACACATTGAGTCAGGGACCTGAGGTTTTAAGAATTTACACTTCAGTTGGAAGGATTCAATCAGTGGACTGATTCTCGATATCCAACATTCCTAATTCAGCTTTCAGTCTTGTGAAAGTTGGTTCATCCAAGGGTTTGGTGAAGATATCAGCTAACTGATATTCAGTAGGGATGAAGTGTAATTCAATGTCACCATTTATGACATGGTCCCTGATGAAATGATATCTAATATCAATGTGTTTTGTTCTCTGATGAAGAACAGGGTTGTTTGAGATTGCAATTACACTTGTGTTATCACAAAAGATGGGTACCATCTTATACTGAATTCCATAATCACTGAGTTGACTTTTCATCCAGAGTACATTTGCACAACAACTAGCTGCTGCAACATATTCAGCCTCAGCTGAGGACAAGGCAACTGATTGTTGCTTCTTAGCACTCCAACAGACTAGTTTCCCACCAAGTATTTGGCAAGAGCCTGAGGTGCTTTTTCTGTCCATGTTGCATCCAGCATAGTCAGAGTCTGAGTATCCTTTAAGATCAAGGCCTGAGCATTTTGGATAATATAATCCAAGGTTTGGAGTACCTTTCAGGTACCTGAATATCCTTTTCACAGCAGTGATGTGTGATTCTCTTGGGTCAGATTGATATCTGGTACATAGACATACTGAGAATTGGATATCAGGCCTTGATGCAAGTAGATACATCAGTGATCCTATCATTCCTCTAAAGAGAGTTTGATTTACTGGTTTACCAATGAGATCAGGACCAAGGTTGTTTGGGGGAACCATGGGAGTCTTGACTGAGGCACAGTCACTGAGTTCATACTTTTTCAGTAAATTCTTAACATACTTCTCTTGACTGATAGTGGTTCCTTTATCAGTCTGCTTGATCTGAAGACCAAGGAAGTAGGTTAATTCTCCCATCATGCTCATTTCAAATTGCTTAGCCATTAGTTTTTCAAATTTTTTGCAAAGCTTGTAACTTGTAGAGCCAAAGATGATGTCATCAACATACACTTGTACTAGTATGACATCAGTATTTGTCTTATAGATAAACAATGTGTTGTCTATCTTGCCTCTGACAAATTTGTTTTGGATCAGAAAGGCTGAGAGAGTTTCATACCATGCCTTGGGAGCTTGTTTCAGTCCATAAAGGGCTTTATTAAGCTTACAGACATGATCAGGAAACTCATGGCTTTCAAATCCAGGAGGTGGCTGAACATAAACTTCTTCTTTCAGTGAACCATTTAAGAATGCACTTTTAACATCCATTTGGTACACCTTGAAGTTCATGTATGTAGCAAAAGCAAGGAAGATCCTGATGGCTTCCATCCTTGCTACTGGTGCAAATGTTTCTTCATAGTCAATGCCTTCTTGTTGATTATAGCCTTTGGCTACAAGTCTGGCTTTGTTTTTAATGACTATGCCATTTTCATCAGTTTTGTTTTTGAATACCCATTTCATGCCAATGACTGAGACATTCTCAGGACATTTGACCAAGGTCATTACCTTGTTTCTGTCAAATTGTTCCAGTTCATCATGCATGGCCTGAACCCAACTTGGATGTGTAAGTGCTTCTTTAACACTTTTGGGTTCAATTGTGGAAATGAAGTCCACAAATAGGCATTCATTGGCTGAGGCTGCTCTTTGACTAGCAGCCATACTCCTGGTGAGCATGCCTTCAGTAGGCTCTCCAATAATATTGACAAGTTCAATGTCCTGAGACCTAGTCCAACTTTCCTGAGGTCCTGGATACTGATTTGAACTTGTGGAGGCCTGATTGGGTAGAGGGGTTGGTTCTGGAGTAGACACATGATCATTGATTGGATCTTGAGTGTCTACATGATCACTGAGATTGTTTGGTTCTTGAGCATTTTGAACAGACTGATTAATTTCATCAGTGTTTGCATGTGCCTCAACAAACTCAGTGATGGTTGGGTTAGGTAAGTTGTGAGGGATTATGTAATAGGAGAGGTTAGCATCATTTTGATACTGAGTAGAAGGATTGTTTTCAGGAAGATATTCATCAGGAGGATATCTTGAAGAGTTATCAATTCCTATTTCTTCTACTGAGGCAGTTGAGAACCTGATTGCATCAGTGCTCTCATCAAAGGTAACATGAAATGTTTCCTCAGTCTGCTGTCTCCTTGTGTTGAACACTCTGAAGGCTTTTGAGACAAGTGAGTATCCCAGGAAGTATCCATCATCAGCTTTTGCATCAAATTTCCCTAAGTGATCCTTGTGATTATGAATAAACACAGGACACCCAAAGACATGAAAGTAGATGATGTCAGGAATTCTTCCTTTGAATAACTCATATGGGGTTTTCCCATGTCTCTTGACAATGATGGATCTGTTTTGTGTATAACAAGCAGTTTTGACTGCATCAGTCCAAAAATGGTTGGAAAGGACTGATCCATATAGCATTGTCCTAGCAGCTTCAATGAGTGTTCTATTTTTCCTTTCAGCAACACCATTTTGTTCAGGTGTGTATGGAGAGGAAATTTTTTGGGAAATACCTTTCTCATCACAGAAACATTCAAGTTCATAATTTTTGAACTCAGTCCCATTGTCAGTTCTAATCTGTTTGACCTTAATGTCATTTTGATTTTTAATGTTCCTGACAAAGGACATGATTGTTTCAGCTGCCTGACTCTTTTTGATCAGGAAGAATACCCAAGTGTATCTAGAGTATTCATCTACTATGACCAGAGTATACTTCTCATGGTTAATAGACCTTGGACTGATAGGTCTAAATAGATCCATATGGAGAAGATGTAGGCAGTTCCTGGTGGAAAAGTTGGTTTTGGTTTTAAAGGATGCTCTGTGATGTTTACCTTTTTCACAAGCTGAGCATGGTTTATCCTTTGAAAACACAAGTGATGGTAAGCCAAGGACCTTGTTTTGTTTTACAAGATTGTTTATGTTTTTAAAGTTCAGGTGGGTGAGTCTCTTATGCCAAAGCCAGTTGAGTGTATCAGTGGCCTTAGCAAAGAGACAAGTTCCATCCTGAGTTAGACTGGACATGTCTAATACATAAACATCTTGTCTTCTTGGTGCAATGAGGAAAATTTCCTTATTTGCATTGAAGATGGTTCCTTGCTTATCATCAAACTGAACTATGTATTTTGCATCACATAGTTGACTGACACTGATCAGATTGTACTTAAGACCATTTACATAAGTTATCCTAGTAAAGACAATACCATTGCAGTTTACTGAACCATAACCCTCAGTGAGACATGATGAATTATCAGCAAATATCACTTTGGGTCCTGGTTCTTCCACATATTTGTGCAGACGCTCCTTAACACCCGTCATGCTCCTTGAACATCCACTGTCTAGATGCCAAACAGGATCCCTAGCATGCCTCTGCACAAATAGTAAACTGGGTCAGTTCTTTCTAGGACTCCATTTCATGGAGGGTTTGGTATTGTAGGTCTTTATGAAAGTATTAATCGATTCATGGTCAGTGGTTGAGTGGACTGAGCTACCACATGTTTTGCATTTAGTCGCAGGGGTGGCCTCAGTAGTCTGGGAGGATTGTTTATTCATTCCTCTTCTTGACTGAATGACCCTCTCTTTTCCTGAGGATTTCTTAGTGGAACTTCCACTAGATTCACAGTGTTTGTCATTTTGACAATCCTCAGGATGATGGTCATTGAATCCACACAATGGGCAAGGTGGAAAAGGCTTGGCCTTTTGCTTCTGTTTCTGCTTAGAATCAGAAGGGTAGTTCAGGCACTGAGCCTTAAGTCTTGAAAAGTTTGACATGACTGAGCATTTTTTATGATCAGAGGTCCTGTGATCTTCCTTTTTGCAAATCATGCAATAAAGGACTCTATAGCAATCATCAGTGAGATGATTTGTATAGTTGCACAGTTCACACTTTTTCAAGGGTTTGGTTGGTTTGGGTTTGGTCTTTGAGGAAGCTGGTTTTTGTTCCTTCTTGGATTGAGAAGGTTTCTCAGAAGATGCAATCTTCTCTCCCAGCTTCCTGACCATTTCAGCCAACTGATCAAATTTTGAATCAGGGCTTTGGGTTGTTGCTTCAGAAGGGACTGAAGTTGATGAGTCATCAGTATTTACTGAGACTTCAAGGGTTGGTCTCTTCAGGATGGTTGTTCCCTTTCCTGATCTCTCCTTTGGAGAGTGTGGTGAGAAGACCATTGGTGGGAGGCCTAAGTTAGGTGCAGCACCCTGAAGGGTATTCAGTGGAGGAAGTGGTGGGTATGATTCTGATTCAGACTCATTCACAGACTTAGTATTACTGAGTTGTTCAGTGAGTTCGAGCTTACTGAGTTGTTCAGTAAGTCCAAGCATATTTTTCAAGGCCTGACTTTCAGGAAGCAAGATCTTTCCAGTCTCAAAGTTTGGTAACTTACTGACTGGGTTGTCCCTGACAATCCATTCATTAGACTTGGGAAGCATTTCTTGCTCAAAAGATATGCCAGCTGGAACAAAGTTTAGATCACTGTGACACACATTGGGATCAACCATAAAAGGGTCAATTCCAATGGTTTTCTGAGAGATTAATCCCACAGTGTCAAAAACCTTGGGGTTCTTCTTGGTCCAGCTTTGGATGATAGCCTTTTCTTTGTTAAGTTCAGTTTTTAGGGCTTGGTTTTGTTTCAAAATTTCAGTGTTCTGAATTTGTAGAGTTATTGTTTCTAGTTTGGCTTGCTTTAGTACAAGCAGTTCATCTCTACATTTATTCAATTCTAACACAATATTGTTATATTTTGAAAACAGGTTAAGCCTTTGTTCCTCAACAAACTTTAGATCAACACAAATATAATTCATGTAAGACTGCCAATCAGAATCATCATCGATAGAAAGTAAAGTATTTACCTCCTTCACGGTGATGTTGAACCACTCTCCATTCCTAGCATGGCTTTTTCCCACAGCCACCTGATCCTCTTCAGAAAGTGCCATCAGTGCACTAACTCTTATTTCCTCATCTGAGGAAACCTCTTCTTCATCCCAATCATATGCTTCAGCTACTAATACCTTGTTCTTTGTCTGAATAGGTTTAGATGTTTGAGCAGCCTGAGGCAATATGGGGTTAGTTTCAAGAAGTGCAAGTTTAGCTTTGATTTTGCTATATTTTGTTTCAAAATCCTTTTGACCCTAGTTTTGAAATTGTTGGGTGGACTGAAATATTTTAGGTTGAAACTTGCTAGTTCCTGAGAATTTGTAAGAGGGTTCTGAGATAGTTTTAGAATAACAGTCCCTAGCAAAATGACCCTTTTTTACCACATTTAAAGCATTCAGTGGTCTCATTTGCTTTTGGTTTTGTAAAGTTGGACTGATTTCTTTTGATGAAACGTCTTGAACTAGCAAGGAGTGCCCTTTCTTGGAATTCCAAGTTCAAGTCGTTCAGGTACTCCTCACCAGTCCTTTCATCAATTTCTTCTTCAGAATCCTCTTGAAAATCCTGCACAACACCATTAGAATAGAAAGCAGTTGATATGGGTGTGGAGGTTAAGGCCTTTTTGGACTCAAGAGCTTTTGAGTCAGGGTATCTTCTTGAGATCAAGTTGTCTTCATAGAAAAACTTCCCATAAATTTCAGGGAGCTCAAGGGTCTGAATGTGGTTAGCATTCCTCAGGCCTTGTGAGAAGTTGAGCCACTTCTCAGGGAGACTGTTGACAAAGCCAACATTTGTCTCATGATTAGACAGTACAACACCATCATTTGATAATTCATTTATCAAAGTCTTGTATCTGGTGTAGGTCTGTGAGAGACTTTCAGAGTCTTTTGCCCTGAAAGTATTATACTCAAGTTTAAGGTCCATGACCCTATTTTCCTTGGTATCTGAGGGACCCTCAAAGCTGTTTACCAAGTCATCCCAAGTTTACTTGGCTGTTAGACAGTTGATGACTGATTCCATTATATCGTCAGGAAGACATGATATAAGGATGCTTTTCAGGCGTTGGTCTTGATTGACCACCCTCCTCTCATCAATGGTCCATTGGGCCTCAGGCTTGTTTAGCCCTGCGGCTGTCCTAGGGACAAATGGGCCATCCCTGATACAGGTGATGTAGTAGGGTTCCATACCGGTAAGATAGCAAATCATATGCTTCTTCCATTTGCTAAATTTCCCAGCTTCAAGTCTGGGTGCAACAGCGGAGTAGCTGCCACCCTTTTTGTCGACTAGCTGGGGTACATTGATATCAGCCATAGTAGGATCTTGGTTTTAAAAACCTAGAGCACTCTTGGTTAGTTTAAAAAGATTTTATAAACCAGAGGCTCTGATACCACTTGTTGTTCCCTTAACACGTTTAGAGTTAACTAGAAAGTTAATCTATTTGTGTTTATGACTAATACAATGTTATGATTAATTCTAACAGTTATAAAATGTGAATATAGAAAACTCAAGATAATTTTCAACGTTTAAATTCTTATTAGAAATGAATCAAAGAATCTATACCCAAGTGTTTTGCGGAACAAACACTTGGGATTGAATAGACAAGGTATGGTGGTGTCTCCTATCTAAACTCAAGTTTTGCTTGAGTGGTAACAATGCGACCTCACTGAGCTATCTCAGGGATACGTTACTCTTTGTAGGAGAGAAGTTGTTTTGCAAAAGTCTAAGCTTTAATTGTACAAAACACACCCAACTTCTCTCCTTCTCAATCTATTTATACACAAGTAAACTGAGTAAAAGTAATTAAAATATTACAAGTTGTTGAGCAAGCATGTCTGACAATTACAACAGTAATTGTCATTTCCAAGAACCAATAGAAATGGCCTATTAAGTCTTTAGGAGTGGTTGGTCTGACACTCCAAGACTTTAAGCCGTCTTAGGAAGGATTTCTTCCTGACAAGATAAGATTTGATCTTATCTTAAATCCTTCCTAGATATTTCTGCCTTTCTTCTCAGGCACTTAGTTCTTCAGGACACGCTTCTCAGTTATCACTCTTAATTACTTCATTGTTGTTGAGGAGACTGGGGTTCAGTGAGTTCTTGTCAAACACTTACTGAACCATCATCTTCTTCTTTGGCTTAAGTGCTACATCAGGGAGTACCGCCTTCCTGAGTAGTGAATCCTTCTACTTGAATTCGCCTTAAGCATCCTAAAGATGACTCACTGAGAGGCTGTTCTCTCAGTGACTTGAATTGTTCTCGGTTTAAGTTAACACTTAGTTAATTTGTGTCAAAATCATGTTTTAAGTATTCTTGGGTTTTTCCTGACCCAACACTTGTTCAGAGAAACATTACTCCAATACATGGGTGATGTTAAGATGTGCATTGATGAATGTGTAACACCCCAACCCGACAAGGGTAAAGATATCACAAAAATGGTTTCATATCTGATCAAAACAAAGCATACATTTACAGTAATACAAGAATCTCAAAGGTTACAAATGAAATACTGAAATTACAAGGTTACAAATGCGAATACAAATTCTAAAAATATAATATCTTCTAATCAACTCTAATCCAGAATAACTATCAAGTCTTCTAAGTCCAAGGTACTCTCCACTCATACCCAGCTCCCTACTAAACCTGCCGCAGGAAAAGAAATACGGCTGAGCTTAAAAAGCCCAGTGAACAGATATATATAAACGAAATCGAAAGCAAAAGGAAACGAACATATATGGTATAGTGCAAAGGAAATAACATAAGGTATAGACAAAGGTACAAAGTAAGAAAGGGAAAGGATAGGTCAGTAATCCACCACGAGCCCGAACACAAATCAAATATAGTAACCATGTCTTCATAATCATATAGAGGGGAGACCTCTCAGATAATCAGATAATATGAGGGGTGTCCTCATTCTTCAAATGGAGTAGCTAGCTCCCGAACTTGTGAAAGACGTTGATTGCACCCAGCATAAGTCACCGAACAATATATAATATCAAATCATGTTAAGTCCACGAACACGGACACGAACCTAGGATTGCAACCCATACGCCCCCCGAACAATAATATAGGCCATAATAAATATAATGTGCATGCAACGAACAATATGGGGACGGTGTGAGAAATCACTCACCCACACGTGAGTCATGCCACTGGTGCATCAATGACACGGCCATGTTACCTTCATGGCTAGGAAACGAACTTGGCTCGGGTATCAAACTTGAAGGGTCAAAGGTCAAAGGTCCAAATCATAGGAAAGGTTCAAATAGTCTAAGTCATCGAATCATAGTCAAAGTCCAAACGAATCCAAACGAACCGATCAAAGGTTCATAATCAAATGGTTCATTTAAAGAAATCTTTATCAAATGGTTTTCATCAAAAATGATCTTTATTAACTATTTTCACAAAAGTAGTCTTTAAAAGTAATTTTCATAAAAGTTTAGTAAGATTCCAAATAAAAGTGGTATCGCATATTTCATAAACATCATTTTAAAATAAGTTTTCCTCAAAGCATTTCCATGATATAATTAAAAAGGTTTTCACATCTAGTTACCAAAATCAAATGAACCTTCGAAGCATCAAGTGATACGAATACTAATATCCCAAGGTAACGAACGAATATCAAACGGATCATTATAGAGGCTCAAAGCAAAAAGGGTCATATCGAACATCAAAGTCAAAATGAATCAAACAAACGAACCAAAGTGTAGGGGAACATAGCAATGGCTTAGGGAATCTTAAAACGAATCAAGATAAATGAGTCATGAGAAAGAAGACACCCTTACTGAAAAAGGGTAGAATATCTGTACCTTATACCGCAAGTGAAAATACAACTAGAATATAAAGACCGGAAGCAAACTCCATCTTCAGCGAATCTACACGCATTCATGATTGTCTTATTATCAATACCTTATTCAAATCAGATTTCTCTTTTAAGTCGGCTTTCCATTTTTAGTAACTTTCCATATTTAGCAGGCTTCCATATTTAGTGATCTTCCATAATTAGTAACTTTAGTGAAATAATCATTATGTAGCCAACTTAAAGTTTACAATAGATAACAAGTTCAGTCAAAGATTTAGTTTGCCAATTTAGTAGAGTTTATGGTTAAATGTGTAAATAATGCGAATAATTGACCAACTTAGATCTTCGTCGACTTAATGAATTCTTTTCGCACGTTTCAGGTTAACTAAGTTTGAAGCAACACACTCAAGCTCATTTCTAAAGACCAATCTCGGACTACTTATAGAATCAAATATAAAGAAGAAAAAATTACACGGATGGTCCCTGTGGTTTACACCAATTTCAAGTTTGGGTGCTATTGCATTTTAATTATGCCAGACTGATGACATCAAATAACGACATATTATTAGCATCATGTATCCTATATTATTGACTTGTTTTATATCACTTTATATGAGAATTGATACTTAATCGTTTACTTTTGTAATTCTCAGTTATAAACAAGCATTTGGTGAAAGTTAGTGATTTTGGACGAAATATGGAGATAAATGATCAAGATGGAAAAAGTCTACTAAACTCAAGGAGATACGCCGTATCATTCTAGACAGATACGCCGTATCATCATACTTAGATGAATTCGAAGACCATTGCCTGACTTTGAAGAATGCGCCGCATGTAATTATACCATGCGCCGCATATGAAACTTTGGTCAACGAAGAACCAACTTGTTCCACTCCAGATACGCCGCATTACATTTCTGACATACGGCATATCACTCTCAAGACTTCACCAAAGATTATCCAAGATATTGAAGGACATGCGCCGCATAGAAGATTCAAGATACGCCGCATCTGAATACGGTGTACGAATATTCCAGAATATTATAATCTTGGACCCCACTCGAAGTTACCTTGATACGCCGCATCGGACCAATCCGATGCGCCGTATCGGCCATATACAATCCTTACCAAGAATTCAAGAGATCAAGTGAAGATTAGAAGCTTAATGAAGAAGTCAAGATTACAAGTCGACACTTGAAGATGCTTTCGTATTTTGGCCATAAAATCTTCATCCGGACTCCGTTTTAGGTGATTCAAGCGGCCACGGAAAGAGAAAAAGGAGATCTACCTGTATCTGAAGGAGATGCGGCGCATCTAGTCCTTAGATGCGCCGTATTGGGAGATGAGGCGCATCTGGTATTTAGATGCGCCGTATTGGGTCAGTTTCAGACTTGGAGGCTACGTTTACTTATAGATGCGGCGCATCTAACTCTATAGATGCGCCGTATCGACCCAGATTTCAGAATCTATAAATATCGAACTCATTAACAAATTTGGGCATCTTTGGGAACCCTTAGGGGCATTCCCAGACGATCAAAGCCTCTCCAAACAGTAGAAGATCAATATTGAAGACCTAATCATCCTTGAAGAACATCTCTAATCATTGTTATATTACTTAATCATTCGGTGAGCGTATCGTATTCATTATGTTTCATACTTTATTCGTTATGATTATGTTTATGTACTTTGTTACAGAGATTATGGGCTAACACCCTTAGGTGTTAGCCATGTTTATGAAGTTTTATTAGTTTTTATGATTTTGTCGACGTGTTTGCTTTGTTATTGGATTGGGTGCTTGTCGATAAAAACTCGTTTATTGCTTATAACTAGTAGAAGTCTATGTAACTAGGTTATGATCCTTATAACTTTAATTGATGTGACTTAACTACCTGTAATTGTGGTTGCTTTGGTTGAGTTATATGCGTGTTAACCTGAATCTCTATTAGGAATCATTGTTTGGCATAAACGGAACGTGTCTACAACCTAATAGGACTAGTAGCGTGTAATACCGAACTAGGTTAGATGGTTTAAAGCAATAAGTTAGTATTGATGCTAGAAGAGTCACTATGATCTTTCGTCATATCCGCCCCTAGGGCTAGTTACTTAATTGTGACAGAATTTCGTAATTGATATGCCGATTAACAATGGAATGAATTAAAACAAGTAGACATAAGCATGTATAACTATAAAATGGATCAGACTTGGCTAACCCGTTCTTCCTATCTTTGGTGTCTTCATACTTGTATTGTTTGTTTATCTTAGTTTAGTTAGAATAAAACCAAACCCGTGCCAGTCTCTCAGGCTGAACCCCCCTTTACGTTAGTTTAGGAGAGTCGAATACCTCTAGAATTAGTATATTAGAAATCTCACTCCTAGTGAACGACCCTTGCTTACCTAGAAACTATCTACATTGACCGGGTACACTGCTCATTAGTGTTTAGAGTCTATAGGTTAGGTCGGCAAAATATAAATTTAAAACTTGGTAGTTTATTATAGACGTAAAAAAAACACATCACAGACATACCTAATTTGGCAAACGTTTAACGCGTTTGGTCCCTAATTTGGATGGGCGTTATCTTTCTTCGTTAAGTGTTTGCATCGTTAGTCCCTCCGTTAGTATTTTTTGCATCGTTAGTCCTTATTTTATAAACCAACCGTTGACCACGTTTTTTTTGTTTATGTGTCACTTTGACCCATGTTTTCGTCTGATTCTTTACGTTTTTGTCCGACTTTGTACGTTTTCGTCTGACTTTTTACGTTTTTGTCCGATTCTTTACGTTTTCGTCTGATTCTTTACGTTTTTGTCCGATTCTTTACGTTTTCGTCTGTTTTTTTACGTTTTCGTCTGAATTTTTACGTTTTCGTCCGATTTTTTACATTTTCGTCTGATTCTTTACGTTTTCGTCCATCTCCTAACGTTTTTGTCTTTTTTTTACGTTTTCGTCTGACTTTTTACGTTTTCGTCCGATTCTTTACGTTTTCGTTTGTGTTTTTACGTTTTCTGGTCGAACATTCAGAATAAAACAAGGAATACAAGGACTCAAATTCACAGCCATTCGCACCTGCTACAGACCCACGATCCACCACAGCTAGTTCATCCCTTGTACTGCTTTTTGCACGACAGAAAGAAGAAGGAAGAAAAAGATGTTGCCCCACTTATGATTTTATTTAGGGTTTTGGAGCGTGTTTCAATTGGGTATACTCGAATTATATGTAGGAAGGGATAAGGAAGTTTAAGCTGACTTTTGGCCGAGTTTACAGGAAGAATTGAAGGCCATATCTTTTCCAAATATTCAAAGTGATATTGTGATGTTTGTTTTATTTAGTATTTAAAATTTTCTTTACCAAAGATGTGAGTTGGAGCATGGATATACGGTTCTAATTTAAAGGAGAAGTTTTAGGCTTAGCTGGATGTTGATCATTATTATTGATTTGTGGGGCACCATAATTTGTGATTTATTTGTTTGTTCCATTTGCCATATATATGAAAATATGTGTGTATACAAATTAAATAAATTAATCCCTTACTAATATACTTAATCGTGTGATATTATAGGATGGTTTAGGACATTTAGAATATTAAAATGTTCATGCAAAAATTATCATACTTCATATGTTGCTCATTTCCAAGAGTTTGGGATTTATTTGATACTTTATGTGCTTATTAATCAAATTTTAAAGTTATAGGGGCAATTTGGTCTTTTTACATGCTTTAGATTTTTGGGTATCACAACTTCTTCCCCTCTAAAAGAAAATTTCGTCCTCGAAATTTGAAGTCGCAAAGTTAAACGAAGTCGTAGCAAGTCGCAAAAGATCATCACAAACATTCTCATGCCCGAGGAGGTTCTTCCAAAAGATTTTCAGGCCAAATAGTTTCTCATGACTCAAATCAGAATGAGGTGGGTTCAAATTTCTCAGATTGAGACAAAATGAGTTGATTTTGATCAAAAGGTCCATGCAACACAAAATAGACAATAGGCAAAACTTCTAGAAAGCTCATATGGAATACGAACAAGATTTCAAATCAAATTAACTGTTTTAACAGTAGAGGGCTCTACAAAGAGTTCAAGATTTATGACTGAGGTCAACGGAATGCAAAACGAGAGTCCAAACTCACCCAGATATCTAATGACTGAAAATAGAGCATACGCATAGGTAGAATGAACCTAAAGTCTCACAAATCACGAATAGTCCAACGGATATCAAATTCTAAACTTCTTAGGTACTCCCCAAGATATCCTATGTCCACAATGAGTGCACGTTATATGGTGTAAGTATTATCACGTTGATCAGGCGTCATAATACTAGCACCACATAATTATGCCTTCATGATGATCATACTTTATCTCAAGTCGTAATCAAAACCACCTATCTTAATCCACCTAGTACTTGTACAGCCTCGGAGGTCAACCAAAATCGAATGCCAAAGTCAAAAGGGAAACAAAACTATTCGCAAGAGTGTCAAAATCCTAGATTTCCTAGCAGAAATGAGGTACGCCGTTACAAGCATCATATCTTCCACAATGCGCCAAAATCTCTCAAAACAAAGTCATCACCGAACATACGAAAAATAAACACGAATTGAAATGCTTCTAGGGAACTTAAATCATCAGAGGATCTTATTACTCTATAACGAAATTTAAGAGGGTCAACGGAAATGAAAGTTAGTCGCCAAAATCTTCGGCCTTCATAGAATCAATTCTTCCAAACATAAAGGGTCTGTTTCAAAATTTCGTTCGTTCAACACGTCCAATCTCTTCAAGTCCGGTTAATCTATCTTCGTTGTCCATCAATCGGGAAGTGAAACCAAAATCGGGAACTTGTGTCTGGTTCGTCGAGCCTCCTGCAGTTCCTCTTGGAATGTGATGGAGTAATGTGAATTCCTAGCATGCTCTATAAATTCCTTCATCATCCAGTCTGCTTCCGTTCTCAATTCATCTTAGTACAACCAAGATGAATAGGGAAGTGAGACTGTACGTCTTCATCAGTTCCATGTTCGCCATCTTGACTAGATCCTCTGCGTCGCCAACACTTCTACCTTGTAAGGAATGTCTTCACTCTTCAGGGTAGCCGCCATTGTTGTCAACTCCAGGTCAGGCAGTGAAATACTTCTTCTGACGCGCTTCTAGTTGTCTTGATGCATACGTAAAACCTTCTGTGCTGTAAGGGAGTATAATCGAGTCTTTTTCTAGAATGCCCCAAAATTCGTTCCGCCCGAAGATATGGAAGCTAACCTCTATTTCAGCTTTTCCAAAACTCCATTCTCAATCAAACTAAGCTGTTTCTCTCTGTTCACGAAATTTCTCCATGGTATCATCAGTTGCAGACATCTTCCAGAATTCTTCTGCAAGGTTCAAAAGGTTTCAGTTCTCCGTTCTGCTATCGGTCTTGACCAATTGGTGATAGTTTTCAAAACTTGCGGGATTTAAAGAGGTATCCTCAAATAAGGACATCGTTGTCTTTACAAATATCAATCTCTCAGAATGCACAAACGATCGACGAATTTCCTAGCAAAGTGCAAAGATGATTTTCATGCTCTTCCTCGTTTCCGAACATACTATTAAGTCATACAATGACCATTTGCCCAAGTACTCATGAGAAAACACTATTTATCAAATTCACGAAACAGTCACAGCTTTAGCTAATACTATTAGCGTCACTAACCGTCATAGCAGTCGTTACGAATACGGAAGTGATTTCAAGAATAACTTCAATTCATCAGAAGGAAACTTCACGCTCCGAAATTAAACAAATACATAGTCGTTTCAGGGTGGATGAATATTGGCTCCTAACAGTATTACGGTTCAGCTTCCTGTAATCAATACATATCTCCAGTCACCATCCTTCTTTATCACGAACGAACTAAAACACGCCCAGGAAATACACTTAAGTAAACTCACTTCCTGGTCTTCGGTTGCTGTTCTTCCCGGTTGCTCGAATCAATTTATATGATCCCGAACACATCTGAAAGACACCTTCGCTTAGTGACTAGACAATCTCTCGGTACCATGTCAAATCTTACTTCACACTCCGGTGGAAAACTTGGTGGTTCAACCAGGAATCATATTCAAGAAATTCAGGGTGCCAAATAACGTTCAAGATAAGGTTCATTCATTGGTGTACGAAATGGGTTCTAGGAAAACTTCATAACCGCGAACGTAACACACGAGTCTCCAGAGTCATAGTGATAGCAAAGGGTTTAACAATCGGTAATCGTAGTAGGGAGTTCAAAATTGTTTCAAACGCCAAAGGTGAGACATAGAAGGGTAGTTTCAATATTTGAATGCTCAATCAACAAATTCCTTGTCAGAATAAAATCGAAATTAACTATCCAAAGAAAGACAGATCAGCATAGCAAAACTTATCATTCAAAGGTGAGAGGGAAACATTCTTATGCTCGTGGTTACACACCACAAGACTTCTCGTAGGGACAGAGGTGGGTGAAAACGAAATCGAATAATGTCGGAAGATTCATAGATACTCATCAAAAGCAAAAGACAAATAACAAAACATATTCAGTACGTCATCGCCATGGAGGTTCTTAGAATGCCCGAAGAGGTATCAAAATGATTAACGAAAGGATCAAAGATCAGAGTCAAAATCTGAAGATGAGGATCAACTAGTGTCAGGCAATTATTATGAAATTCTCAATGCCTTCAAGATTTAGAGGTTCAAATCTTAGGTGGTGCAAAGCATAAGCTTTCGATTTCCAAAAATGATATCAACAGACTCTAACCAAAAACAAGGCACGAATCAGAGTGATGCGGAAGCAATGATACTTAAACAAATGCCTTATAGTCTACCCATTCCTCACTGGTCAAAACTTACGTTCCTATTGGGAAACCTTAAAGCAAATTTTCAAAGGTTGACTTACGAGCGCCTACAGGGAGAACCTAGTGGTCCTAACTTACACAGGCCAAGGGTAATGTATTACGAATCGCAGCCTATTCTCTGATACCATAATTGTAACACCCCAACCCGACAAGGGTAAAGATATCACAAAAATGGTTTCATATCAGATCAAAACAAAGCATACATTTACAGTAATACAAGAATCTCAAAGGTTACAAATGAAATACTGAAATTACAAGGTTACAAATGCGAATACAAATTCTAAAAATATAATATCTTCTAATCAACTCTAATCCAGAATAACTATCAAGTCTTCTAAGTCCAAGGTACTCTCCACTCATACCCAGCTCCCTACTAAACCTGCCGCAGGAAAAGAAATGCGGCTGAGCTTAAAAAGCCCAGTGAACAGATATATATAAACGAAATCGAAAGCAAAAGGAAACGAACATATATGGTATAGTGCAAAGGAAATAACATAAGGTATAGACAAAGGTACAAAGTAAGAAAGGGAAAGGATAGGTCAGTAATCCACCACGAGCCCGAACACAAATCAAATATAGTAACCATGTCTTCATAATCATATAGAGGGGAGACCTCTCAGATAATCAGATAATATGAGGGGTGTCCTCATTCTTCAAATGGAGTAGCCAGCTCCCGAACTTGTGAAAGACGTGGATTGCACCCAGCATCAGTCACCGAACAATATATAATATCAAATCATGTTAAGTCCACGAACACGGACACGAACCTAGGATTGCAACCCATACGCCCCCCGAACAATAATATAGGCCATAATAAATATAATGTGCATGCAACGAACAATATGGGGACGGTGTGAGAAATCACTCACCCACACGTGAGTCATGCCACTGGTGCATCAATGACACGGCCATGTTACCTTCATGGCTAGGAAACGAACTTGGCTCGGGTATCAAACTGAAGGGTCAAAGGTCAAAGGTCCAAATCATAGCAAATGTTCAAATAGTCTAAGTCATCGAATCATAGTCAAAGTCTAAACGAATCCAAACGAACCGATCAAAGGTTCATAATCAAATGGTTCATTTAAAGAAATCTTTATCAAATGGTTTTCATCAAAAATGATCTTTATTAACTATTTTCACAAAAGTAGTCTTTAAAAGTAATTTTCATAAAAGTTTAGTAAGATTCCAAATAAAAGTGGTATCGCATATTTCATAAACATCATTTTAAAATAAGTTTTCCTCAAAGCATTTCCATGATATAATTAAAAAGGTTTTCACATCTAGTTACCAAAATCAAATGAACCTTCGAAGCATCAAGTGATACGAATACTAATATCCCAAGGTAACGAACGAATATCAAACGGATCATTATAGAGGCTCAAAGCAAAAAGGGTCATATCGAACATCAAAGTCAAAATGAATCAAACAAACGAACTAAAGTGTAGGGGAACATAGCAATGGCTTAGGGAATCTTAAAACGAATCAAGATAAATGAGTCATGAGAAAGAAGACACCCTTACTGAAAAAGGGTAGAATATCTGTACCTTATACCGCAAGTGAAAATACAACTAGAATATAAAGACCGAAAGCAAACTCCATCTTCAGCGAATCTACATGCATTCATGATTGTCTTATTATCAATACCTTATTCAAATCAGATTTCTCTTTTAAGTCGGCTTTCCATTTTTAGTAACTTTCCATATTTAGCAGGCTTCCATATTTAGTGATCTTCCATAATTAGTAACTTTAGTGTAATAATCATTATGTAGCCAACTTAAAGTTTACAAAAGATAACAAGTTCAGTCAAAGATTTAGTTTGCCAATTTAGTAGAGTTTTTGGTTAAATGTGTAAATAATGCGAATAATTGACCAACTTAGATCTTCGTCGACTTAATGAATTCTTTTCGCACGTTTCAGGTTAACTAAGTTTGAAGCAACACACTCAAGCTCATTTCTAAAGACCAATCTCGGACTACTTATAGAATTAAATATAAAGAAATTAGACGCTAGTGAAACACCATGCAGACCACGACAAATTGAATTAGACGACAATATTGCTCTTTTTAACCAATGAATTTATTTGACGCATGTCTTCTTTATCTCTCATATGTCCTATTATTTATATCAATTATTAAACACAAGTTTAATCTTATTTGGAGACAAACCGTGTACTGACACCAACACAGCAATACGACACCAAGAAATATTAGGGCCCGATGGAACATTAACTTATGCATGAGATACCAAACCACAAATGGAGTCATAACTAATTAAGATGCAAAACACCATGCACTTGCTCACAAGATGCGAACTGACCTATCACAGACTCATGCATGGGAACCACGTAAACTCATAACCTAGTTCAAATCGAAGGCACACACACATACGAGACAAATAAAGTATCGCGAGACCCGAACAAGCTTAACGAGACAACACAAAACATCATATGACCCATTTTACCATGCAAACGTGACACACATTTAAACTATATATAGACATGTAGATCTCAACATTCATGCGACTGTGAAACCAGGTTTTAGATCTTATTTAATGAGCATATAAGGATTTAATGACCAGGTTAAAAGCTCGCGAGGCAACTGGTTCGAAAACCCCACAACAGAAATAGTTCAACGCATGAATATACTGCATAGTTTCGTGCTTTTATGTTGCGATGTATATGCTATTCGTTTTACAAGAAGATGAGACACACACTTAGTGTTTAGACTAGACTAGTCGTATGATATGTGTTATATATAGATTAGATGTTGCAAGTGTCGTGTGAAAGAATACGAGGGTACCTATGGTGTTGATATAACGAGATCAAAAGAAGCAGACCCTCACATCCTTCGAACCCTAACAGCACACATGATCATATCCTTTCTTCAAAATGAACACCCACACGATCACCACTTGTTTTTCTGGTCGAACATTCAGAATAAAACAAGGAATACAAAGACTCAAATTCACAGCCATTCGCACCTGCTACAGACCCACGATCCACCACAGCTAGTTCATCCCTTGTACTGCTTTTTGCACGACAGAAAGAAGAAGGAAGAAAAAGATGTTGCCGCCACTTATGATTTTATTTAGGGTTTTGGAGTGTGTTTCTATTGGGTATACTCGAATTATATGTAGGAAGGGATAAGGAAGTTTAAGCTGACTTTTGGCCGAGTTTACAGGAGGAATTGAAGGCCATATCTTTTCCAAATATTCAAAGTGATATTGTGATGTTTGTTTTATTTAGTATTTAAAATTTTCTTTACCAAAGATGTGAGTTGGAGCATGGATATACAGTTCTAATTTAAAGGAGAAGTTTTAGGCTTAGCTGGATGTTGATCATTATTATTGATTTGTGGGGCACCATAATTTGTGATTTATTTGTTTGTTCCATTTGCCATATATATGAAAATATGTGTGTATACAAATTAAATAAATTAATCCCTTACTAATATACTTAATCGTGTGATATTATAGGATGGTTTAGGACATTTAGAATATTAAAATGTTCATGCAAAAATTATCATACTTCATATGTTGCTCATTTCCAAGAGTTTGGGATTTATTTGATACTTTATGTGCTTATTAATCAAATTTTAAAGTTATAGGGGCAATTTGGTCTTTTTACATGCTTTAGATTTTTGGGTATTACAACTTCTTCCCCTCTAAAAGAAAATTTCGTCCTCGAAATTTGAAGTCGCAAAGTTAAACGAAGTCGTAGCAAGTCGCAAAAGATCATTACAAACATTCTCATGCCCGAGGAGGTTCTTCCAAAAGATTTTCAGGCCAAATAGTTTCTCATGACTCAAATCAGAATGAGGTGGGTTCAAATGTCTCAGAATGAGACAAAATGAGTTGATTTTGATCAAAAGGTCCATGCAACACAAAATAGACAATAGGCAAAACTTCTAGAAAGCTCATATGGAATACGAACAAGATTTCAAATCAAATTAACTGTTTTAACAGTAGAGGGCTCTACAAAGAGTTCAAGATTTATGACTGAGATCAACGGAATGCAAAACGAGAGTCTAAACTCACCCAGATATCTAATGACTGAAAATAGAGCATACGCATAGGTAGAATGAACCTAAAGTCTCACAAATCACGAATAGTCCAACGGAGATCAAATTCTAGACTTCTTAGGTACTCCCCAAGATATCCTATGTCCACAATGAGTGCACTTTATATGGTGTAAGTATTATCACGTTGATCAGGCGTCATAATACTAGCACCACATAATTATGCCTTCATGATGATCATACTTTATCTCAAGTCGTAATCAAAACCACCTATCTTAATCCACCTAGTACTTCTACAGCCTCGGAGGTCAACCAAAATCGAATGCCAAAGTCAAAAGGGAAACAAAACTATTCGCAAGAGTGTCAAAATCCCGGATTTCCTAGCAGAAATGAGGTACGCCGTCACAAGCATCATATCTTCCACAATGCGCCAAAATCTCTCAAAACAAAGTCATCACCGAACATACGAAAAATAAACATGAATTGAAATGCTTCTAGGGAACTTAAATCATCAGAGGATCTTATTACTCTATAACGAAATTTAAGAGGGTCAACGGAAATGAAAGTTAGTCGCCAAAATCTTCGGCCTTCATAGAATCAATTCTTCCAAACATAAAGGGTCTGTTTCAAATTTTCGTTCGTTCAACACGTCCAATCTCTTCAAGTCCGGTTAATCTATCTTCGTTGTCCATCAATCGGGAAGTGAAACCAAAATCGGGAACTTGTGTCTGGTTCGTCGAGCCTCCTGCAGTTCCTCTTGGAATGTGATGGAGTAATGTGAATTCCTAGCATGCTCTATAAATTCCTTCATCATCCAGTCTGCTTCCGTTCTCAATTCATCTTAGTACAACCAAGATGAATAGGGAAGTGAGACTGTACGTCTTCATCAGTTCCATGTTCGCCATCTTGACTAGATCCTCTGCGTCGCCAACACTTCTACCTTGTAAGGAATGTCTTTACTCTTCAGGGTAGCCGCCATTGTTGTCAACTCCAGGTCAGGCAATGAAATACTTCTTCTGACGCGCTTCTAATTGTCTTGATGCATACGTAAAACCTTCTGTGCTGTAAGGGAGTATAATCGAGTCTTTTTCTGGAATGCCCCAAAATTCGTTCCGCCCGAAGATATGGAAGCTAACCTCTATTTCAGCTTTTCCAAAACTCCATTCTCAATCAAACTAAGCTGTTTCTCTCTGTTAACGAAATTTCTCCATGGTATCATCAGTTGCAGACATCTTCCAGAATTCTTCTGCAAGGTTCAAAAGGTTTCAGTTCTCCGTTCTGCTATCGGTCTTGACCAATTGGTGATAGTTTTCAAAACTTGCGGAATTTAAAGAGGTATCCTCAAATAAGGACATCGTTGTCTTTACAAATATCAATCTCTCAGAATGCACAAACGATCGATGAATTTCCTAGCAAAGTGCAAAGATGATTTTCATGCTCTTCCTCGTTTCCGAACATACTATTAAGTCATACAATGACCATTTGCCCAAGTACTCACGAGAAAACACTATTTATCAAATTCACGAAACAGTCACAGCTTTAGCTAATACTATTAGCGTCACTAACCGTCATAGCAGTCGTTACGAATACGGAAGTGATTTCAAGAATAACTTCAATTCATCAGAAGGAAACTTCACGCTCCGAAATTAAACAAACACATAGTCGTTTCAGGGTGGAGGAATATTGACTTCTAACAGTAATACGGTTCAGCTATCTCCAGTCACCATCCTTCTTTATCACGAACGAACTAAAACACGCCCAGGAAATACACTTAAGTAAACTCACTTCCTGGTCTTCGGTTGCTGTTCTTCCCGGTTGCTCGAATCAATTTATATGATCCCGAACACATCTGAAAGACACCTTCGCTTAGTGACTAGACAATCTCTCAGTACCATGTCAAATCTTACTTCACACTCCGGTGGAAAACTTGGTGGTTCAACCAGGAATCATATTCAAGAAATTCAGGGTGCCAAATAACGTTCAAGATAAGGTTCATTCATTGGTGTACGAAATGGGTTCTAGGAAAACTTCATAACCGCGAACGTAACACACGAGTCTCCAGAGTCATAGTGATAGCAAAGGGTTTAACAATCGGTAATCGTAGTAGGGAGTTCAAAATTGTTTCAAACACCAAAGGTGAGACATAGAAGGGTGGGTTCAATATTTGAATGCTCAATCAACAAATTCCTTGTCAGAATAAAATCGAAATTAACTATCCAAAGAAAGACAGATCAGCATAGCAAAACTTATCGTTCAAAGGTGAGAGGGAAACAATTCTTATGCTCGTGGTTACACACCACAATACTTCTCGTAGGGACAGAGGTGGGTGTGAAAACGAAATCAAATAATGTCGGAAGATTCATAGATACTCATCAAAAGCAAAAGACAAATAACAAAACATATTCAGTACGTCATCGCCATGGAGGTTCTCAGAATGCCCGAAGAGGTATCAAAATGATTAACGAAAGGATCAAAGATCAGAGTCAAAATCTGAAGATGAGGATCAACTAGTGTCAGGCAATTATTATGAAATTCTCAATGCCTTCAAGATTTAGGTCAGGTTCAAATCTTAGGTGGTGCAAAGCATAAGCTTTTGATTTCCAAAAATGATATCAACAGATTCTAACCAAAAACAAGGCACGAATCAGAGTGATGCGGAAGCAATGATACTTAAACAAATGCCTTATAGTCTACCCATTCCTCACTGGTCAAAACTTACGTTCCTATAGGGAAACCTTAAAGCAAATTTTCAAAGGTTGTCTTACGAGCGCCTACAGGGAGAACCTAGTGGTCCTAACTTACACAGGCTAAGGGTAATGTATTACGAATCGTAGCCTGTTCTCTGATACCATAATTGTAACACCCCATCCCGACAAGGGTAAAGATATCACAAAAATGGTTTCATATCAGATCAAAACAAAGCATACATTTACAGTAATACAAGAATCTCAAAGGTTACAAATGAAATACTGAAATTACAAGGTTACAAATGCGAATACAAATTCTAAAAATATAATATCTTCTAATCAACTCTAATCCAGAATAACTATCAAGTATTCTAAGTCCAAGGTACTCTCCACTCATACCCAGCTCCCTACTAAACCTGCCGCAGGAAAAGAAATGCGGCTGAGCTTAAAAGCCCAGTGAACAGATATATATAAACGAAATCGAAAGCAAAAGGAAACGAACATATATGGTATAGTGCAAAGGAAATAACATAAGGTATAGACAAAGGTACAAAGTAAGAAAGGGAAAGGATAGGTCAGTAATCCACCACGAGCCCGAACACAAATCAAATAGAGTAACCATGTCTTCATAATCATATAGAGGGGAGACCTCTCAGATAATCAGATAATATGAGGGGTGTCCTCATTCTTCAAATGGAGTAGCTAGCTCCCGAACTTGTGAAAGACGTGGATTGCACCCAGCATCAGTCACCGAACAATATATAATATCAAATCATGTTAAGTCCACGAACACGGACACGAACCTAGGATTGCAACCCATACGCCCCCCGAACAATAATATAGGCCATAATAAATATAATGTGCATGCAACGAACAATATGGGGACGGTGTGAGAAATCACTCACCCACACGTGAGTCATGCCATTGGTGCATCAATGACACGGCCATGTTACCTTCATGGCTAGGAAACGAACTTGGCTCGGGTATCAAACTGAAGGGTCAAAGGTCAAAGGTCCAAATCATAGCAAAGGTTCAAATAGTCTAAGTCATCGAATCATAGTCAAAGTCTAAACGAATCCAAACGAACCGATCAAAGGTTCATAATCAAATGGTTCATTTAAAGAAATCTTTATCAAATGGTTTTCATCAAAAATGATCTTTATTAACTATTTTCACAAAAGTAGTCTTTAAAAGTAATTTTCATAAAAGTTTAGTAAGATTCCAAATAAAAGTGGTATCGCATATTTCATAAACATCATTTTAAAATAAGTTTTCCTCAAAGCATTTCCATGATATAATTAAAAAGGTTTTCACATCTAGTTACCAAAATCAAATGAACCTTCGAAGCATCAAGTGATACGAATACTAATATCCCAAGGTAACGAACGAATATCAAACGGATCATTATAGAGGCTCAAAGCAAAAAGGGTCATATCGAACATCAAAGTCAAAATGAATCAAACTAACGAACTAAAGTGTAGGGGAACATAGCAATGGCTTAGGGAATCTTAAAACGAATCAAGATAAATGAGTCATGAGAAAGAAGACACCCTTACTGAAAAAGGGTAGAATATCTGTACCTTATACCGCAAGTGAAAATACAACTAGAATATAAAGACCGGAAGCAAACTCCATCTTCAGCGAATCTACACGCATTCATGATTGTCTTATTATCAATACCTTATTCAAATCAGATTTCTCTTTTGAGTCGGCTTTCCATTTTTAGTAACTTTCCATATTTAGCAGGCTTCCATATTTAGTGATCTTCCATAATTAGTAACTTTAGTGTAATAATCATTATGTAGCCAACTTAAAGTTTACAAAAGATAACAAGTTCAGTCAAAGATTTAGTTTGCCAATTTAGTAGGGTTTATGATTAAATGTGTAAAAAAATGCGAATAATTGACCAACTTAGATCTTCGTCGACTTAATGAATTCTTTTCGCACGTTTCAGGTTAACTAAGTTTGAAGCAACACACTCAAGCTCATTTCTAAAGACCAATCTCGGACTACTTATAGAATCAAATATAAAGAAATTAGACGCTAGTGAAACACCATGCAGACCACGACAAATTGAATTAGACGACAATATTGCTCTTTTTAACCAATGAATTTATTTGACGCATGTCTTCTTTATCTCTCATATGTCCTATTATTTATATCAATTATTAAACACAAGTTTAATCTTATTTGGAGACAAACCGTGTACTGACACCAACACAGCAATACGACACCAAGAAATATTAGGGCCCGATGGAACATTAACTTATGCATGAGATACCAAACCACAAATGGAGTCATAACTAATTAAGATGCAAAACACCATGCACTTACTCACAAGATGCGAACTGACCTATCACAGACTCATGCATGGGAACCACGTAAACTCACAACCTAGTTCAAATCGAAGGCACACACACATACGAGACAAATAAAGTATCGCGAGACCCGAACAAGCTTAACGAGACAACACAAAACATCATATGACCCATTTTACCATGCAAACGTGACACACATTTAAACTATATATCGACACGTAGATCTCAACATTCATGCGACTGTGAAACCAGGTTTTAGATCTTATTTAATGAGCATATAAGGATTTAATGACCAGGTTAAAAGCTCGCGAGGCAACTGGTTCAAAAACCCCACAACAGAAATAGTTCAACGCATGAATATACTGCATAGTTTCGTGCTTTTATGTTGCGATGTATATGCTATTCGTTTTACAAGAAGATGAGACACACACTTAGTGTTTAGACTAGACTAGTCGTATGATATGTGTTATATATAGATTAGATGTTGCAAGTGTCGTGTGAAAGAATACGAGGGTACCTATGGTGTTGATATAACGAGATCAAAAGAAGCAGACCCTCACATCCTTCGAACCCTAACAGCACACATGATCATATCCTTTCTTCAAAATGAACACCCACACGATCACCACTTGTTTTTCTGGTCGAACATTCAGAATAAAACAAGGAATACAAGGACTCAAATTCACAGCCATTCGCACCTGCTACAGACCCACGATCCACCACAGCTAGTTCATCCCTTGTACTGCTTTTTGCACGACAGAAAGAAGAAGGAAGAAAAAGATGTTGCCGCCACTCATGATTTTATTTAGGGTTTTGGAGTGTGTTTCAATTGGGTATACTCGAATTATATGTAGGAAGGGATAAGGAAGTTTAAGCTGACTTTTGGCCGAGTTTACAGGAGGAATTGAAGGCCATATCTTTTCCAAATATTCAAAGTGATATTGTGATGTTTGTTTTATTTAGTATTTAAAATTTTCTTTACCAAAGATGTGAGTTGGAGCATGGATATACGGTTCTAATTTAAAGGAGAAGTTTTAGGCTTAGCTGGATGTTGATCATTATTATTGATTTGTGGGGCACCATAATTTGTGATTTATTTGTTTGTTCCATTTGCCATATATATGAAAATATGTGTGTATACAAATTAAATAAATTAATCCCTTACTAATATACTTAATCGTGTGATATTATAGGATGGTTTAGGACATTTAGAATATTAAAATGTTCATGCAAAAATTATCATACTTCATATGTTGCTCATTTCCAAGAGTTTGGGATTTATTTGATACTTTATGTGCTTATTAATCAAATTTTAAAGTTATAGGGGCAATTTGGTCTTTTTACATGCTTTAGATTTTTGGGTATTACAACTTCTTCCCCTCTAAAAGAAAATTTCGTCCTCGAAATTTGAAGTCGCAAAGTTAAACGAAGTCGTAGCAAGTCGCAAAAGATCATCACAAACATTCTCATGCCCGAGGAGGTTCTTCCAAAAGATTTTCAGGCCAAATAGTTTCTCATGACTCAAATCAGAATGAGGTGGGTTCAAATTTCTCAGAATGAGACAAAATGAGTTGATTTTGATCAAAAGGTCCATGCAACACAAAATAGACAATAGGCAAAACTTCTAGAAAGCTCATATGGAATACGAACAAGATTTCAAATCAAATTAACTGTTTTAACAGTAGAGGGCTCTACAAAGAGTTCAAGATTTATTACTGAGGTCAACGGAATGCAAAACGAGAGTCCAAACTCACCCAGATATCTAATGACTGAAAATAGAGCATACGCATAGGTAGAATGAACCTAAAGTCTCACAAATCATGAATAGTCCAACGGAGATCAAATTCTAAACTTCTTAGGTACTCCCCAAGATATCCTATGTCCACAATGAGTGTACGTTATATGGTGTAAGTATTATCACGTTGATCAGGCGTCATAATACTAGCACCACATAATTATGCCTTCATGATGATCATACTTTATCTCAAGTCGTAATCAAAACCACCTATCTTAATCCACCTAGTACTTGTACAGCCTCGGAGGTCAACCAAAATCGAATGCCAAAGTCAAAAGGGAAACAAAACTATTCGCAAGAGTGTCAAAATCCCAGATTTCCTAGCAGAAATGAGGTACGCCGTCACAAGCATCATATCTTCCACAATGCGCCAAAATCTCTCAAAACAAAGTCATCACCGAACATACGAAAAATAAACACGAATTGAAATGCTTCTAGGGAACTTAAATCATCAGAGGATCTTATTACTCTATAACGAAATTTAAGAGGGTCAACGGAAATGAAAGTTAGTCGCCAAAATCTTCGGCCTTCATAGAATCAATTCTTCCAAACATAAAGGGTCTGTTTCAAAATTTCGTTCGTTCAACACGTCCAATCTCTTCATGTCCGGTTAATCTATCTTCGTTGTCCATCAGAGAATTATATCACACAGAAGGCAGTGGGGCAAAGTCAGGTAAGCATTACACAAGCAGCAGTTCAGAGAATTATATCACACATGGTGTGGATGCAGATATCAGACCAACAAATGACCAAGTGCCATTTGCTGAGGTACATTTAACTGTTTAACATAATGTCCTTGCTAGTGAATAACAACATACTGATCAATTTGAACCTATTTATGACACATATCTGTTGGATAAGGCTGATAGCAATACCACTCCTGATTCAACAAATATGAGTCATAAGGGGGGAGAAATTGACCAGGATGCTGAACATGATCATGTTAAAAGTCCTTTGCTTAAGGCTGAGCTTCTCAAAACGAATGATATGGTTGAAAAAGAAGTTTATAATGAACTTTCAAACATATTCTTACAACTTGAAAAACATTGCATTTCACTTGAAATAGCAATACAACATAAGGAAGAAAGTCTTCAAACTAACAAACCATGTGAAAATCCGGAATTTCCTGAATTTCGTGAATTTTTTGAAATAAACACTTTGAAAGCTCTGCTACAAGCCAAAAACTCGACGATCATCAACTTGAAAGAACGGATTCTAGATATGCATGAGAAAAGTAATGTAGTCAAGGCTAAACATGATATCGATGCAATTAAAACAAGAAACATCAAATTGGAACTTAAAGTGGCTAAATTACTTAAGGAAAATGAGACTTTGAAAAAGCATTACAAAGGCCTGCATGCTTAAATCAAAGAAACGAGAACTAAGAATATAGATCAAACAACTTCTTTGATTGCCAAAAATGATGAATTTAAAGCTCAACTTCAGGAAAAGGGTTTTACAATAGCAGCATTGAAAAACGAGTTATGAAAATTAACAGGAAATAGTGTGAATACTAAGTTTTCAAAACCATCAATCTTGGGGAAACCAGTTTCACAACCATTTAGAAACCAGTCTGTTGTTAGACAACCGACTGCGTTTAGATCTGAACGACCAAAATTTTCAAAACCACGGTTTGCCTCCCATGTTGATGTGAAACAAGTTTTGTCAAAACCAGTCACTTCACAGTCTAGACCTAATGAAAAGGAATATGCTTTTGCAAAACCTCATCATATGAGTGCTTCTAGTTCTTCTAGGATTAGTTCAAAGCGTATGTCATTTGTGACACCAAAAGAACATGTTAGACATAAAGACATTGTTCAGAATCAAAGCCTAGCGGATGCTAAGAAAAACACACATGAAAAGACTAGGAATTTGCCTGTTTCTAAGAGTAGTTGCGTGTTGTTGGGAATTAAACCTAACAGTTAGTACTGACAAGCTTGAAGTTAATACTAATGGAAGATAATACTAACAGTACTAAGTCAGTTAGTACTGCCAGTACAAGAAGTTAGTACTACTTATGTTTTGTAAATGTGTAATAGGATAAGTATAGAAAAGATTTAGTGAATATCCTATATAATTAGAGTTATAGTTATCTTGTACAGGAATCCTTGGTCTATAAAAGGATATCCTATGTTAGAGTTTATGTACGTTTTTGTTTTGTGAAAGATTCAAGGTTGTAAACCCTAGTGATAGGAGATCACTCATATTATTATCAATAACAATATTGAATCATTTTGGTTATTCTCAAGTCTTCATTGTTCATACTAAATACACTGTTCCATTCATACACATCACACAAAACAATTATTCTTCTAAGTATAACTGAGTAGATTCCGCATACTTAGTTATATCCACTCAAAGTATCTCATACACGTTATATAGGACTAACATCCTAAGTGTATCATCAATCCTATCAAGTGGTATCAGAGCCAGGTTCTGATACTTTGAATTAGAAGATCCAAGAAGAACTGTTTTTCAAGAAGTTATGGACATGGAGACATCTCAAACCAATGTTGCTGCTAAGTTACCAATGCTCAAACCTAATGAGTTCGATATGTGGAGATTAAGAATTGAGCAATTCTTCCAGGTGCAAGATTATGCACTCTGGGAAATCATAGAAGATGGTAACTCTTTTAAGCCCACAACCACTACAACTGTAGTTGAGGGCAGGACTGAAATAAAGGTGCAGACAAAGCCAGTGACTACTGAAGAGAAGGCTCAGTACAAGAATGATCTTAAGGCAAGGAGCTTGCTGCTATTGACCATACCTAATGATCAACTTTTGAACTTCAGCAAGTTCAAGTGTGCCAAGACACTTTTTGATGCTATTGTTGCTAGATATGGTGGGAATGAAGCCACCATGAAAACACAGAAGACCCTTCTCAAGCAACAATTTCAGAACTTCTCAGTTACAAGCAATGAATCACTGGATCATATGTTCAATAGACTTCAGAAGCTAGTGAGTCAACTTGCTATTCTTGGAATTGAGATACCTCAGGAAGATCTTAACTCCAAATTCCTAAGAAGTCTACCATCAGAATGGGCTATGCATGTAGTTGTCTGGAAGAACAAGCCAGACATAGATACTATGAGTCTGATGGATCTATATAGCAACTTCAAGATAGTGGAGCATGATGTGAAGAAGACTATTGGAACAAGCTTAAGCTCAAGCTCTGGGAATTTGGCCTTTATGTCAACTCCTAGTACCTCAAGTCCAGTGGAAGAAGTGCAAGTTGCTGGAGCAGTTGGTACTGCTAGTTCAAATATTGGTACTGCTAGTACTTCAAGCAGTACTAATGGCCTTTTGGATGAGAATACCTATTGTGCTTTCCTGACTACCCAGCACAATGGAACTATGTTGACTCATGAAGACCTAAGAGATCAATGATGATGATATTGAAGAGATGGACATCAAGTGGCAACTCTCTCTTCTTAGCATGAGAGCTAAGAGATTTTTGAAGAGGACAGGCAAGAAGATAATCATAAACAGTAATGATGTTGCTGGTTATGACAAGTCAAAGATAGAATGCTACAATTGCCATAAGATGGGTCACTTCTCAAGGGAATGCAGAAGGCCAAGACAACAAGATGGCAAGAACAGAAGCTTTGGAAGCAAGACAAGGGAAGTGGAAATCACTGACTCAAGCTCAAAGGCTATGGTGGCCATTGATGGATTAGGGTTTGACTGGAGCTTCATGGAGGAAGAGGAAGCAGCACCTACAGAGATGGCTCTCATGGCTTTCTCAGACTCTGAGGTACAAGTTTCTAAATGTTCTAAATCATGTGATGCTTTAAAAGAATTAGAAACACTTAGGAAACATTATGATGAACAGAGAATAGAGCTAAACAAGACCAATTTTAATCTAGCAAATCATAAAAGTGGTTTAGCTGTTCTAGAAGAGCAAATTGTTCATTATAAAAGTAATGAGTCTATTTTTTCTAAAACTGTAGCTGTGCTTAAAAGGGACATATTTTTTAGAGATGCTGAAATTAGTATGTTAAAAGCTGAGGTTGACAGACTTAAAAAGGATAAAGAAAACATTCAATTGAGTGTAGACACATTAGAGTATGCATCTAAGGGTGTAAGTAAGATAATTGAATGTCAAATTCTCAACAAGGCTAAGTTAGGTCTAGGTTATAAGTCTGTTCCACCTCCTTATAGAGGAATACCTACATCTTCAGGTATTGACCTAGAACATACAGGTCTAGAAAAATTTCAACTACCTAAGATGGAATATGGACCAAAACCAAAAGAAAAGGAAGTAGTTGAGAAACATGTAGAAGTAAGTGCAAGTTTTGAGAGTGCAAGTGATAAATCACTCTCTGATGACAAGGTGTCATCTGCTAGGGATTCAGATGCTCCAACCATAGAGGATTGGACTTCTGATGATGATGAGAGTGATTAGGATAAGGTTAAACCTGATAGTGTTAAGGTAGAGGAATCAAAAGTTCCTAAGGTGGTCAAGAATACAACTGTTAGGCCTAAGTCAAAGGTTAATACTGCTAGGAAAACAGTTAGGTATGCTGAAATGTATAGAACCACACACAAGCCTAGAGGTAACCAAAGGAATTAGAACAACCACAAGTCTCACCAACTAGGTGATGACTTTGTCTGTTATAGGAAAGCTTATTTTTCATGTGAGAGCTTTGACCATCTTGCAGTCTTTTGCAACAAATGGGTAATTGGGTATACAAACCAAAGGATGAGCTTAGAAAGACCTCAAACTCACCCTACAAATGCTAGAATGATACCCAGATCAGTTCTTTTAAGGCCTGGACCAAGAGCAGTTCATACTGCTAGACCAGAAATTCATACTGCCAGACCAAATCAGACCTTTTACCCAAGACAAGCAGTTCAATGTGCAAAACTATTTTTCAAATCTGCACCATCAACTGCTAGAAGGCCAATTAATAACCTAGCAGTTGTAAAGAACCAAATTTGAAAACCTAAGGTTGTTGTTGCAAACCCAACAGTTCATACTGCTAGGCAAGCAATTAATACTGATAGTTTTAAAAACACTGCTAAGGGAAATATGGGCAATGGCATTAATGCATCAGCATCATGGGTTTGGAGACCACTTCAATCCAATGGTGCTCCAACTGTTTTAAAAAGGTTTAATTATATTGATGCTAGAGGAAAAGCAAAGTCAGTAATGGCTTGGGTTCCACAAGGAAATTAATTTCCTTGTTTGTGTGCAATGTTAGTCTTATAAGTTTATTTTGTTATGTGACAAGTGCTTTGCACCTTGTTTTCTATTGTTGGACTAACAATTGCAGGTTGATTGGAGTTTGTGAATTGAGTGTTTGATGCTTTAGATGGTGAGATGCTTTGGAGCTCAAAGTGTGTGATCTGTGCACACAACAAATGGTTATTGGTTCACCATGTCTAACCCACATCAAGAACCAACTAGTCCAGAGCAAACGGTTTCTGGTAAAGACTTCTCAAATCCATTCAAGGTTGATAGTTTACCAAAAACTATATGGTAATCAACTCACCATATCTAACAGTGAAGAGTTGGCTAGTCCAAAGCAAACGGTTGTTGGTAAAGACACCTCAAATCGGTTAATAGCTGATAGTTTGCTAAAAACTATATGTGAGTTATAATGTTTTTGAAATCCATATAAGTTCATACTGTTCTTTGAATTTTTTTGATAAAAGGTTTGTACTGCTAGTGCAAAGTTTGTACTGCTAAACTTGCCGTTGTAACTGTTGTGTCAGTAACTAATTTTTGTTTAGAAACTAGCCGTTGGAAGTTAGTTGCGATTTTTACTGATTAAGTTACAGTTTTTAATGGATCCTCTTCTAGATATTTTAACTTTTATTCTATTATAATCTTATCCTAAAATAAAAGTTAACTTATTCCTTAAATCGGTCAAATAGAAACCCTAATACTCTCTCAATAATATCTCATCTCACTTTCATCTTCTACTTTCTAACCTAAATTTTCACTATTCACCACAGTCAAATCAATTTTTACTGAGAATATTATGGCTAATTTGGACTTTGTCAAGACGCACAACCAGGTTGCTTTTCTTAAGAAAACAGAGGAAGTGGATGGACCAAAATTCTATGAGATTGTGGATTTTCTCAACAACTCTTATATAAGGTATGCTTTAACTGTTTCCCCTACTCATTTTGTCTCTCAAATCACACAGTTTTGGCAAACTGCTATTGTCAAAACTAGTGAAGATGGAGACATAGAAATTCACTCTAAAGTGGATGGCATATCTTTCATTGTTTCTGAATCTTCTATTAGGAGACATCTTAAGTTAGAAGATTCTGATGGAATCAATGACTTGCCAAACACAGAAATATGGCAAGAAATTGCTAGAATGGGGTATGATACATCCAACCATAAAATGACTTTTCAAAAAGGATGCTTCTCCCCTCAATGGAGATTTTTGATACATACTCTCTTGCATTATTTAAGTCCCAAAAGAACATCATGGGAGCAATTCAGTAGCAATATTGCTATTGCTCTCATATGTTTGTCAACAAACAGAGTTTTTAATTTCTCAAAATTCATATTTGAGAGTATGGTCAATAATGTGAAAAGTAAAACAAAGTTTCTTATGTATCCCATATTTGATCAAACCTTTTTGAATAAGAAAAAGAATCTGCTTAAGCAAAATAAATAAACTTTTTCAACACCTTGTCTTCAGCAAAAACTTTTCCAAAATATGGCTATGGCAAGTAGACTGTTTAATGGGGTAGTAATACCCCTCTTTCCTGAGATGCTAATGATTGATCAGGGTGAAGGGTCAGTCAACCCAACTGAGCCCCAACACACATCCATTGTGGTTCCAACAATAACTCATACACCCCAATCACCACAACATATAGAAGAAGAATCAGAAAGGAGACTATGATTGCTCAGTCAAGTCCTCCTACTCATACCTTTGAAGTAGATGAGCCTATCTTTCATGATAGTATGGATGGGGCTTACACTACTGCTAAGCAAGCCAGTGTAACCATAACTAAGACCCCTACCATGGCAACATCTAATGTGGAAGGTCCTCCAAGATTTGACACAGGTGATGAAATCCCAAGCCACATGGAGCAAATGGGTGGTTCAGGAGTACATCCTAGTCTAACTAGGGTAGAAACTGAATCTATGCCCCTTGATTCACCTCTCCTAGCAGGTAACACAGCTAGAAGTGATGAGGGCAGCTCTAAACTCAATGAATTGATGGTTCTTTGTACCAAATTGTCTGAAAAGGTGGAAAATCTGGAAGAAGAGCTCAAAAGCCATAAGAACAACTTTGCCAAGGTCTACACCAAGTTGACACTCAGAGTGAAGAAATTGGAAGCTAAATTAAAGAAGTCCAAAAGATCAAGGATGGTAATTTCTACTAGTTCTTCAAGTTCAGATGATAGTTCAGATGATGGTGATGATTCTCCCAAACAGGGGAGGAAATCAAGAAAGACTGAATCACAAACTCAGGGGAGGAATTTGGATTTTGAAGAAGGTACTAGTGGTAATGGTGATGAAGAGGAAGGTTCTGGTAATGGAAATGAAGGTATGGATATGGGTGAGCAGAGTGAGCAAAGTGGTGAACAACAAGGTACTGCTGGATTAGAAGTAGTAGTACAAACTGCTGAGGTTGAAAAGGAAGCAGTACAAACTGCTAAGGATAAAGGAAAGGGAATTCTTATAGAAGATGAGCCAAAGCAGTTGAAAATCAAGCCAAAGACTCAAGCAAAAATAGATTTTGATGAAGAAGTAGCAAAGAAGATGTATGAAGCTGAAGTAGCAGAATGGATGGAAACTCAAAGATTGGAAAAAGAAAGAATGGTTTCAGATGCTGCTATTGCTCAAGAATCATTTGAAGAACAGATCCAATATTTAATTGCTACTGATCCCATTATGAAGGCAAAAGCAGTTCAATTGGTGTCAGATGAAAGTCTAAGTGTGGAAGCAAGGTCAGAAATGCTTACAAATTTCATTCTATCAAAGAATAAGGAAGTGGCTTTAGATGATCTTATGCAGAAAAATCAAGGATAGATAGAAGAAAGGTTATAAGAAGAAGATGCCTTCTTATAAAAAGAAAATAAGTTTCATGATGAGCTATTTGAAGAACCAAGCATTTTGGAAGCAGAGTTACTTCAAAGGGAGATCAGATGCAGAGATTGAAAAAGCTTCTTATGAAGCTTATGCAAGAATTAACAAGCCAGTTCCAAAAGAGTTCATATATGATTATGAAGATCCTAAAGGAGAGAAAAGAAGAGCTGAAATGTTAGAGTCAGATACATCAAATAAACAAAAGACTGCAACTGAGAGTTTAACAGATGAACAGCTCAAGAACATGATTGTAATAGTTCCTGAATCCACAAATGTTAAACTACTCCAAGAAAAACATCCTATTATAGAATGGGACGTATTCACAGATAGAAGGATGAAAGGGTGGAAAATTATAAGAGTTGGAGGAATAACTAAGAAGTACAAGTTGTTTGAAGATTTGCTCAAGGGATTTGACAGAGAAGACCTTAATCAGTTATGGAATTTGGTACAGGAAAGATTCAAGATTTCAGATCCTCTTGAAGACAAAGATAAGGAACTATGGGTACAGTTGAAGAGAATTTATGAACCAGATGGAGGAGAAGCAATATGGAGATTTCAAGCTATGATCAAAGATGTTTCTTGGAAGCTATTTGATACATGTGGAGTTCATAGGATTTCTACTAAGGATGGTTTGGAGATATACATGTTAGTAGAAAAAGACTACCCTCTCAGACCAGCTGTGTTGGTTACCTTAGTGTATTCAAAACTGGAAGTTGAAGCTGATTCAGAGATGGCAGATGTGTTAGTCAGAAGAATGTTTGATCTTGCAGAGCAAAGAAAAGCAAGTACTAAAAGATTAACTTGGTAATGTTTGGAAGAATCCCCCCATCATCAGAAGTAATGTTTAATTTGAAGAAACTTAGTGATTTGGAGAGAAATCATAAGTTTAGGGGAGGATTGTTGGGAATTAAACCTAACAGTTAGTACTGACAAGCTTGAAGTTTGTACTGATGGAAGATAATACTAACAGTACTAAGTCAGTTAGTACTGCCAGTACAAGAAGTTAGTACTGCTTATGTTTTGTAAACGTGTAATAGGATAAGTATAGAAAAGATTTAGTGAATATCCTATATAATTAGAGTTATAGTTATCTTGTACAGGAATCCTTGATCTATAAAAGGATATCCTAGGTTAGAGCTTATGTACGTTTTTGTTTTGTGAAAGATTCAAGGTTGTAAACCCTAGTGATAGGAGATCACTCGTATTATTATCAATAATAATATTAAATCATTTTGGTTATTCTCAAGTCTTCATTGTTCATACTAAATACACTGTTCCATTCATACACATCACACAAAACAATTATTCTTCTAAGTATAACTGAGTAGATTCCGCATACTTAGTTATATCCACACAAAGTATCTCATACACGTTATATAGGACTAACATCCTAAGTGTATCATCAATCCTATCACGTGTCGATTAAAGCAATTCACGTAGCAGATCACTCTAAGAATCCTAGATCTTTTTTGAATCCAAACACTTTGTTTGCTCGACTTGTCAGAAATGTGTTTTTAATGCAAATCATAGTGATTGTGTAACAAAATTCCTGAAGAAAGTGAATGTTCATGCTAAGGTTCAATCCCCTAAGACTAGAAACAACAACAAGCCCGTAGGACCAAAGAGTTATACTCAGAAACCTGGTAGGCAGATTGCTATAGGACAAAGGTTTTCTCTCAACATGTCTTCCACTGTACATGAGAAACCAAACACTCCTAGATCTTGTCTTAGGTGGATACTGATGGGTAGAATTTTTAAGATTGCTGGTCTTAGATGGATACCTACTAGGAAGATGTTCACTGATTGCACAACCAAGGTTGACAGTGAAACCCCAAATGGTTTAGATGCTGATATCACTAACCCATATAAATGCGAACAAACTCTTAATGTTAGTACAGGTAGTCCTCACTTAAGTGCAGGTACATTGTTCACTCCTATTAAGGAAAGACTCAGAGTTTGGTTGCCGAAAAGACTGATATATCATAAATTAGAGGTTCAAGAAACTCAAAATTGATGAACATGAATAATGACGTTTGAACACATCAGTTCAAGCCTCGTTCTTCAACGACAATGACGTTTGAACACATCAGTTCAAGCCTCGTTCTTCAATGACAATGACGTCTGTTCACATCAGTTCAGGCCTCGATCTTCAACGACAAATGACGTTTGAACACTGCAGTTCAAGCCTCGGGCCTCAATGTCAACATAATGGCGTCTGCTGAAAACACTCCAGGCCCGTTCCTCAAAGAAAAGAAAGGCGTATGCTTAAGTGCACTTTATCTTCGGAAGAAGAGAAATCTTCTTGTTTCATTCAGTCATCAAGTGGATCAACGTACATTGGAGTATATTCTTATTCACTCGTTCAATCAAAAAATGGCAGTCATATGCTTTTTTTGAGGGGGAGAAGGGTGAATAAACAAAATGTCAGTTATCAAGTGGATCTACTTACCGTTGATGGTATTCTTATTCACTCGTTCAATCAAAAATGGCAGTCATATGCAATTTTTGAGGGGGAGAAGGGTGAATAAACTACATGTTGATTGATATTTAAAGAATGGTCATACGGCTCCTGTGCACAACAGTTCAGGACCCGCGTCTAAACTTTTGACTGAAAAAGTCCCTCCTCCAACACCTAATGGTCCACTAACTAAGGATGACTGGGATTTACTGTTTCAACCTATGTTTGATGAATACTTCCAACCTCCAACGAATGTTGATCATCCAGTTCGTGAAGCTCCTGCTCCAGTTTCCGTTGACTCAACTGGTTCACCTTCTTCAATTTCCACTGATCAAGATGCACCATCTAGAAGTACAACTCAGACTATTCAAGAAACCCAATCTCCAGTTATCCCTTAAGGTGTTGACAATGACTCTCATGATATTAAAGTTGCACACTTGAAGAATGATCCGTTCTTTGGTATTCCTTTCCCAGAACCTGGTTCTGAAGAATCTATTTCATCACGGATTATTGTTCCTTCCAATGTGCACTCTGTAAATCAACCACAAGAACATAAAGGAAAATGTCAGCTAAAACGTCAAAATGGCTAAGAATTTGGACATGGAATGTCAAGTAATCACGGAGTTTATTTGGTATCCCTTATTTGAGATTGAAGTGGGTTTCACGAAGGCTTCTACTTATTTCATCATCGAGACTTCATCTATCGATTGATGACTTGCTTGAACTTGTAAAGTTTATGATTGGGACTTGGATTATCTAGTTATACCCGATGTAAGGAGTTACATTGTAGTACTCACGGGTTATAGCTATTACTTCAAGGAGTTACATTGTAGTGCTCAGTGTCACACGCAGATGCAGATGTGGATAGTCTCAAGAGGTGTTGTACTTATTTTGGCTCTTAGATGAGTGTCTAGGGTACTTAGAGGTTTTCTTCTGCATCGTTCTTCAATCAACAACAGTGCAAGCTTAAGTAACAAATTTGGGGAATTCTTCTTCATTTTCAAGTTTGATATATCGGGTTTTCTTCACCAAGTGGTCACAACAATAGCCGAAAGAACATGTGGAAACTTATTTTAGATCGACTTACATCTACTAAAACAAGTTACGTGATCGTTTATGGACTCTAGGTTGTTACACCTTTGATCTAGGATTAACTATGAAAAGCATGATGATAATATTGGCGGAATATTCTATGAAAGAAACAATACTATCACAACAAGGTTTTGCCAAACTTTCACTGTTTGTTATTTCACTTACAGCCTCAATGCTTAATGATCAACTAAGCACGGTTACATTCTAACAGGGATCAAGGAAGACCTTGATTACCTTGAGGCTAAACAAACCTAAACAACATCAGACCCTATGTCCAATGTTCCCACACACACTCTTTAAGTGCTCTTACATTTTAACACAACTTTGTGTTGTTGTAATTTGAGAGTACGAAGCACTTTGGTGTTGATTGTTTCAATCACAACCAAGACACACTTTTATCTAAGGGTGTGATCTCCTTTTTATAGTATAAAGGAGATCATTACAAAATTGATAAGCTCTTAGTCATCCACTTGCTTTAACATGTGTCAAGTTGAGTGTTCAACTTGATGACTTGATAAGATATCTAGATATTATATTTTGTATAAACATGACTCATACAAAATAAATATCTTCTTCGTTCTTATCCTTGTAGCAGCAGAGTGACTCATTGATTCAGCAGTTACTTCATTTTAACTATCAGCAGGATTGTAATACTATCAGCAGGAACACTAATCAGCAGAAACAATACACTATCAGCAGGAATGAGGTTTTTGCACTATCAGCAGAGTGCTCTGGCTAATCAGCAGAGTTCTCAGCAGGAACAGAACTTTGCTCTTGAATCAGCAGTACCTTCATGGTCTAGCAGTACCTTGCTCTTTGGACCATCAGTACCATAAAATACACTAGCAGTACCTTCACTTTAGCGTATTTTGCTTATCATTTCAGTATACAATATGTTTCATTCTTCTTGTTTGTGATCATCAAATCTATGGAATATTTAATTCCTTACAATCTTCCCCTATTTGATGATTACAAAACAAACACTTTCTTGTACGAATTTCCCTAGACGAAGTAGAGAAATTGAGATAACTAAATCTCACCATGAATGAAACTATACTGACTTCCCCTTAATTTATGCTATCCACCACATCTCTTCCCCTTTTTGTTATCAACAAATAGAGAATATTACAAATATGATTTTTACAACTTCGAACTAATACTACACATCTAATCTATCCTTCTAACATCTCAAATTGCCCTCCATTAAGCTTTCCGCGCTAAAAATGAACTTGAGACATCAAAATTTTAAACTATCAGTACAATACAAATAAAAAAGTAATAAGAATCAATAACTTTCTCTTGTGGTGTTGCACAAATACAATAAATGGTTATACATCTAAACATTTAAGCTTCCCCTGAAACCCATATGTTAACCATTTCGAATCTCCATTCTGTAGGCTTTTATGACTGATGAAGAAAAACTGTTGGGAATTAAATATTCAAGATGTTTAATATCAGATTCTACTCTAAGTATAATTCTGCTGATAGTGCAAAATGGTTTCTGCTGATGATGTTGATTCTGCTGATAGAGCATTTCACTCTGCTAATAGGCTTAACAACTCTGCTGATGATTCTGCTGATAGCGATAGATTGTTCCTACTGATAATGAACAACTCTGCTGATGGAAGGTTAAGATCAAAAAGATATTTATTGTATTTTGGTCAACAATATACGGTAGATAATATCTTTCTCCATGTGCTTAGTTAACAAGTTGTATACATAGATACATGTTGTATCTGATGTACTGACACTCAATAGGATAAGTTAACCAAGTAAGTCGGTCAAGACTTTAAGCAATTTGTAAAGATCTTTTGACTATAAAAGAGATCTTAGACTAGTGATATTTAAGTGTGTGTGTGTCAAAAATATAGAAGTGTTAAGAGTTAGTCCATGCATAAGTTAGAACATGCATAACTGTCAGAAAAAAACACAAATATATCACAAGTGATAGAAACAAAAGATTCAAGGTTGTAACCCTAGTGATATTTCAAGGTCACTCGTATTATTATCTTTAATAATATTGAATCGTTTAGTGATAATCTTTATGTGTTTCATTGCTAACTAACAAACATAACAATTCCATTTCCATAACATACACAACCTTCTAAGTTTGGTTGAGTGAATTCCGCGCACTTAATCATTTTAACACAACATATCATACACACAAAGTTAGAAGGTTTAACCACCTTAATCGTGTGTCCAGGATCCTAGCAAGTGGTATCAGAGCTAGGGTTGATATTGTTGTTTTTAGAAGAAAAAAGAAAGGAATAAGGAAGTACTGGTGGAAGAGCCAAAGGCTATGCTGGCCATTGATGGTATTGGATATGATTGGAGCTCTATGGCTACTGAAGAGGATGCACCACCAAATGCTGCTCTTGTTGTCGATGAGATTGCTCTAATGGCTTCTTCTGATTCAGAGGGACATTCAAATGATCAGGAAGAGGATCAAGGATATTCAGATAGTGGATGTTCTAGGCACATGACAGGCAACATGTCTTATCTTTCAGATTTTGAAGCTTTAAATGGAGGATATGTTACCTTTGGAGGGGGTGTTCGTGGCAAAATTTCTGGTAAAGGTACAATCAAAACCGGAAATTTAGATTTTGAAGATGTGTACTATGTAAAAGAGCTAAATTATAATCTTTTTAGTGTTTCACAAATGTGTGACAAAAAGAATAATGTTCTTTTCTGTGAGACTGAATGTCTTGTACTTTCTCCTGATTTTAAGATGCCTGATGAAAGTCAAGTACTTCTTAGAATTCCTAGAAAGGGCAATATGTACAGTGTAGACATGAAGAATATTATTCCTAAAAAGAATTTAACTTGTCTTGTTGCAAAGGCCACATTGGATGAATCAATGAAATGGCATAGAAGGCTTGGTCATATTAACTTCAAAACCATAAATAAAATTGTTAAGAATGGTTTGGTAAGAGGTTTACCTCACAAAAGATTTGAAAATGATCAAACATGCATTGCTTGTCTAAAAGGCAAACAACACAAAGCCACTTGTAAGCCCAAAATTTTTAACTCTATCAATCAGTCTTTGTTTATGCTGCATATGGACTTATTTGGACCTGTTTCAGTGATGAGCATAATGCATAAGAGATATTGTCTAGTTATTACTGATGACTATAGTAGATTTACATGGGTTTTCTTTTTAGCCACTAAGGATGAGACATCCAGCATCCTTAAGGACTTCATTACACAGATAGAAAATCAAGTAAGCAAGAAAGTAAAAGTCATTAGATGTGATAATGGGACAGAGTTTAAGAATAGAGTTATGGATAATTTCTGCAAAGAAAAAGGTATTAAGAGAGAATTTAGTGTTGCTAGAACACCACTACAGAATGGTGTAGCTGAAAGAAAGAATAGAACACTAATTGAAGCTGCTAGAACAATATTAGCTGATTCTAAGCTACCAATAAATTTTTGGGCAGAGGCAGTCAACACTGCTTGTTATGTTCAAAATAGAGTTTTAGTTGTGCAGCCTCACAATAAGACATCATATGAACTTTTTAATGGTAGAACTCCTGCAATAGGATTTCTTAGACCTTTTGGATGTCATGTGACAATTCTCAATACCTTAGACCATTTAGGAAAATTCGATGGTAAGGCAGATGAAGGTTTCTTTGTTGGTTATTCTCTTAATAGCAAAGCTTTTAGAGTTTACAACACAAGAAAAGAAATAGTAGAAGAAAATCTACATGTGGAGTTTTTAGAAAACAAATCCAATGTAGAAGGTCAAGGACCAAAATGGCTATTTGATCTGGAATATCTAACAAATTCAATGAATTATGTGCCTTTTGTTGCAGAAACTAATGATTTTGCAGGTTCAAATACAACAAATGAGGCAGAGTTAGAGAAAGATCAAGATTATGTGATAATGCCAATATGGTCAAGTACAATTGTGAAATCAACTTCGACAACTGATGAACCTTCTTCTAGCAATGCTAAAGAAAGTGTTGAAGATGAAAGTAAAGAGTATGGAACTCAGGAACAACAAAGTGTTTCTGCTGGTAGTATTTCTGTTGCTGCTGGTAGTGCATCTGTTTCTGCTGATGACTCTGCTGATAAGCTTACTGATTCTGCTGTTCGGCCAAATGACTCTGCTGCTGGCCCTTCAGAAACAAAAGATGCAGAATTCTCAGATAATGAGGTGGATTACAACAATCTTCCATCAAATTATCAAGTTCCTACTACACCACAAGCAAGAATTCACAAAGTTCATTCCCTGGATCATGTGATTGGAGATATACAGTCAGGTGTGAAGACAAGACAACAATTGAAGTCTTCAGACCAACAAGGGCTTCTTGATGCCCTTTATGCTTCAAAACAACATGAGCTTTCAAACTCTTGTTTGTTTGTATGTTTTCTCTCACAAGCTGAACCAAAGAATATTCTTACAGCCCTAGATGATTCAAGCTGGTTAGAGGCTATGCAAGAAGAGCTTCTTCAGTTCAAGATTCAAAAGGTTTGGGTGCTAGTTGATTTACCTACAGGTGTGAAGGTAATTGGCACTAGATGGGTTTTTAAGAACAAAAGGGATGAAAGAGGAATTGTGATCAAGAACAAAGCTAGATTAGTAGCGCAAGGGTACACACAAGAAGAAGGGATAGATTATGATGAAGTTTATGCTCCAGTAGCAAGGATTGAGGCGATTAGGCTTTTCTTAGCTTATGCTTCATTTTTAGGCTTCACAGTCTACCAAATGGATGTCAAAAGTGCATTTTTATATGGTGAAATTGGAGAAGAGGTATATGTCTCACAACCTCCAGGCTTCATTGACCCATTACATCCAAACAATGTATACAGAGTAGTGAAAGCTCTATATGGCCTTCATCAGGCACCAAGAGCTTGGTATGCAACACTAGCTTCCTACTTATTAGAAAATGGATTTCAAAGAGGAAAGATTGATCAGACACTATTCATCAAACAGCACAAGAAGGATCTTCTGTTAGTGCAGGTGTATGTGGATGACATTATCTTTGGATCTACTAGGAAAGAAATGTGTTTAGAGTTTGAGAAGCTTATGAAAGATAAGTTTCAGATGAGTTCTATGGGAGAACTTACATTCTTTTTGGGTTTGCAAGTTAAGCAATCATCTGAAGGCATATTTATTAGTCAAGACAAATATGTTGCAGAGATACTTAGAAAATTTCAATTTGCTGATTCAAAAATAGCAAGCACACCAATGGACTCTGAGAAGCACCTTCTGAAAGATGAAGATGGAGAGAATGTAGATGTACACAATTACAGATCTATGATAGGCTCTTTGATGTATCTTACATCATCTAGACCTGATATCATGTTTCCTGTTTGTGTTTGTGCAAGATTTCAAGTTACTCCAAAGGTTTCTCATTTAACTGCAGTCAATAGAATTTTTAGATATCTCAAAGGTCAACCAAGGTTGGGTATATGGTATTCTAGAGAATCTCCTTTTGATTTGGTAGCATATTCGGATAGTGATTATGCTGGTGCTAGCTTGGACAGAAAGTCAACAACTGGAGGATGTCAATTCCTTGGGTGTAGACTTGTCTCATGGCAGTGTAAGAAGCAAACAAGTGTGGCAAATTCAACAACTGAAGCTGAATACATAGCTGCTGCAAGTTGCTCTAGTCAAGTTCTATGGCTTCAAAACCAACTCCTTGATTATGGGTACAATTTCTTAAACACTGTTATTCATATTGATAATAGTAGTACAATTTGTATTATTAAAAATCCAGTGCAACATTCTAAAACAAAACACATTGAAATTAGACATCACTTTATAAGAGACTGCAATGAGAAAAGATTAATTCAAGTTCTTAAAATTGCTTCAGAACATAATTTTGCAGATCTGCTAACAAAAGCTTTTGATGTTTCAAGGTTTCAGTACTTGGTAGCAAGTATTGGAATGCTTAATCTTTAAATTTTCAATATGATGTGTTTTTTTTTTTTTTTTTTTTTTGTAAATAAATTTTTGTTGTTGCTACTGATTCATAAGGTACTGCTAATGTATCATAAGGTACTGCTAAAGCACACAAGGTGCTGCTAGTACAAAATGTAAATTGTGTTATTCATACAGTTGGTTTTATGATTATACTAATGCAAGACAAGTACTTGGTACATTGTTCTTTTGGTTTTAGACTAACAATTTCAGGTATGAATATATAAACACAAAGGATGTTTTCAAGTGAAATGGAAACAGTAGGATTGAGATATTAGCTGCTGACCATAATAAGTTTATGATGGACTGAGTTTGGGACTTTAAAACTCCTTAAAACTTCTTTCTTCAAATCTAGTTATGATATTTCACATTGAATTGATGACTTAGTTGATCAGATAGTAACTCATGCAACTCACTTTCTATCATTTTATACTTTTAAGTATAATGTGCAAGTCTGAGGACATCTGATAGAAAGAACAGCGAGCAAAAGTGAATCTAACACTTGTGTTAGAGGTAACAAATGCCACGAGCTGGAAACCCTGTCAAGAAAATCTTTTGAATAGATTTATCTTTACACAGGCAGTTATTTATAACTGAAAAATATTGGTTCTCACACAACCAGAGGTTGCTTTAAACCGAAATGCTGATTAAGTGTCTGTTATACACTTAATTTCTTTCAAAATGGTTGAAAGTAGTATGATTTTTCAATTCTAAAATCATGAACATACTACTAAGTTAAATGATTTCTTAAAAGGATTTTCAAGGATTCACAAAAACCATTCATTAATGGATCATGAATCAAAATGTCCACTGATTCACCTCTCATAGGAGTTAACACACCTAGAAGTGATGAGGGCAGTAACTTAAACTCTTAAGGAATTGATGGCTTCATGTATAATATTGTCTGACAACAAGTTCACATTGATAGATCAGTCAAAGGTACATAGTGAGATCTTCTAAACAAGGGGAGGATGAAACAAAAGTTATTTGCTTCAGGAGAGGTAACAATCTCAGGGGAGGAAATAATGGCCCAGAAAAGGAAGATAATCCAATATATGGAAGGAGAAGACAAGAGCATACAAGATGATGAGGAGGTTGAAAATGACAAGAACATTCCAAAGGAGAAAGTTCTATCTAGATCAAATGAAGAAAAGTTTCAATTTCACTTCAAAGACATGCTGGTTAGATGATTTCACTTGTTGAAACAAGCATCCAAGATACACAGCATCATTTCCTCTTATAATTCCTCCATCCAAGGAAATTGCACCATCTTTTAGTCCAAGATAGGTTCAATATGTTTTGATATTGCTAAAGTCAAAGAAGAGCAAAGTAGATGAATTATTGAGAAGATATTCAATCTTGAAGAACATAAGTGTTTGAAAGATCTTCAATCCAAGATTTAATTCAGAAACATGTTTGAAAGGATTCACATGTTTAGGGGAGGATTGTTGGGAATTAAATATTCAAGATGTTTAATATCGGATTCTACTCTAAGTATAATTCTGCTGATAGTGCAAAATGGTTTCTGCTGATGATGTTGATTCTGCTGATAGAGCATTTCACTCTGCTAATAGGCTTAACAACTCTGCTGATGATTCTGCTGATAGCGATAGATTGTTCCTGCTGATAATGAACAACTCTGCTGATGGAAGGATAAGATCAAAAAGATATTTATTGTATTTTGGTCAACAATATACGGTAGATAATATCTTTCTCCATGTGCTTAGTTAACAAGTTGTATACATAGATACATGTTGTATCTGATGTACTGACACTCAATAGGATAAGTTAACCAAGTAAGTCGGTCAAGACTTTAAGCAATTTGTAAAGATCTTTTGACTATAAAAGAGATCTTAGACTAGTGATATTTAAGTGTGTGTGTGTCAAAAATATAGAAGTGTTAAGAGTTAGTCCATGCATAAGTTAGAACATGCATAACTGTCAGAAAAAACACAAATATATCACAAGTGATAGAAACAAAAGATTCAAGGTTGTAACCCTAGTGATATTTCAAGGTCACTCGTATTATTATCTTTAATAATATTGAATCGTTTAGTGATAATCTTTATGTGTTTCATTGCTAACTAACAAACATAACAATTCCATTTTCATAACATACACAACCTTCTAAGTTTGGTTGAGTGAATTCCGCGCACTTAATCATTTTAACACAACATATCATACACACAAAGTTAAAAGGTTTAACCACCTTAATCGTGTGTCCAGGATCCTAGCAAGAACCAATCATTACCAACTTGTGGATGAAGCTGAATAAACCAATCTTGTGTCCTATATCTTGTACTAAAACTGACTTTGAATGTATACCCAATCTCTTGGTATAGAGAGACCTCAATCTTTTGACAATAAACTCATCTTCTATGAGACACTGAGCACTACAACGTTACTCCTTTAAGTGTTTGTCAATTCGTAGTCACTTGAACGAACGAACAAGTTACCTTCTCAACAAAAAGTATGATAAAACACAACTTTGAAAAATTCAACCTCAACTTCAAATAAGCAACAAATGACCTTTTTCACCAAATAAATAAAAACAAGCCTTTTATCTTTTAACGAACCAACTTTCTTCTCTGTGTGTGTTTCTTCCCCTTTGTGTGTGTAAACCAAGAAAGAAAAATCAAAAATTCGACCATACCTCAACTGTTTCTGCAGCAGTTTTCAACGATGCATATCTTGCAACCTAAGGCTCAGATTGAAGATCACTCCGGTGAAAATCTACCTTGATATACCAAGAACCTTCAACAAAAATTTCAGCCCAATCCAACGGTTAACGAAGGAGTTATCGCCTTTTGAAAACAGCTCTGCAACAGTTTTGTAAAATATAAGCAACACAAATTTTTCTTCTTTCTCTAAAACCCTTTTCTTTTCCTAAATCCAGAGCCCCCCGCTCTGATACCAACTGTGGAAACTTGTTTTATAGCTACTTACATCTACTAAAATAAGTTACGTGATCGTTTATAGGCTCTAGGCTGTTAAGCCTTTGATCTAGGATTAACTATGAAAAGCATGATGATAATATTGGCGGAATATTCTATGAAAGAAACAATACTATCACAACAAGGTTTTGCCAAACTTTCACCGTTTGTTATTTCACTTACAGCCTCAATGCTTAATGATCAACTAAGCACGGTTACATTCTAACAGGGATCAAGGAAGACCTTGATTGCCTTGAGGCTAAACAAACCTAAACAACATCAGACCCCATGTCCAATGCTCCCACACACACTCTTTAAGTGCTCTTACATTTTAACACAACTTTGTGTTGTTGTAATTTGAGAGTACGAAGCACTTTGGTGTTGATTGTTTCAATCACAACCAAGACACACTTTTATCTAAGGGTGTGATCTCCTTTTTATAGTATAAAGGAGATCATTACAAAATTGATAAGCTCTTTAGTCATCCACTTGCTTTAACATGTGTCAAGTTGAGTGTTCAACTTGATGACTTGATAAGATATCTAGATATTATATTTTGTATAAACATGACTCATACAAAATAAATATCTTCTTCGTTCTTATCCTTGTAGCAGCAGAGTGACTCATTGATTCAGCAGTTACTTCATTTGAACTATCAGCAGGATTGTAATACTATCAGCAGGAACACTAATCAGCAGAAACAATACACTATCAGCAGGAATGAGGTTTTTGCACTATCAGCTGAGTGTTCTGGTTTATCAGCAGAGTGCTCTGGCTAATCAGCAGAGTTCTCAGCAGGAACAGAACTTTGCTCTTGAATCAGTAGTACCTTCATGGTCTAGCAGTACCTTGTTCTTGAACTAGCAGTACCTTGCTCTTTGGACCATCAGTACCATAAAATACACTAGCAGTACCTTCACTTTAGCGTATTTTGCTTATCATTTCAGTATACAATATGTTTCATTCTTCTTGTTTGTGATCATCAAATCTATGGAATATTTAATTCCTTACAGAACATAAGGGTTGGTAAAGATAGTCAGAGAGCATTTTGGTAGTTGTTGATTCTCACAAGATATATTTAAGCCAATTTTGTTCTTCTCACAAGATTTTAAGTATATGTGAATAAAATGTGTTGCTGATTCTGAGGTATCAAAACCAGCAAGGGGGAAGGAGACATACATCTGAATGCACAACGAGTATACGTGATGAACTTTATACTTCTTCTGAATTGAAGTTATTTCGGGAAGTCAAATGTGATATCCGCAGAGAAAATCAGTGTTTTAACTCGTACCTTCTGGTGTATCATTCCAACTACGTGGGGGAAGAGATGTAAGAAACAGTTTCTGATGATAAAAGAGGTACACAATGGTATGATGATTCCTCTAGTTAGTCTGTATCATTTCGACTACATGCGGGATAAATTGCCTACACTCGGGACTTAGTTGACTTTGGTGTAGCAATTCTCATCTGCAATTTCCTGAAGGGAGAAAAGTGTATTTCTGGGTCTTAATTGATTTTGATGATACGTTTTTGACTTCATTAATGGGATTGAGTGTGTACTTCTGGTTTTTGAGCTTCATACAATGAGACTGATTGCATCTCTTCAACTACTTGGGGGAAGTGGTCTCTTGATACTTTTGGTATGCATTACTTCAGCCTTCAGCGGGAAGAAATACGAGAAGAATTACTCAAGCGTGAGATGATACGTTGTTGATCTATTTGATGATCCCCCGAACGGATAATCATGATGATTATTCTTAAAAGGAGCAGCAATATTTGATGTGGTTTGCTACGGATTCCGCTGTGAACTTAACTAATGTAAGCTTGAAAGAGAGCTTTGAAACTGCTCAAAAAGAAGATTGTCGGTTTGGGGGGGAAGCTATCAAAGCTTCACATTGAGAAGGCTCAAGTTCAGACGATTATTCAGGAGCCTCGAAAGCTTTAGTGGTGAAAGTTTAAGAGATGTTGACTACAGACTTCTACAATGTACATAATGATATCCTTATTTCAGTATTCATGTCAACATCTTCTTAAATTGAATAATATATTTTGTACATATCGTAAACCAAAATGTAAATAGAAAAATATAACATATCTTATACCAAAATGTAAATAGAAATATATATATAACAAAAAAAAAACCATAAAAATCAGAAAAATAGAAAATACCAAAAATAGTTTTTCAAGGCATGTCTTCTGGTATCGATAACATTTACGGTCCTAGAAATGTCATTCAATAATGACACGGGTCTTTAAATGAAGTTCGAACAGAAGTTCAAAAAGTTTTTCAAAACATGCCTAAATGGCTTGCTATTACTTCAGATAGCAACCCGCTTTTCAAAATGGGGAAAGCTCGTCGCCAAAAAGACGGTTGTTCCTCCCACTGGGTGAAGTTCACCCGGGCATGGATTACTTTATATCTGTGTTTCTCTGATTTAATGTACGCTTCAGTGCATTATTTCTTGTAAAAGAAGAGAAATCTTCTTTGTATACAAATAATTTTCCTTCTATGATTCTTCTGAAAATTATTTGTGAGACACATGGTGGTAACGTGTTGTTTGAAATTCTTTCAGACTTGGATTGTTCATAAAATTTGTCACTCAATCAATGACTACAGCTCTTTAACTAGAATACGGGTCATTGATTGAGGGGGAGAGTGATTTCAAATTTTATATCATCAAATGGGTTTCTTGGTTATCTCATAATTGCTAGAAAAGGTTTTGTAGTTAATGGGGTATTTGTTGAAGAGGAACTTACTAAGCTTTATCTCAAATGGCCAAATGTGTTAGTTGTTAGAAAGATTAGGGCATTATGTGCAATTTGCGTATAGTTTCCTAGCTTTATGTAACTAGAAGGTCCATTTGTGTCACTTTGGAATCCTCGTTTAATCCCCTAAATACTTTAAAAATCAAAATCTAAAAGAAGTTAGAAAACCCATTGTGTTTGATGTTCTTGAATACTCCACAGGAATTTGTATGATCCGATTGAATGAGTTTTGAATGTTGATTGACTTTTGTTAGTCGATAGCTGTTTAATTTTTGTTGACGTATTGCTTGTGCACTAAGAATATGCTTAGGTATGTAGCTATCGTGTTATAATCATGTCCCTAAGATCCTGAGTTGAATGTTGAAATATGTGTGAATTGCCATGTTCATGATTGATGGTTGATCTTCATGCTAAATAGTGGTTTGATTAGGATATGAATATGGTATTATGAGTAGGCAAGCTGCTACGTGGTAGTGAGTAATGAAGAGTGAATCTGTATGTATGTATATTTGTGTTGATATTCTTATGCAGATTCCATGGCCAATATGAATGTGCCTGCTCCCGCTCTAACTAGTTCAAACTCTATTGGATGGCTCTGAATTCACCACAACAACAACATCAGCAACAACAACAACAACAACAACAACAACAACAACAACAACAACAACAACAACAACACTGTCATCACCACCACCACCTTCATTTCAACAAAGCATTACTTATTCTGGTCTCGCCAAGTGGGGATCTACAATATTTGGGAAATTTTTGTTGGTGGATGGATAATTGATGTTGACTACTGACTCCCTCAGAGAAGCGGATGATCACATCGTCTGTGCAAAAGGTCAATGTCATCTGTGTCATTACAGTTATCATGTACATCATAAGTAGTGAATAAACATTTGTTGTTATGTGTCAGTGTATGATTGTTTTAATTCAAAATCTTTCAAACCTATCATACCTGACACTAACATTCTCCCTCATAGATTGAAGGGGAGCATCGTAATGTTCCATTATCAGCATATATTGAATCTGACCACATTTTCTCCCAAATTTTCTAAACATATTTAAATCAATTGGGATCCCAAATCTCAAAAGGTTTTAAATTTTTGATCGGGGGAGAGAATGTGATTTAAATATGAAAATCTGATAAAAATGTGATCTTTTGGACTCAAGTGTAGGCTCTCCCATATGTGCTAAACTCTTTCGTATATCGATGCACATATTGAGGGGGAGCAAATGATTTATGATGGCAATTGTGAAAGTATACCAAAGACCGACCATTTTATTTACTGCACTAGAGGTATAAGGATGGTGAGGTTAGGTATAAGTTCCCATGATCCAGCCAGAACCAGAGGGATCTTCCCAGGGACAATCCTCTAGTTAGAATAGAAGTCCTTAGGAACGATGAAAAAAGGAGAAAAGTGAGAATAAGGGAAGAGTGCTGGTATGTGCTTAAACACATACCTTTATTTGACCAAAACCGGACCCAAATAGACCAAAAACTAACCATAAATGCCAAAGATATTGTGTTTTTGTGTTTGTTTCTATGCAGGTACGGATATCATGAAAAAGGGACAAAATCAAGCAAAATCCGAGAAAATGAGCACGAGACGTGGAAAAGAGATTTATAGAGCCGAAGCCGGGGAAAATTTCGTTAAAGATAATATTTTTTTGAAGAATGGCCCTTGGATTACGTCTACTTGGCATTATTGGTCCCTAGACTATCTTTGAAGAAATGGCAGCTATGGTCCCTACAATTTCCAAAATTACAACTTTTGTCCCTAAACTATTTATCCTAAACTCTAAACACTACCAACCGGATCCAAAAGAAACAAACTAACCCCTTAAACCCACTTGAACCCACTATCCCCTAAACTATACCCAATCCGGCCCACAAAAACTAGTCTCCAGCCCACCTAAAAAACCCGACCCACCCATCTCTTTTAAGTTTTAACTAATACGGGGTCAATAAGAATGGTCAAAATCCCCAACTTCGGTCAAAATCCCTAAAAACCAGACCTTATCACCACTAACCTCCCATTGCCCGCCTAACCATCTGCTAACCCTCCAACCATCCCTTTCACCACCACTACCAGCCAAAGACATCACATGGATGTGTCTTCGGTCCCCTCCCCTCCACCTCAGCGATCCGTGGACAAAAGAAAGATCAACGGTTCAAATCCAAAGTTGTGAGGAGCAAGTTTTGATCCAATGGCCATGAAAGAAACACAAGTAGCAACAAGGGAAACACTCTCACACAACAAACACACTCGAACTAGGGTTTTTCTATTTTTTTGAGTATAAATAGTCGAGTAGCAGCCAAGTCTTTTTTTTTTCTAGGTTTATTTTAGCTAAAAAAATTCGTAGGTATTGTAATCTCTTTATTTTTCAGTAATGTAATTCGAATTTAGTTTTAATATTAATGTGATTTCAGTTTTAGTTTTAAATCTTAAAAAATCCAAAAAAATTAGTATATTTTCATTTTTCCTTATAAAAACCCAAAAATATTTTCATTTTCAAATTTGGTTTTCTTTTTAAACCTTTGTTTGTTTTTGGTGTATGCACACCCGTTCTTCTTCTCAACCTCTTCTTTCACCATTATCGAATCCCGAGAGGATTATTCGTCATAATCACCGTGTTCATTTCTCAACCGTTGAGGAAATGGCCGACGAACCAAACAATCAACACCCGCCGATGGGTGGTGAAAATCACATGCCAGCTCCCGATCTCCGAACGATGGAGGAGCTGTGCCAACCCACAATACACGGACGTGGTGGCCCGATTGCCCCCGTCAATATTCAAGCCGCAGATTTTGGACTTAAGCATCATATGATCCAACAAGTCCAAAATTCTTGCCAATTTCATGGTTTGCCGGGTGACGATGCAAACAAGCATCTTGACAAATTTATTACCGTCACCCAAAGTATGAAACACAATGGGGTCACCGATGACGCCCTTCGTCTTTATCTCTTCCCATATTCCTTGACGCATCATGCCACCGCTTGGTTTGATCGTCTTCCCAAGAACTCCATTCACACTTTTGATGAGATGGTTTCAAAGTTCTTGGCGAAATATTTCCCACCGTCAATGGTGACGAAACTAAGGAATGAAATTAGTAACTTCCGTCAGCTTCCCGATGAATCCTTATTTGAGGCATGGGAACGCTACAAGCTTTCGATTGATTGGTGTCCAAATCATAACATGTTATTAGTCACCATAATAGATACGTTCTATAATGGTCTAACATTGAGACACCGTGATACGATTAATGCTGCAGCCGGTGGAACCTTTATGAAAAGGCGACCCGAAGAGTGCTATGATCTCATTGAAAACATGACTACCCATCACAATTATTGGGATTCCTCAGCCGAGAGGAATGAGTCTACTAGATCTGGCACTACTACTTCCTCTTCCAACCCCGAGATAGCAGCTCTCTCTAAGCAGATGAATGATATGTCCACTGCTATCTTAAGAATACATCAAAGTTTGAATCAAAACAACAACAAAAATCAAGTCAATGTTGTTAATAATAGCTGTGAAACTTGCGGTGGTCCTCATCCGTTATTTCGAGTGCCCAGCCTCCGGTGGCTACACTCAAGAGAACGTTTACGCTGCTACGGGATCCTTTAATTAGGGAGGTAACAGTTACCAACCCCAAGGAGACCGTAATTTGCTCAGCTACCGTTCTAACAACTCTCTCGGACCACCCGGTTTCACCCAAAATCAAGATCAGAATGTGCCAAACCGCAATATTCCATACAATCAAAATCGGGCTAATCAAGGGAATTTCAATCAAGGGCAAAATTTTCAAAATCAGGGAAATTTTCAAAATCAAAACCCAGGAAATTTTAATCAGGGAAATTTTCAAAACAACAACCAGGGTTTTAATCAAAACACCCGAGGGGCAAATCTCAACAATAATCAAAATCAAGGATTTGTGCAAAACCAATCGCCCTCGGAAGAGTTGTTGAAACAACTAGTTCTTCAAAGTCAAAATCAACTAAAATTTAACAAATCCCAAGAAGAAACAACTAGGTTTTTGATTAAGGAAATGACCGAGATGAAAAAATCTTTAAATGATCGACCCTCGGGCTCTGGAACTCTTCCAAGCAATACGATCGCTAACCCGAGGGGCGATGTTAAGGCGACCACTACAAGGAGTGGTGTATCATATGATGGACCCACGGCTCCAACTACCGATTCTTCTCTTCCTCCCAAGGTAGTTGCCCGTGAGACCGAGGCGACAAAGGACATGGAACTTCCTACTAATAACGGAAGGACCGAAGACGTCCAACCTCCGGTTGTCCAACCATCTAAGCAAAAGGTTGTGCTTGAGCCCGACGAAGCTCCCATAAAAGCAAAACTTCCTTATCCATCGAGAATGAATGATCAAAAGCTCCGCGATAAAGCTTCAAATCAAATGGAAAAATTCTACCAAATTCTCCAAGATTTGCATTTTGATATAAGCTTTGCGGATGCTTTACTTCTGATGCCTAAGTTTGCTTCCACGCTCAAGGGTTTATTGACCAACAAAGAAAAATTATTTGAATTGGCAAAAAACTCCTCTTAATGAAAACTGCTCAGCGGCAATTCTCAAAAAGCTTCCGAAAAAGCTTGGAGATCCCGGAAAATTTCTTATTCCTTGTGAATTTCCAGGAATGGTTGAATGTTGCGCCTTGGCCGATCTTGGTGTTAGTATTAACCTAATGCCGTTGTCCATTTAGGAAAAACTTTCTCTGCCCAACCTCACCCCCACTTGCATGACCCTCGAGCTTGCGGATCGTTCCATAACCCTTCCTAAAGGTGTTAGCCGAGGATGTCTTTGTCAAGGTGGGGAAGTTCCATTTTCCCACCGATTTTGTGGTGGTTGATTTTGATGCTGACCCCCGGGTTCCTCTTATTCTCAGAAGATCATTTTTGAGGACCGGGCGGGCTTTGATTGATGTGTATGGAGAAGAAATAACCTTAAGAGTTGATAATGAGAAAGTAACGTTTAACATAAATCAAAACTCTAAACCACTAACCGACAAATGAAACGTTGCTACGGTTAATCAAAAATCTGATCCCGTAATTACTCCCAAAAGAAGTGATTCGATTCTTTCCAGATTTACGGTTAAGAGTCTTTCTGAAAAACGTGCTGAGCTTAAGGCTATGAAAATTACACCCGGTTCAAGCAAATGGTTTGCGAGTTGTTCTGCGGATGTAAAGAGTATTCTTGATGATGATGAATCAGATTCGGAGACCACAACGGAAGTGGTGGAAATTGCTAGCTCTAAGAGCACACCACTTGTCCCATCTCCGGAAACGTTTATCGAATTGAGACTATTAATTCTATACCTCTCACTCCGAATTCTGAACCAAACGTTTTCCGAGTCTTCCCATCCTTCTCCTCCGATTGAGGGAAGTGTTATCTCGAGGGAAGAGATCGAGGTGTTCTTTGATGATGCTCCAATTTCACCGGAAATTGTTGAGCCCGATGGTGATCCGGGGGAAGATGTTTCGTTATTAAAAATGAAAGTTGATGAACAATTTTCCTTTCCCCCGGAAGATGTTAAGGAAAAGCCGTTAGATCCTTTGGAGCTCGAGCTCAAGGATGCTTTTCCCGAATATGAGAGTTTCATATTTGATGATGAGAGTAGTGGCAATCTCACTTCTCATTCTGATTTCTCTATCCCGGCTTTTGAAGCCTTCTACTTTGATATTGATCATTCGGAGGAGACGAGTAGTGGCAGTACCACTTCTCATGCTCATATCTCTCCTCCCGAATATGATTCATTTCTCTTCGAATTGAATGATCTCTATCACGAGGAGTTCTCCGATGAACTCTCTCTTTTGTTATCTCCTCCGGAATACGATCATTTCTATTTTGATCTGGAGGAAGATACTAGTCTGGGGGGAGGTGTACCTTCTCATGAAGATTTCATCCCGACCCTCCCGCCCGGGATTCTTAACAAAACTTCTGCTGATGATGAAGAGTATTTCATGATAATTATCCAAATCTTTATGCTCTTCATCACATATGCTGTGGCTTCTCCCATCCTTCACTCCTTCGGAGTGAGGATACCATCTTTGACCCCGGTATTACCATTTCTGGTTCTTCTTTCTAAAAATACCGCGGGTATCTCATCGGAGTGGAACTTTCGTATGCTTCAGTGTTTATCCAAACATCTTGAACGAAAGTCCGATGGAGATTTCTTTTTCCACATGCTCCCCTATGGACAAATGAATTCGGGGCGAGTCTAAGCTTTCCGACTCGATACTAAACAAGCGCTTCGTGGGAGGCACCCCATGCTTATCCATCTATCTATTTTCTAATAAAGTGACGTGAGGAGGGGTTCCTCTTCCATTTGTTGTGTTTCGTGGTTTTCTGTGCTGTGTTCAGGATTGCCCGATGATTGAAGACTCTCGTGCTCATGGTTCTGCCTTCTCTCCACTCGAGTTTCATCATTCGTTGATCATCCGATATCCTTAATCTTATCATTTTACGTTTATCCTTGGCATAATTAATAAACGGCCTTAGATTTATGTAGGAGAACCCTTACCTTTAAGACATTGAGGACAATGTCTCGTTTTAGTCTGGGGGGGGGGGTAATCTTTCGATTTGATTTTTGCCTTGCATTTTTGCCGTTTTCTCTCGCAACCCGTTTTTCCTCAAAATTTGAAAAAAATCCAAAAAAAATGAGAAAAATATAAAAAATTTTGCAAAAATATAATAAATTTTGACATTTTTGTTGACTTTCCGCTGGTGAGAGTAGGAATAAAATTCTGACTTGACCGGGCATGTTGAGCCCTAGCTTGTCCCCTTAACCATTTATAATCTATAAGCTTGTGCTAGTCTTTTACACAAGGAGCTATAAAATGCGAATTCTTTTCAAGAGTTTGCAAGTTCCCGTATCGAATTTATATATGCATGGCTTGATTATAAGGCTAAGCATTCGCGGATCTTATTATTTAAGATTTTAAATTTGCGAAGAACGAGAAATGATAGAGTTTATTTAGAAGTTAGATTGCTAAACGTGGAGTAGTTGGTTCTCTTTAGAGCTCATCAAAGTTACTTGTGGCCTTTTGCTCCCACAAAATTGTTTCACAATATATAACTGTAAGAATAATTAAAGATGTTAGGTTTTGCCGATGATTAGTTCTTAGTCTTCTTAAAAGAATTCTTGTTTTGAAAAATTGGGTACACATCAAGGTTCCTTAATAAATAAGTTTAATAATAATAAGTTAAGTGCTCTAAGCTACGGATTCGAGATCGGGCCTTGGATCCTTATTTCCGGAAGGCGTTTAGGTCTTGGCTACCCTCTTGCACCGGCCCTTGGACCTCTAGTTCAGGAATGTGTGAGGTCTTGGTCTAACCACCTTGATCCTCATTTCAGGAATGTCTAGAGTCTTGGAACTCTCCGTTTGTAACAGCCCTTGGATCCTTTATGCCGAAAAGTGTAAGGTCTTGGAATTAAACCGTGAAGGTCCGTCGTTTAGGGTACGCAAGTAAAAAAAAAAAAAAAAAAAAAAAGTGATGAAAGAAAAATAGAAAAAGTCAAAAATATAAATAAAAGCCTTGATGTGGACCTCATTTTCAAAGCAACGGTTCTCGAGAGAAGATTGAAAACTACTTAGCGTCTTAACTTAGCATCTTTATCGGCACTAAAACTTATCAAAACGAGAATATGAAGAAATTCATTTCTCACAAAAATAAAATAAATAGAGGAAATTAGGAAAAATGGGAGCAAGAGGTAATTACACAAGTAACTTTCATGGGTAGTGTTGGCATCTAACTTATAAATAGACAATGATTTCGTTTTTATACGCTTAGTTTGGGGACTCGTGAAAAATCAGGAACGACGAATTTTATCCGTATGGTTACTTCTTTATGAGTCGTGTTTCCTACTCATTGATCCTAAAAGTTATCGTGAGATAATGATTGTCAACAAAGCCGTCACATGATTATGATAAAAAAAAATACAAAATATAATAAAAAGGAAAATCGGGGAGTTTTTAGAACTTAAGATTTCTCAATCTCTTTTGAAAATTTTGCTACTTCTCAAGGTTAGTAAAAAGAGATTGGAAATTTTTGGTTTCAAAAACGTGTTTTTATAACATTGCGTGAGGACACGTCAATATCTTAGTCTGGGGGAATTTTGGTATGTGCTTAAACACATACCTTTATTTGACCAAAACCGGACCCAAATAGACCAAAAACTAACCATAAATGCCAAAGATATTGTGCTTTTGTGTTTGTTTCTATGCAGGTACGGATATCATGAAAAAGGGACAAAATCAAGCAAAATCCGAGAAAATGAGCACGAGACGTGGAAAAGAGATTTATAGAGCCGAAGCCGGGGAAAATTTCGTCAAAGATAATATTTTTTTTGAAGAATGGCCCTTGGATTACTTCTACTTGGCATTATTGGTCCCTAGACTATCTTTGAAGAAATGGCAGCTATGGTCCCTACAATTTCCAAAATTACAACTTTTGTCCCTAAACTATTTATCCTAAACTCTACCAACCGGATCCAAAAGAAATAAACTAACCCCTTAAACCCACTTGAACCCACTATCCCCTAAACTATACCCAATCCGGCCCACAAAAACTAGTCTCCAGCCCACCTAAAAAACCCGACCCACCCATCTCTTTTAAGTTTTAACTAACAAGTATGGCGGCGGTCGGCCACGTTGCGGCCTGGCGGGGTTACCAGCTACATTTTACACCTGCGTGCATTGACCCGTACCAAAAAAAAAATGAGAAAATATAAAGCTTTTGGCGACACAAATAACGACATCAATACGATAAATATATTACACGAATAACAGGTTGGGTTTGTCTATTACCCACATCAGTAGCAACAATAACATTTTTACTCCCACTACATGAATCTTTAGCAGTGGGCTACATGAAAATGAGAATGGGAGGTGGATGCGTCTCCAATAGGCCTTGTTATACATGAAAAGGAGTGTGGGCTCAAATATAAACTATAGATACATCACATACTAATAATGAGGTTAATTGGAATAAGCATACATATAAGAAACCTGAGGAATTAGCTAATTTTATACACATGCAAACAATATTTTTTTAACTTTATGAAGGTCAAAGTGATATCACAGTGATCCTTGATGAATAAAGGTGTAGCTACCTGATTGTTAAATATCTCAAGCATAGTTTCCCTCTTGTCTTCGATAGAAGTATAAGAAGTGCCAAGTTCCACAGCGGCTCTTGTAAGGGGGAAATCAGCATTTACATTCTCAGTCCCATATTTATGACAGTCTTCAGCCAACCTTTTTGCTGCATATATAAAGGCAAACTATTCATCTTCCATTTTGACAAAACGTATAAAAAAGCTCAACCATGTTGAACATTAATAAAAATCTACGACATGATGGTATTATTGGGCATTTTGCCATAAGAGTTGGGCATAAAACAGAAAACTAACGAAACACGCACCTATTTGCTTTTCTTTTTGGCCGATTGAAACAAAACCTTCAACGCCACGAACAATGTCCTTTTGAAAATGCTAAAACAAAGAACACTAAGTGTTAACTTGCACCAGGGGCCATGGATTCACGGTTTCTGGACATAAGAAATAAACAATTAAAAAACTTCAGAAAGAAATATTAACCATATATACCTTAGTTTCCCTAGTAGACCTACAAAGATTCTGAAGTTTTTGGTGACACTGAAGTTCCTCATTGTCAAATATTTCTGCATCTTTATTGAGTTGACTTAATACAGCCTGACAAAATAAATAATCCTGCATACATTAAGAGCTCTATTTCCTTCACAAAATAAATAATCCCGCATACATTAAGGGTAAAGTAACTAAAACCCAAACCTTAATTTGTAAGTGACCATCTGCAATTCTCATTACAGCCACCTGAAAAACATAAAACACTTAAATAAGTCGAACAAAGTAAGGTTATAAATTCCAAAATAATCAAAATCATGACCAAAAGAAACAGTACCACTATCACAACTTTCATGAATATAACCACTTTCAGTACTCTCCACTGGAGCAACGGACGACAATCGTTAATTGAATTTCAATGCTCATTCAAGTTTCGCTGAGGTTCCATTGGTGGGACCTCCAGGAAGCATCTTGTACTCTGCCTCAGCACCATCTATGATTCATATAACAAAATTAATAATATTGAAGTTTAGTACCGAGATTAAGGATAAGACACATAAGGATTGGCTGAAATGAAAGGAGAGCCCAATAAACATACCATTGCCCTCCGAGCGCTTAGCAGCTTCCTGAAAAAAAGTAATAGAATCATGCTCAAAATGAAAAAGATTGAATCTAGCCTCCCTTTATTATACCTAGGCATCCATTGATGTTTATTAATTATTACTAAGCATTCATACACCAAAAAACAAAATGAAATCGTGCATTACCTTTTTCATTATTGTTTCTTTTTTCCATGTTTCAACACCTTGATAGAAGGCCTTGGTTGATGTGCCTGCATTATAACAATTGTGCATTTAAAGGTATTATTAGCAAACTACGCCAAAATAGAGAATAAAAGATATACAATTGCATATAAACATAACAATACTTATGAAAAGAGCAATCATAAGTACACGACAGACATACCAAAAATCAAAAAACTAAAAGGAGAAAATCTTTCGCTTTTGCTGCTCGCATGAACTTGTCGCAAAAACGGACGGCAAGAGAAAGTGAGAGATGGAGCTGTCGTTGTTGCTGCTGGCAAGACCAACGCCACACCCTTCAGCCTCATCTAGTTTCCAAAGCAAGACCATAAACATACAAACAACAAACATTTAGTGGGTACTCACATAACCTTAATCAAAACATCTAAAAAAATATTTACAAATCAGCCTCAACACAAAGACAAATAAATCGACAATAAACAAACAACTACACATGAATCTGTCAATCAACAAATCAGCAAGATCAAGAAATACATGTACCCTATAAGTTTAAAAGCTTATATAAAATTTCTGATTTATAGTTCTACCTTTATGGTTTTGGGTGTTAACTTGAGAAAAGCGCAAAAAGGGAAGGAAATATGGTCCAGAATAAGCACTACACAATTTATAATGATGACAACTATGTGAAGAATTGCTGTATCGAGCAATGGATGGGGCCAATAATCAAAATAAAAATCGAACATCTGGCACGAAAAGTAAACCGAACGATTTATGGAATAAAAATCAAAATCGATACCTTTGTTATTATCATCATCATCGATCATATCCATTTTAGAGATAAGAAGCTTTTTTATGATCTGGTCAGTGAGAGTTCTGGAACTTTTGAGAGAGGCGGTGAAGGATAAGAGTGAAAATTGTATTATTATATGCGTATTGTAAACGGACTTATATATATATATATATTATATATATATATATATATATTTTATATATTAATATATATATATATAATATATATATATATATATTTTAATATATATATATTATACATAATATATATATATATAATATATATATGATATATATATATATATGTATATATATATATATATATATATAATATATGTATATATATATATATATATAATATATATATTATATATATTATATATATATATATATATATAATATATATATATATATATATATATATATATAATATATATATATATATAATATATATAATATATAATAATATATATATATATATATATAATATATATAATACATATATATATATATATATATATATATATATATATATATATATATATATAAAAATATAATATATATATATATATATATATATATATATATATACTATATATATATATATATATATATATATACATATATATATATTATATAATTATATATATATATATACCCGACACTCTTGCTCATATAATATGGACCAGAGTGGGAAAAAATAGGACGGAAAGCAGGCCAAAGGTGGCCCAAAATTTTTGGCGGGAAAAGCCTGTGTCAAAACGGCGTAGTATCCTATCACTTTTAATATATACTTATAATACGGGGTCAATAAGAATGGTCAAAATCCCCAACTTCGGTCAAAATCCCTAAAAACCAGACCTTATCACCACTAACCTCCCATTGCCCGCCTAACCATCTGCTAACCCTCCAACCATCCCTTTCACCACCACTACCAGCCAAAGACATCACATAGATGTGTCTTCGGTCCCCTCCCCTCCACCTCAGCGATCCGTGGACAAAAGAAAAATCAACGGTTCAAATCCAAAGTTGTGAGGAGCAAGTTTTGATCCAATGGCCATGAAAGAAACACAAGTAGCAACAAGGGAAACACTCTCACACAACAAACACACTCGAACTAGGGTTTTTCTATTTTTTTGAGTATAAATAGTCGAGTAGCAGCCGAGTCTTTTTTTTTCTAGGTTTATTTTAGCTAAAAAAATTCGTAGGTATTGTAATCTCTTTATTTTTCAGTAATGTAATTCGAATTTAGTTTTAATATTAATGTGATTTCAGTTTTAGTTTTAAATCTTAAAAATCCAAAAAAATTAGTATAGCTTATTTAACTGCCTATTGCTTAATGCTTAATATGTTTTTTTTTATTTGCTTCTTTGTTTTAGATCGTGTTTATTAATCTGTGGTTGCTCATTTTCATTTGTTTTGAGGTTTCTAGGCCTAGCTTATTGTCTTCTAGCCTTTAGATTAGTTTACATTTGCCTTTCTAGGCTGTTTAGAATTGTAGTTTTAGTTGTTGTGATTTCTAGTGCAAAGTAGTACAATTGGATTGTGGTCTGCCCTGCACCACAGTCATTTGTTAAATTTCACTTTGGTTTTGAAGTTTAGTTTTCTTCTTTTTTTAACAGAAATCTTTTTTTTTAAAATTTGTTAAATCTCATTTGTTGGTATTAGCTTATATAAACTGTTCTTGAGCATATTTGTTAGTTTAAAAAAGGTTTTCCAGTTTTAAATTTAGCTTATTTTTCACTTGTGTGTTGAGACTTAAAAAAAAAAAAAAAAAAAAAAAAAAAAAAAAAAAAAAAAAAAAAAAAAAAGTTTCAAAGAAATAGCAAGACCTGGGATTCGAACCCAGGTCTGCTAGCACACAAACAACCAACTTACCAGTATGCTAATGTTCTGTTATTGTTAAGTATTGCACATTTAATTAAGTTAACTTAGCATTCTTATTCCTTTTAGCCTATTATAAGCTGTGTTAGCTTATTTCTGCTTATTCAAAAAGCATTTTCACTTATCTTATTTTTCCTAAGGCTGTTTTATCATTAAGCAACTTCAGTAAAATTTTCAGATTTTTAAAATTAGTTTTAGTATTTTTAGAGATTTAAAATAGTTTAAATAGTTTTTAATTTATAAAAAATTATTAAAAAGTCAAAAAAATATATATATATTTTTCTTTTTTCCAAAATTTTCTTTTTATATTTAGAGTTTAGGAAAATTATTTTTATAAATTTAGGATTTAGAATTTAGAAATTTACTTTTATTTACGTTTTAAAACTTGTCGCGTAACGTTTTTAAATTCCGGTTTTCGTTTTTAAGTTCACATGCTTAGATTACTTGTGCTCGTAGCTTTATTAGCTGTTTTTATTTGATATTCCATTATTCGTAGTGTAGAAAAAAAAAATCAAAATCTCTCACTTTTATATCCATTCACAACACGTTTCACGTTCCGAAAACACGAAATTCCATTCACACCTTCACGGGAAAACGAACCTCGGGTCTTGCATATTTCCTTTGCAATTCTCTTTGTGATAAATTGTGTGTAAACCAAGTGCCGACTGAGATGGAACTGGTACTAGAACAAACCCAACAAGGTACTAGTGATGAAGTCTCGGTAAGCGCTGAAGGGGTTGAAGAATGAAAAAGAAATGTAAAGATAAAGGGTAAAAAGAAAGAAGCCCTCCTTACACTTTAGGCAAAAACCGGGTCAATACATATGCTGTCAGAATCACTTAGTTGATTGCTGACATTGAAGACAATTATCATGGACCCAGTGATACGCTGCACAACCCTCCCTAGCCACTCAAGGTCCCTCAAAGGACTCTTGTTTCTTTTGTCACGGAGATCAATACATTTCTATCGTCTCTCTCACTCCGAGTTAGACGATATTGAAAAGGTGGCAGTCCTCTCCAGCCTCCGATCACTAAATCAAAATGCACTATTGAGTCTAGAGCCAAGAGATCATCCATAAATCTAATTAGGACACATTTCCAATATGCTTGCTGTTTCATACACCGTGAAAAGTAAGAAAACATATATTAAGAGTCCTACGCATTATCCTTGTGGTATTTCCAGAACATTCGAGTGATACGTAAAGTATTCACAATGAAGATGAAAATCCTTCTAGAGCCAACATCAAACAAGCTCTTGGTGGGTGACATGTGAGATCCTTCATGGATCAAACTTGTGACAACTGGAAAGAAACGATGGGGCGATTCGCATTTGAATCAAACTTGTTCCAGGAAATGGATTGACGGATGCTTTTGGAAAACCTTTCAATGTGCTCACCAACTGAGTTTTGAGCACATTGATTGCGTAAATTTTCAAACAAAAGTGTTTATGACAGAAATGTGATTCAACTTATAAAACCCTCGTCGTGTTGCATAAAATGTTTATCAAGTGACACGCGAGTGATTTTTCTAATCAATTTCTCATCAATCAGTGGGTATTTAATTCACTGATTCACTCTACCGTGTTGTCTGCTTTGAGACATTCCGGTATGAGAACATGCTTAGTATGATGATTCTGACATTAATTTGTTGGAAGACTCATTACTACAAGCTGGAAAGTCCTGTCAAGGAGAATCTTCTTTAAAAGGGATTCTACCTGATCACAGGTCGGTCCTCACGGAACCGAAGGTTAATACAACCACACCGGGCGAATGACAAAGCCATATTCGTTCCCCAACTTTAGTGCTAACTGTTTTATTTCAGATTCATATAAAGATGGTGATGGTGGTACCTGATTCCAGTAAAGACGTGTCAATCCACACTCCATGCTCACACTTCCAATTCATTATCAAAGACATCATGATAGCTGAAAGACCTACAACACAGCTTCCGCAACTCTGATGATAGTTATCATGATCCAGAAAAGTGTGAGCATGCCAGTCCAATGGTCACAAAAATCACATGGTAGCAATATTACATCAAGGATGATTTGAAGATTCACTGTGGCTGATGATCTCAAAGCAAGCTCAAAGATCGCACAAGCAAAAGGAACATTTATCACACAATCATTGCTTGAAGTACAAAGTGTGCTGAACTTGAAGAATCAAAAGACTACGAGCTAGGAATTTACAGTCATGTAATAGAATGCTAGAATTCAAAGTGTATTTTCCGGGGTGACCTCCCTTAGGGGGAGATTGTTAGGAACATAAATATTCATATGAAAGACTCGGTCACCCCGAGTATCTTTTGGCATTAGATAGCTCGTAGGCTTTATAGTTATAGTTTAGATATTGTTTCACCATGGAGTCGGGTCGGGTCTTTACCCACAGTAGCCCGCTCCATAGCCCACGTGGGGCGTTATGTATGTTGTATAAATACCCTCTCCCACCAAGGGAGAGGGTTGGACCTTTCACTAGTTCAATATACTACTTCTCATTTTCTCTCTCTAAAGGCTCCCATCTCTATCTATCTCTCTCTAAAACACACGACCAAATCACAAGAACCATACGAGTTTAGATTATTGAGTATCCTACAATTTGTATCAAGAGCCTTGGTTTGATCTTTTGGTGTGTGGGTACTCGAATTTTAGATTGGTTTTTGTGTTTATTGTTTGGTGCGACTTGTTTTTGTGAAAAATACCTTGGTACGATTTTGTTTGTGGTTAATCTTGGAATATGTTTGTACTTTCATGATTAGGGGTGTTGTATGAATTTAGTTTAGTGCTTGGATTGCTTGTTTCATCCGTTTATTGGTGTGTTTGTGTTAATTCGTGTGTTATTTTCTCTCTCTAAAGGCTTTCACTAGTTCAATATACTACTTCTCATTTTCTCTCTCTAAAGGCTCCCATCTCTCTCTCTAAAACACACGACCAAATCACAGAACCATACGAGTTTAGATTATTGAGTATCCTACAAAGAAAATGTCCATGTGATCCTAAGTGATTGGGGGTAGATATCTCTAACGGGGTTGAGATAACGAAGTTCTAGATTTCTAGTTTGGATGATCCTAGTTGTGTGTTAGAGATAATTTGGTGCATGAAGGGTTTCGTGTGATTGTGAGGATTGAAGGTTGTTGAACTAACTATCACTATCGAGAGTGAAGTGTAGCTAAAAGGTTTAAGCGGTATTGATATAAGGGTTGAAGGTTTTGAAACTAAATATCACTGTCAAGAGTGAAGTTTAGTTATAAGGGTTGAGTGTGAAGATGAGATGCAAGATAAGCTTGCAATGGTGAGGCCTTATATAGGCAAGAGTTGTGGGATTCTACTTAAAGTTGGTGGTAGTGTCCTATGGTGTAGTGAGGGAATCTTATGATGTATGTGCGTTTGAAAAATTTTGCAGGTTTGAGGTTAGGGATGCAGGGATCTAGAGAAAATAGTGAAAATTCGTCAAACAAAGGCACGGTACCACTAAATACCACACGGTACTGTTAAATTTAACGGTACCGTGGCCTATTTAACGATAGCGTGACCTGGAAGTCACGAATTTTCCTGTGCAGCCTAGTTCTGGGCAGCTAAAGGGAAGTTTTCTAGGGAATAAGAACCACATTTGTGTGTTCTTGAGAGTGTTTGTTGAAAGACTATATGAGTGTGTTTTCGCTCCCCCTTAATCTATGACCATCCGGACAAGATGTGAAAGAAAAAAAATAAAGAGAAAAACAAACGTTGACGGAAGCGATGAGCTTAGTAACGTCATGACAAGTGGTGGATAGCATACAATAAACTTCACCTTTGAAGTCACGTAGCTCTTCTCAATCATTGTGAATATTCATAGAACATTCATATGATGAGGCATGTGATCACGTGGAGATATCCTAAGGGTTAAGAAGATAAAATCTTCAAGGTTGTGAGGTTAGTGATAAGGTTCTAGTGGGGTTATCTATATTGATGAAGAAGGGTTATCTCAACTTATTCAGTACCATGTGGAAGTGAAAGGGGAAAAAGCTAAGGAATCAGAAGATAGACAGAATCTATTCTGATAGGAGACGGTTCTGGTTCAAGACTACATCGAGTGGGTTTCGATAGTGTTTTTGAAACAGTGAGAATTGAAAACAAAATAAACTGTCTCAGCAGACAACGGTCCGACGGTACCGTTAAATTTAGCGGTACCGTCCCCTATTTAAGGGTACCGTGACCTGCTGAGGTCAGTTTTGACCCAGAATTAGATTTTTGACAAAGAAATTTCACATATGTTGTGATTTTTCTGGACCTTGGATTTAAAGGAATTTATACCAAATAAATTCTTTTATGAATGAATCCAACGGGATTCGATGAACGTTGATCGAGAACGAGAGATGACATTTAATTGCATTTCACAAATTAAATATACTTTAAATATTTCGGATAAAATATTTAAGTTGTCATTGGAATTTAAGATGGTTTTACGAATAAATCTCGCTGATTTAGTGAGACTTTTCGACACGAGGAGAGAATTTATACCTAATAAATTCTTTTTACGAGATGAACGGTACTAGACGAGAAGAGATGACTTTTATATTTTCGAGGAAATACATAGGTAGTCATTAGAGCGATGTGAAGGATGACTTAATATTTCCAGTGAAATATCTAAAAAGTCATGAGACGAGACACAAGATATGACTTCAATATTTTCAGTGAAATATTCAAGTAGTCATAAAAGCGATGTGAAGAATGACTTAATATTTCCAGTGAAATATTTAAAAAGTCATGAGACGAGACACAAGATATGACATCAATATTTCCATTGAAATATTCAAATTGTCATAAGAGGGATGTGAAGGATGACTTAATATATCCAGTGAAATATTTAAAAAGTCACGAGACGAGACGTAAGGGATGACTTTAATATTTACAGTGAAATATTTAAGTGGTTATACGAGGGATGTGAAGAGTGACTCAATATTTCCAGTGAAATATTTAAAGAGTCATGAGACGAGACGCACGAGATGACTACAATATTTCCAGTGAAATATTCAAGTAGTCATAAGAGGGGTACGAGGGATGACTTTAATATTTCCAGTGAAATATTTAAATATTCATAAGATTTATGGAATATGTTCTATCATTCCTAGACCTAGACGAAGATGGTTAGAGGATTCTTGTTTGAGAGGTTTGGTTGATTTACGGATTTCGATTTGCTTCGCACACGAGTGTTTCACGGGGTTTTGAAAGACGTAAAGCAAAACCAATGGTGCTGATTCGCAGCAGGGTTTGGGATCTTAAGAAGTGTATATACACACGAGGATGAAAGGAACTACTAATCACTTATATAGTAACTCGTGAGTCCTTTGTCACCCGAAGGTTGATGTTAGCATTTAGCTTTTGGATGAGTGTTTTAACATATGTTGTTAAAAGGCTTGAATATGATGTTTCGGATATGACATTTAATAATTGCGATCGCAAGTTAAACTTACTTGAATATTTTGGATGAAATATTTAAGTTGTCAACCCTACTCCGAGTTCTACTAGGTTTGTATCTAACCTTCCCATGACAAAAGGTTGTATTACTTGGAGGAAGGGGAAGTGATGACCAGGGAATTAGGACAACTTCGCGACTACTTTAACTTATAGGTTTTGACACTAGTGTATGACTATATGACTTCTAAGGGTTCATAGCGATAGGCATACCTAATTCCTAATGTGTTAAAAGGACATAGTGTTGGTGCAAAATTTACAAGCAAATCATGTAGAATGCACATAAGGAATAAATGCAAACATCATGCAAAACATGATAATCATTTAGCATTTAAGATCATGAAGACATTTAATAATATCTTACGAGAACATGTTATCATTTTGAAACACATATGTGGGATGCAAGCAATCTAGGTTTGCTAAGGAAGATCCTAATTACTACTTGTTCAAAATGTAATCCTAACGGGAGATAAGGTTCACCGATGTAAACTATCTCTAGTCAAATGTAGGAATGAAAAATTTTCAAGTTAGAGAATGAGTATGAGACTATCACTAGTGGTGCTCAATTCAGGCTAAACACGACTATTTTTACGGGTTATACCACGAACCCAACTTCTCTCCTAGAAGCAATTCAACCGTTAGGTCAAATTGAATTTCTAGTGCGATAGGTTCTCCAGTAGTCATTCTCATGTTAGAAAAATTCAAATTCCTATATTTGCCGATCGAAGTATAGAAAGATGATATTAGCTTATTTCGCTAATACATGGCCTAATATGACTCAACTAACCATACTTTGAAAGTCAGTTAAGAAAATGACATGTCTCACACAACTCCTAACAAAGGCAAGCGAAATGTTTTGTAATGACTAGATCTACACTACTTTATCACTACAACTATATCTATAAGATCGTGACACTCAAAGCAGTATAGGAAATATAGATGAAAGTGTGGATCGTATGAAATGATATTAAAACCGTGTGAAGTATATTAGCTTGGAGAAAAAGAAATACAAAACACACACAAGAAGCACACATACTCTTACCTAGACACTACAATCAGGCACACTAAAATAAGTGGTGAGAGTGTGTATTTATAGTGACAAGGGCCACGACCTAAAGGGCTTTAGGTGGGCTTGGTGGGTTTTGTGTTGGACTTGGGCTTATGCAAGTTACTTGGACATTTCTAAATAAAGTCCAACACAAAGCCTTACAATACTTCACTAACTACACGACACACTATTATAAATATTACAAATGACCATCACTTGACTAAAAATATAAATGCTAACAATCTCCCCCTAAATGATGGTCATTTCAATGATGCTCCCGGTGATAGATCTTTTGCCTTCAATGTCTTGAACTTTGTGTGTCGATGTAGAATAGTTTTCATTGTTTGTTCCTTTATGCTATGTGATCTTCAAAGTAATCGCCATTTGATTGTACTTGCCTTGATCAACATCTTTGTGTGATTATGCGTCGTGTCCTTCAACATACTCATACATCTTGGACTGTATACTTATGCTAACAATCTCCCCTTATACTTTCATCATTTGACATATGAACTTGTTCTTGACATCTTGATTAGCCTTTTGACTTTGTTGTTATACTCTGTCTTTAACTTGATCCTTTTGTCTTGAACTTTTACACTTGAGCTTTGTTGAGGAAGATCGTCATAAGTATGAGTATGCTGAGGTGAAGATGTTTGATGTATATGATGATGGTTGATGGATGTTTATAGGTAGCTGCATAAAACTGTTAGTGATAAATCATCCAGCACTTATAGGTTAGGACTTTGAGATCGTCAACAACATAGTGTGAATACTTTCTCTAATCCTTCCCCAGGCCATTCTGAACCGGATACCCCCGAAAGGGCTTACACAGTCATACCGAAGTGCACCCACGATTTAGTGAGTCGCTGGAGATCACCCCACGACTGTAGACTATTTGAAGCACGTAACCATCATGACATATATGGCAAGATCCTTAGATCTCATTAAGACTCATGTACACCATGTGTTCTTATTGGTGAACACAGGGGTATTCTTTATGGAAAGTGTTCCTAAGAGATATTTTAATGAATCTCATGGCTCTAGACTCGATTGTGCGTTTTAGTTTTAGTAGTCGGAGGCATGGAGCAGAGTGCCACCTTTTCAATATCAACACATCTCGGAATGAGAGGTCGATAGATTATGTAGTGTTCTCCGTGAGAAATGAAACAAATATCTTTTAAGAGATATCTGAGTGGCTAGGAGGGTGGTGCAGTGCATCACTAGGTCCATGACGTCTTGTCTTCAATATCAGTATCACCTTAGTGAATACCGATAGCAGATGTATTGACCCGGTTTCTGCCCTAAGTTTTCATGGAGGGCTATTTCTTTTCACCCTTTCATTCAACTTTTCTTTTTAATTCTTCAACCCCTTCTTTCCCTTTCTCAATTACTCCTTTTTTCAATCTTACCTAAGGACTTCTAATTCTAATCTATTGGAATTGTCCTTGGGTAGATCCCTCCGGCTCTGGCGGATCATAGGACATAAACCTAACCATAATCACCTTATTACTTCATGATTATCCTAGATTTGATGATCACAAGCCATAAAACCTTTTTATGAAAATCTCTCAAAGTGTTTATGAGTAAAGCACATTTAGTTAACACTTCGAGAGTTTTGCATTTTTGAAATACTCCCCTTCACATGTGCTCATGCATTTTTAAGATAAGTTTGCACATGTTGGGTAGAGTTCGCACATTTTGAATTGATCGACTTTCAAAGAACATGACCTTCGTGAGACACGCTTACATCACTAGTTAGACTAGCTTGAAATTATTACCCGTCCCGGTCATATTCAATGATCATCTCTCGAATTGGTACATTCTACTCAGACAAGTCCTTTGCGAGACACGTTTACATCACTGGATAACCCAGCTTGAAATTATTACCCGTCCCGGACAAGTCTTTTCGATTACGGACATTTAATTTTTGTCAATTCGAGGGTTCACGCTGAGTCTTTTTGTAGAGCTCTTTTGAGATTCTATCCACGATCTTTAAACTTTTGATCACATTTTAAGCACGTCTTCTCCCCCTTAAAAATAGCATGTAGTGATATTTTTTAATATCATTTGATTAAAATGAGAGCTTTTTGGAGAGATAGACGGATCATTTTTGCATGATTTGGAACATTTTGTTTTTCATTTTATACTCCCCCTTAAATAAAGCATATTCTTTAAATATTTGAGTTTAAAATCATTTAAGGGTATAGAGGGAGTTATCTTTGTGAAGAATCTTGAGCACAGAATTTGGAGAAAGATTTTGAAAAATCTTTTTGAAAAATCTTGATCATGTGCTCAAGGATTCTTTGTTTTCTTTTGCCATTAACAATGCGAGTCCTGATCAGAAATAATCAGAAGTCATCATTGTAGCACGGGTTTTGTATTGAAATATACAAAAGCCGTCATTTAAGTGCGGGTTTCGTACTGAAGTATACGAAAGCCATAGTGAAGAAATTTTGAGAAACGACATGTTTTAGAAAAAAATTTAAATGAACTCTCGCTCAAGCATCTGTACATGTCCGTATCATTGTTGAATGACATTTCTAGATACGTACAGAATATCGATTATACGAGAGACATGTCGTGAGAAGAATATTTTTGGCTTTTTGATTTTATAATTTTTTTTTTTTTTTGAAATTTTCTATTTTTATATTTTGTTTTTTTTTGGTTTTTCAAATTTTTTATTTTCTTTTTGTTGGTTTTTCAAATTTTGTATTTTGCTTTTTTCAAAAATATTTACAGCGAAGCTTTTTGAGATAAAATTAAAGAAGTTTTGAGAAGACTATCTAACTCTTCGGGAGTTAGGCTTCGCATGCCAATTCGTCGAACCAAGTTTTCAAACCTCTCTTTTGGAAGGGCTTTAGTAAATAGATCGGCGAGTTAGTATTCAGTCTTCACGAAGAATAATTCAATAGTACCCTCTTCGACGTGTTCCTTTATGAAGTGATAGCGGACTCTAATATGCTTGGTCTTGGAGTGTTGAACTGGATTGCACGAGATGGCTATGGCACTTTTTGAATCACAATACATAGGTATGCGGTTGAAAGAGTAGCCATAATCTGTAAGTTGTGTCCTCATCCATAGAACTTGGGCACAACACGCAGATAGAGACACATACTCGGCTTCTGCGGTTGATAACACCGTACAGTCTTGTTTCCTCGATGACCAGCCTACTAGCTTCTCTCCCAGAAATTGTGCTCCCCCGGATGTACTTTTTGCGGTAACTTGGCATCCAACATGGTCGGCATCTGAAAAGGCTGTTAGTGTAAACTCCGAATCCTTCAGATACTAAAGTCCCATGTTAATGGTTCTTCGTAGGTACCGAAAGATCTGTTTAACCTATTGGAGGTGAAGTTCGGTAGGCCTTGCCTGAAACCGTGCTAATAAACAGACAGCAAAATGTATATCGGGTCGACTTGCAGTTAAGTACATGAGAGGCCCAATCATGCTCCGATATTTCTTCGGATCGATGGGTTTCCCATATAAGTCAGCACCTATTTTGGGTGAAGTGACCATTGGTGTACCAACAGAGTCACAATTTTCCATTCCATGTTTTTTCAAAATCTCAATTGTATATTTAGCCTGATGAATGAAAATACCATGATGGGATTGATGGATTTGAAGTCCAAGGAAGAATTTTAATTCGCCCATCATAGTATTAGTTTGTAGTGATAAAGGTAGGTTTCTAGTCGTAACAAGTGGTATCATCCACCAAACAAAGATTTAGGTCCTAGTTGTGTCATTTTTTTTATCAATCTATAATTAAAGTTGTGTGTTTTCAATATAAAATGCGTACTTTTAGTTTGTAGTTTGATTTTTACGAGTGTTTAAAGAAAAAAGGTTGTAACTTTGGTTGTTTAACGTGAGTTTTGAGATAAAAGGTGATAGCTTTTTTAGTTCTTAAGGCGTTATAGTGAGTTTTAGTATTAAAGCTTGAAGCTTTTTGTGTTTAACGTGGATTTTGGAGAAAAAGCTGTGAGCTTTATTGATTGTTACGTGATCTTTGAAGTTGGTTGATCCAATAAAAAGGGCTACAAAGTATTGCGGTTCGAATCTACAAGGTTGCGCTTTGTTTTTATCAGTTTCTTGTATAAGAAATTTGATAAAAGTGATCTTCATCGACATTGGAAAAATCTACTTTCTTGTATAAGAATTTAGATAAAAAAGAGGGTTTATAGAAATTGTGCAAGTTATCGAAATTGTGCAAGTTCACTTTATCGAAATTGTGCAAACCCACTTTATCAAAATTGTGCTAGTTCACTTTATCGAAATTGTGAAAACAGCCCTTTATCGAAATTGTGAAAACAGCCCTTTATCGAAATTGTGCAAACCCACTTTATCGCAATTGTGAAAATTACTCTTATCGCAATTGTAAAAGTGCTGATTATCGCAATTGTGCCAAGTCCCATTTATCGCAATTGTCTGGAACATCTTTCGCAACTTGGCAAAACTGGTCCCTTATCAAAATTGTGACAACTATTGCTAATTTGCAAATCTGGTCCTTTATCGAAATTGTGGCAGACTGAATTTCTTTCGCAAGTTGTCAACTTTGGTCCCTTATCGCAAACAGTTTGGCAGACTTTCCGGTATTGGCAAAACTAGTCCTCGCAATTAATTTAAACGTTTACAACTTAAATAATTTTTATAAATTCGATTTGAACTTTTAATTTCTACAACATCAAAGCTTGCGGACTCGGTATTCTCTCGCTTGTATAAATGTGACGAATACTTCGACAAAGGAATATCTACTAGTTTGTATAAATTAGTTAGATCGTTTATATAAATTGCCAATTTATATAAATTGGATAATTCTATATAAATTGAAATTTTGCCATAATTTGTACAAGTTTTGGTTTAAATTGAAATTTCTATAGAAATTGTCATTTTATCTAAATTGTAATTTACATTACTTTGTCGAATTTGTGAACTTTTGATTTTGTCTAAATTATAGTTTAGTCAAACTTAGTAACTTTATTTAATTTGTTTCGTTTATCTAAATTGTAATAGTTTATCTAAATTGCAGGTAACTTCAACCGATCATCAACAAAGAACCAAGGCTTCACAACAACAACTAAATTTAACCTTCAACAACCACAACACCTATTTCTTTGCAACGATCCTGAATCAACTTTATCATACAACAACATCATCAATGGCAACTCAACAAGATATCCATGCAGCCGGTGCTGAAAACCGTCCTTCAATGCTTGAAAAAGGTGGTTATCTTCCATGGACAAGTCGAATGATCCGATACATCAAAACAAACCTAATGTCAAGGTAGAATCTTGCTTAACTCCATCAAGAACGGTCCATTCAAGCCTCGTCAGATTCAAGTATCAGATGGCAATCCAAATGCAACACCTCCCATTCCACCGACCTTCCGGGATCAAAAGGAAGAGGAATACACAACAGAAGATTGGAAGCAAATTGAAGCTGATGACTTGGCAATGCACTTAATTCAACTTGGTTTACCACGAGAAATATTTTGTGCTGTAGACAGTTGTGAAACTGCTTATGATATGTAGGAACGAGTTAGAAGGCTTTGTCATGGCACAAAAATTGGTCAACAAGACATTGAAAACAAGCTTCTAACTGAATGGGAGAAGTTCACATCCACTCCAGCTGAACCAATTGAATCTTACTATACAAGGTTTTGTACTCTCATGAACGAGCTTATCAGGAACAAGTTGACACCAAGCCAAATTGTTCAAAACATCAAGTTCATCAACAACCTACCAGAGGAATGGGGACGATATGTCACTATTGTCAACCAAACAAAGAACCTTCATACGGTGAACTATGATCAGCTCTATGACTTTTTGAAGCAAAACCAGAAAGAGGCAGATGAAGTTAGGAAAGAGAAGCTAGCCAAACAACATGATCCTCTAGCATTGATTGCTCAAGCACCAGCACCTACAATAGTGAATACACAACCATCATCATCCACTTCCACTCAGAACTTCACGCAACAACAATATGTTCCACAACAACCATTCTACCCACAACAACAACAATACCCACAATACCCAGAACCTGAATACGATTACAATGATGACAGTGCTGCTTTGTCTCAAGCATTTACCCTTCTATCAAAGGTATTCCAAGGACGCTATTCCACACCAACTAACAACAACCAAAGGATTTCATCGAATACTCGCAACAGGCAAATTGCACAGCCGAGTTTCAATTGGGTCATCAAGGATAAATGGTTGGAGTTTATGGGAATCAGCAAGGATATGCTACAGGGTTTCAGATTGGTAATCAAAGGCAATATGCAGGCAATCAGAGTGGCGCAGCAGAAGCGTAGTGGGCCCATAACCCACGGGTCCCAGGATCGAAACCTGGCTCTGATACCACTTGTAATGACTAGATCTACACTACTTTATCACTACAACTATATCTATAAGATCGTGACACTCAAAGCAATATAGGAAATATAGATGAAAGTGTGGATCGTATGAAATGATATTAAAACCATGTGAAGTATATTAGCTTGGAGAAAAAGAAATACAAAACACACACAAGAAGCACACACACTCTCACCTAGACACTATAATGAGGCACACTAAAATAAGTGGTGAGAGTGTGTATTTATAGTGACAAGGGCCACGACCTAAAGGGCTTTAGGTGGGCTTGGTGGGCTTTGTGTTGGGCTTGGGCTTATGCAAGTTACTTGGACATTTCTAAAAGTCCAACACAAAGCCTTATAATACTTCACTAACTACACGACACATATGACCATCACTTGACTAAAAATATAAATGCTAACATGTTTTAATTTTGTGTTTGAGATTTAGAGGTTATTTGATGGAGATGGTGCATTTTATGATCTCTTGGACAACATCTATGTTTGTTGAGTTGTTATATGTTATTTTTACATGATTTGGTTTTCTAGAACCAAGAGACACTCTAATGTGATACAATGTAGAATCTACTACATCGTGTGTGTTTCAAGAATGCTCCTTTGCCAATCTTGAGAAAGGAATCTAGTAAAGGTTACTTACCTCAATAGATCTTGTGAGTATTATATTTAAAATGAGACATACTGTATATTTCAACAAATATGCTTTTCTAAGAGGAAACTTATCACTCTTAAGAATGCTTTGTAAAACAAGTATTTTAGTGTATGACCAATATTACTTGTTTATGCAATGACACATGTTGTTTTGCGTTATTATTCAAATCTAATATCCTGTATTTGTTAACAAGATGCAATGTACTCTCTTGTAACATAACCATTCATGTTACAAAGGAAATAAGATGCATAGGATATAAGTTATCCTTTGTCAATCTTTTGATAAGAGAAATACATGTGATAATGTTGTCCCTAATATCAATCAATATCACACTTAACTTCAATTGCTAAAGGTGGTTCTAGAGAGAGAAACTAGTAAGAGAAGCTTTCATTCATAAACACTTATTACACATATAATCACACACACTAGCCTCCTCTCATGCACATCTCTAATCACTAGCCAACCCTAAGAGCACCAACCCTTACAAAGGGGGAGGGTGGTGCTATTTATAGATTTTCCAATGAGATAGGCTTGGGCTTTCTTTTCACTAACATATAACCTATTAGATTAACATAAAAAGCCCAATGACTATTTTAACTAATAAATACAACGACACATTACTAAATATAATAACGTAAATGACCATCACTTTTATAAAAGCTAACTGTCACACCCTGAATTTACCTGTTAATGGCAGCGGAATTGAATACCTTGGTGTGACTTTCATGGCGTCTCATACAATGGATATATTGAACGACCTAAAGTGTCGTTTTGAAAATACACGTTTGATCATAAATAAAATCAGAGTTTACAAAACATAGGTCCCAAATGATGTTGCAAGTTTAAAAACAAAACCATAGTAGATCAAACGGTTACATAAGTGCATGAAAATAAGTGATGCAAGTCGACCCTGCGACTCCAAGATGGTCCAATGCATGCCCACATGATAGCTAATAACCTGAAAATACATTGCTAAAAACGGTCAACATAAAGTTGGTGAGAGTTCATAGGTTTAATAAAATGAAGTTATACGATAGCCACAAGTATAAAGTGTATGACATAAGTCACATAAAAAAAAATGATTGTACAATAGCCTTAAGCTCATGACCCCGACGCTATGACTGAATTCTCTGGAGCCCCTGGGAGTGTTTTGCCAGACACTCAAATGAAAAGACATGAAATGCATCCGCTATCGGTTGTTGGTCAAAGCCAACACGGATGGAGGCGTCACCCTCGATAGATCTATCCACTCACTCTCGCTTAAACATAATTAACGGTTCATGATTATATGGGGACTTTCAATTGGCAACAAGGTAACTTAATCTATGTACAGGAAGTCTGATACTTTGGCTCGTATGGAAAACAGTTGCAATGTATTCTCCCCCGTGGGATTTGAAAACAATAATAAAATGTATACGGGGCTATGAAAACTCACCTGAAGTGATGATACAACAATGCTATGAAATCGGAATACTTGGAATAATTGAAATACTGGAACACTTGGAATACTTGGCAATAACAAGGCGCGAACACTAGCCGCTACCTAAAATGAATATGCATAATCTACTTAGATTATGAGGCAATGTAGTGCATGTACATGTATATGTAACCTATACCACTCGTCATTTGAAAATACTAGTTATCGTTGATATGTAAAGTTTTTCCAAAACTTGGTATAAATATGTTAACTTGTTAACGTAAAACTAGTCGTGTCATAATGTGTATAAAACGTTAGTGTTGGTCTTGGCGTTTTGAAAACATTGAAATGTGATATGGTAGTCGCGTTAATAAACCTTTGATTGTACGTGTTCCAATGGATAAGAATTACGGTTCACCATAGTCGTTTCGTGAAAAATATAGTTTCTAGTACGTAAACATTTTCTTATAAAAAGCTGTCAAAATAAAATGGGTATTGTCGATGTTTAAACGCGTGTATCTTGTTCGTTATTAGCTTGTTTTTGACGTTCTTTATATCCGTGGTTTCGTATAAACATGTACTAATATATTTTCAGTAGCTCGGGTCATCTAGGTCGCGTTAAACGCCTCAGCGGGTCCGTCGAAAGTCGTGTAACAGCTTGCTATTTTCCGGAAAATTAGTTTTCGTCGTTAAACTTGTAAAAATCATATCTCCTTCGTTATTAACTCGTTTTTATCCCCGTTTTCGGACACGGCTTCGTCTCGGAAGGTATTTTCTAAATATTTGGCCAAAAATTATCTCACACCTACTGATTTTCCCACGTTTCACTTTTATGGACAGAATGTTTTATATACTTGTAAAAACTTGGTTTTCTAGTTATTATCTTGTTCAAAAACCAACCAAACAACTTCAAATGATCCCAAATCCTACCATACACCTTCTTAGGGTGTCATGGGGTCCTAAACATCATCAACCTTGCTAATCTACCAAGGATCTCATAAGGATGTTAATAAAACTTATAGATCTAGGGTTTATTATGAAAATGAACAAAGTGGTATAGATAACTTGTATTTTGCATGATCAATCATCAATATAACATGAAAAACAATAGATTGAAAGTATGAAAAGATTAGAAAGATGTTCTTGAAGCTTACTTGAAGATTTGATGAATTTTGGAGATGATTATGTAAGAAACCTAGGGATTTCTATTTCAAAATCCTAACTAGGAGTACAAATGGGACTTGATTAACACTTGATCTTGGAAAATTGATGGATCTTGGTGTTCTTTTGGATCTTGGCCGTGCACTAGAGAGGAGAAGAGGAGGGTTTCACCTTTTGATTTTGTAAATATGAGTTTATGTGTTAAAGTCTTGGAGTAATAAAATATCTAGCTACTTGGTTAAAGTCTTTTAGTCAAATGAGCTTTAATGAAGCTTGGTCACCAAGGGTGCTAGGGGTGGGGCGGCAACATGGGTGAAAAAGGAAGAAAATGTGGAGATTTGTTTAGATATTGTAAGACTTTTGTGTGTTATTGTGTGTATATAATAGTTTTAGGGGATACCGGGTACCGAGTTTGCTAGAAATAAAATTTAACGGTACCAAGTTAGATATAACAACGTTATAAAAATTTTAAAATTTCATTCCTGATGAGAATCGGGTGTTAAAATAATTGTCGGGTTGAATTATCGTAAACCGACGGAAGTTTAAACGTATACCGGTAAATACGGTAAAAATCCTCAAAACACCGTGTGAATTAATAATATAAATTTTATATTATTATAAAGAGTATGAAAATATATTAGGACCATAGTCGGGAGTGTCGGACGGTGTTAGTCATATTTATTGGTCGCGCGTTAACGTTTTAATTAAAAGTAATTATACGTAATACGTCAAATGTAATAAAAATATTAATTTGATAAACCTACGAGTGGAATAGTATGAAAATGTAAATCTGACGATATGCAGACTATTCCTAGTCCGTATGCAGTGTTCTTACTGATGATGCATGAATTTCGCAGTCAAACCAAACCGGTTACGCGAATATGAATATCCGTAAACTATGTTTACGCTGAAATGAATAGTGGACATGAATAGTGATTCCCTCCCGGGGATGAATAGTGTCACATGAATAGTAAAATTTCTGAACGCTTCTCGAAGTCTCAAACTGACTCCAAAAACGATGAATAGTGAAATGATGAATAGTGATCGGTGAATAGTAAATGATGAATAGTAACTGATGAATAGTGAATTGTCGAGGTTAGGAAAGTGACCTGAAATTACGGGTTGTTACAGTCGCCCCTCCAAAAGGGAATTCAGTCCCTGAATTCAAATGTTGTTGGTTTCGGAAGCAGGCTCGGGAAAAAGACGTGGATACTTGCGTCGCATTTGGTCTTCTCGTTCCCAAGTAAACTCGGGTCCTCTTCGAGAATTCCAGCGAACTTTCACGATAGGAATTTGACTCTGCTTCAATTGTTTGACCTCACGGTCCATGATTTCAACGGGTTCTTCCACAAAATTAAGCTTGTCATCTAGTTGAATTTCTTCGAGTGGAATAACGGATGACTCGTCGGAGAGACACTTCTTGAGGTTTGAAACATGAAATGTGTTATGAACGTTGCTGAGTTCTGACGGAAACTTAGGTGTGTATGCCAACTGACCGGTTCTAACTAGAATCTGAAATGGTCCAATACCGAGAGCTCAGTCTATCGGGTTACCAAAAATTGTATCATGCCTTTCCAAGGCAAGGCTTTCAATCATAGTTCGTGCTTTTACTTGAATCTAGGAGGTTCGTTGTTCAAGGATATCAATTCCGTATGATGTGCATCATACATCGACCTAACTTCCGTTGTTTTCTCATTTTTTTGTAACTGATTCTTGACTTGTGAAGTTTCCTTTGTTGTCTCCCGGTTTAGTTCTAGGTCCGTGAATTTAACTTTCCAAATTCGATATATAAATATGTATATGGTCACTTCGGCCATAGGGTGTCTTAAATGGTGCCTTTATATATTCCCGTGATGGTTATTTTTGCTGATGATGAAATTCGTCAATACTCGAAAGATTATCCTAATCCATTCAAAGTTGGTTATGTGGTGTTGAATAAATCCTATAGTGTTCAGGTAGTTCTTTTAAGGATTCGTCGGGCTAACTATGGTAGAGCGTGTATATCCAATTAGAAAAGGAATATCTTAAAGGAATTGCTAGAAATCTGAGGGGTATCGTCTATCCTTTCGCCGTTTCTATGTCATAAAATATCTTTCATAATGTAGAGTCTCTCCTAGAGAAGTCAATGGTGCAAATTCAACTTAATGGCTGAGTGAGTGATGAGTGATGTAAGTATCCGGTGGGAGTTTGTTAAAAGGGGTGTTCATGAAAAATTCCATTTGTTTACAAAGCTTTTGAATGAAGATTGTTATTAATAATTTCTGAAAATGTGACTATTTTCTTCACGGCATAATTCCTCCTGAATTATACATAGGTGATCAGGCTATGTATAATTGAGGACCAACGATGCGATGCTTGGTTAAATCGAAACGGTATTACTTTTTCCCAAAAGTTTTAGATGGTGTTCAGCGTGTTGTTTTGATAAATGGTTTTCTAGATATTTCCTTTGAAAGTAACATGAAAATTTGTCTCGCGTAGCGGTAGTAAATACTTGATAAAATGACAGGAAATCCATTTATAGGGTGGTACCAAATGGTTTATTTTGAAAGTTCTGAAAAATAGTTCTCCCGTAGGGTAGTAAAATAACTTGCATTAAATTTGTTGAAGGTTTCATTGGATACATGGATGAATCTTATGAAATGGTATTAGTCTACTAATCCGTCAAGAATGAAATCGGCCTAATCCCTAGTAAGATAAAGGTATATTGTTGCGAAACTATAGAGAATTGAGCAATTGGAATAGGAATGGAATAAACGATGGTTATGATTATCGCGAAGATAACAAAAGATAGGTATTACATTGGATAGGAAAGTGCTTAATACAACTAGGTTACACCAACGTACCTATGGAAAGTACAAAAGAAAGATACAACCCTAGAGGGCTCAACTACGGTTTATTAAAACATGAACTCCTTCTGGTTAAGCATTGTTGTTGTCTTTGATGTTGCTAATGTCCTGACGGTCTCTCTCCCAAACACGCACGCTATTCCTCGAGTTAATTCCTCTTGGTCCCCATGTCCTGATTTCCTTTCGGGCAATTGTTCCTAAAGTGTCCAACTTCTCCACAACCATAACATGTTGGCGGTGGATTCTGATTATTTCCCCCAGGAGCAGCCCTGCATCCCTTAGCCAGATGACCGATCTTCCCACAATTGGAACAAGGTTTAGGGCAATCCCCGGGTTATGATGTGTTTGGCATTTGTTACACTTTGGTAGAGTACCGGCGTAACCTTTCTTTTCAGTCGGACCCGCAACATAGGCCCGTGCAATTTCTTGTCTTTTGGGTGGTGGTTGGTTGGCGTTGTTACCTTGGTTGTCATCCCATTTCCTTTTGTTGTTGTTGTTCTGGTAATTGTTGGTGTTATTGTTGTAGTTACGGTTTCGGTTGAAGTTATTGTTGTTGTTGTTGGCGGGTGTCACTTTCTTCAGAACTTGAGCTATGAGCTTTTGAGACATCCGGATTGCCTCATCAAGAGTTTGCGGATCAAAAGAAATCACATCACCACGGATGCTTTCGGGCAATCCACCAATGAAATTCTCTACCAATTTTTCATCATCAGGCACCATAGATGGGCATAGAGCAGCTAACTCTTGGTACCTCCGAATGTAAGTCTCAATATCATTACCCACAGTTACCAGATCATAGAACTCCACCTCTAACTTCTTCACTTCGGTTCATGGGCAAAACTTCTTAGTTACCAACTTTTTGAACTCGTCCCATGTGACCTTGTAAGCATTCTCCATCCCTATGGGCTTTGCATAGGAGTTCCACCACGATAAGGCTTGATCACGAAGCGTACTCACGGCAAACTTAACCTTGGAATCATCCGGACAGTTGCATAAGATAAACACGGATTCAGTATGTTCGAACCATCGAACCATGGCAGTAGCCCCTTCAGTACCCTTATACAAAGTAGGATCTCCACTCTTGAAATCCTTGTAAGTACATTTCTTCCCCTTGGTTCCGTTGCTAGCTTCTCCCGATGTCCCTATCTGAGAAGCATCTTCGGCAGCTCTTGCGGCAACAGCGGCTCTTTCAATCTCTAGAGCTTCGGCTACACTATCCCTAACAAGCTTCCGGATAGCAGCCTGAGTCATTTCTGGGGTAGTCGTTGCAGCAGCCTTGGCTTTTGCTTTCCTAGGTGCCATAATTCTGGTACATCACAACAGAATACATCAACGACAATCATACTAGAAATGATTATCGTACAAAATATATACAACCACAACATGTATATATATATCCACCACAAGTGTAAATACAACCACGATATGTACAACCACAACATGTACAACCTCAGCGTGTATAAATACAACCATGAGTACTCGTAATAGCAACGATCATTGTTCACTAGGTATACCACCACAACCATGCGTATATCCTCATAACACATGAATACAACACTTAAAAATTTTGGTCTACATTGACCGGTGTCATAGATAGCACAACCATACCCATATAGTAAAGTCAATACTTGGGGATCTCGTTGTACAACAATCAAAATACCACAAGTTTCTTTGAACCACGCCACACTTCCCGTGGCCAAGATGATAGTAAAAGCGAGTAAAGGTAAAAGCTAGGATGATGTCCTGAAGTGAGGTCCGGGGTTGTGCATCGATTCATGTCTGAGATAATGTAGATTCCAATCCATTCCTGAGGAATCTATTAATGTTCCTGTCGAGTCCATGATCTTGGTGTCATCCACAAGATGTTATCTAATTCATGTCAAGTGAGAATGGGAAAGAAAGAAATGACAATGGTCGTACTGAAAGGCAATGTTAGACTCCCGAATCTCGAAGGTCTCGGTGTCATATCTGATTGGTGGGGTGTTGTTACGATGACCAATGATGAAATCCAACTCATCGGTTTAGAATGTGATGTAATCAAACTTGGTAATGAAGAGGGAGTTGTGAAGAGTTCTCTTGTGGTGGTGTAATATTGCTCAAAGCATCTTGTTGGTTCATTATGTCATGGAAGTATGAGTCGATTATACCTGAGATAGTATAGAGTCTTTGCGAGGAATGCCACTCTTTGGCGATTTGTTGTTGCTCTTGTTTGGTCTGTGGGGCATCCAAACCTTCATGTGTAGTCTCAATTAGTTAGAGATCATCATCTAACGATGAAGAGTAGTAGGTTGTCTAACAGTAAGGGCTCTCGAACTCTCATCAACCTTAATCTATAAGGTGGTGTAGTGTCCTTAGTGGTAGATGGTAATGGTGTATCAAACCATGTACGCTTCTCAAGCGGTAAGTTAAGTATGTGAGTAGAGTCCCTGAAATGTGATGGTATAAATGGGGTTCCATATGATGATGATGAAGTCGATGGTGATAATACTGAAGGAATCACTACCTTCTTTTACGCTATCTTGCGATGTCTAAGCGGTAAAACTGGAGTATGCACTATGGGACGACCAATAGGGGTATGAGTAGCTGATACTGGTGGTAATACATGAGTAGTGAGTGTTCTAATAGTGAGGGAATGAAGATATACTATCTTTCTTGCAATAAACATTCTAATAGGTCCATAAGGACTAAGCATGTACGTCTTATCAAATGGTATACTCTGTATGGGCTGAAGTAATAGGGACATCCCGATCGTCTTGCGACGTCGGAACATAAGAGTTGGATTCTGCGGAAACCGGAATAGTATGGGATGATGAATCTGTAGGTGCACGAGTAACCAAAGGTGGTGCAATAAGTGAAATCTGAGGAGTAGGTGCAACAATGGGAGTAGTAGAAGACATAGCGTCCTCGATGTAAACATCAGAAAATATAACAATAGTGCGGGAATTGGAAGACATATCTCTGTGGCAACAATACAAAATGAAATGAATAACCCATGTAATGAATCCTCGCAAATAATAATGTGCACTTATGATGTAATGATGAGACGCTACCGTTGGGGTAGTTATAGTCTAGGGTATGAGGACAACCTAGTTCGCTATAACCATTGCTCTGGTACCAATCTGTCACACCCTGAATTTACCTGTTAATGGCAGCGGAATTGAATACCTTGGTGTGACTTTCATGGCGTCTCATACAATGGATATATTGAACGACCTAAAGTGTCGTTTTGAAAATACACGTTTGATCATAAATAAAATCAGAGTTTACAAAACATAGGTCCCAAATGATGTTGCAAGTTTAAAAACAAAACCATAGTAGATCAAACGGTTACATAAGTGCATGAAAATAAGTGATGCAAGTCGACCCCGCGACTCCAAGATGGTCCAATGCATGCCCACATGATAGCTAATAACCTGAAAATACATTGCTAAAAACGGTCAACATAAAGTTGGTGAGAGTTCATAGGTTTAATAAAATGAAGTTATACGATAGCCACAAGTATAAAGTGTATGACATAAGTCACATAAAAAAAATGATTGTACAATAGCCTTAAGCTCATGACCCCGACGCTGTGACTGAATTCTCTGGAGCCCCTGGGAGTGTTTTGCCAGACACTCAAATGAAAAGACATGAAATGCATCCGCTATCGGTTGTTGGTCAAAGCCAACACGGATGGAGGCGTCACCCTCGATAGATCTATCCACTCACTCTCGCTTAAACATAATTAACGGTTCATGATTATATGGGGACTTTCAATTGGCAACAAGGTAACTTAATCTATGTACAGGAAGTCTGATACTTTGGCTCGTATGGAAAACAGTTGCAATGTATTCTCCCCCGTGGGATTTGAAAACAATAATAAAATGTATACGGGGCTATGAAAACTCACCTGAAGTGATGATACAACAATGCTATGAAATCGGAATACTTGGAATAATTGAAATACTGGAACACTTGGAATACTTGGCAATAACAAGGCGCGAACACTAGCCGCTACCTAAAATGAATATGCATAATCTACTTAGATTATGAGGCAATGTAGTGCATGTACATGTATATGTAACCTATACCACTCGTCATTTGAAAATACTAGTTATCGTTGATATGTAAAGTTTTTCCAAAACTTGGTATAAATATGTTAACTTGTTAACGTAAAACTAGTCGTGTCATAATGTGTATAAAACGTTAGTGTTGGTCTTGGCGTTTTGAAAACATTGAAATGTGATATGGTAGTCGCGTTAATAAACCTTTGATTGTACGTGTTCCAATGGATAAGAATTACGGTTCACCATAGTCGTTTCGTGAAAAATATAGTTTCTAGTACGTAAACATTTTCTTATAAAAAGCTGTCAAAATAAAATGGGTATTGTCGATGTTTAAACGCGTGTATCTTGTTCGTTATTAGCTTGTTTTTGACGTTCTTTATATCCGTGGTTTCGTATAAACATGTACTAATATATTTTCAGTAGCTCGGGTCATCTAGGTCGCGTTAAACGCCTCAGCGGGTCCGTCGAAAGTCGTGTAACAGCTTGCTATTTTCCGGAAAATTAGTTTTCGTCGTTAAACTTGTAAAAATCATATCTCCTTCGTTATTAACTCGTTTTTATCCCCGTTTTCGGACACGGCTTCGTCTCGGAAGGTATTTTCTAAATATTTGGCCAAAAATTATCTCACACCTACTGATTTTCCCACGTTTCACTTTTATGGACAGAATGTTTTATATACTTGTAAAAACTTGGTTTTCTAGTTATTATCTTGTTCAAAAACCAACCAAACAACTTCAAATGATCCCAAATCCTACCATACACCTTCTTAGGGTGTCATGGGGTCCTAAACATCATCAACCTTGCTAATCTACCAAGGATCTCATAAGGATGTTAATAAAACTTATAGATCTAGGGTTTATTATGAAAATGAACAAAGTGGTATAGATAACTTGTATTTTGCATGATCAATCATCAATATAACATGAAAAACAATAGATTGAAAGTATGAAAAGATTAGAAAGATGTTCTTGAAGCTTACTTGAAGATTTGATGAATTTTGGAGATGATTATGTAAGAAACCTAGGGATTTCTATTTCAAAATCCTAACTAGGAGTACAAATGGGACTTGATTAACACTTGATCTTGGAAAATTGATGGATCTTGGTGTTCTTTTGGATCTTGGCCGTGCACTAGAGAGGAGAAGAGGAGGGTTTCACCTTTTGATTTTGTAAATATGAGTTTATGTGTTAAAGTCTTGGAGTAATAAAATATCTAGCTACTTGGTTAAAGTCTTTTAGTCAAATGAGCTTTAATGAAGCTTGGTCACCAAGGGTGCTAGGGGTGGGCGGCAACATGGGTGAAAAAGGAAGAAAATGTGGAGATTTGTTTAGATATTGTAAGACTTTTGTGTGTTATTGTGTGTATATAATAGTTTTAGGGGATACCGGGTACCGAGTTTGCTAGAAATAAAATTTAACGGTACCAAGTTAGATATAACAACGTTATAAAAATTTTAAAATTTCATTCCTGATGAGAATCGGGTGTTAAAATAATTGTCGGGTTGAATTATCGTAAACCGACGGAAGTTTAAACGTATACCGGTAAATACGGTAAAAATCCTCAAAACACCGTGTGAATTAATAATATAAATTTTATATTATTATAAAGAGTATGAAAATATATTAGGACCATAGTCGGGAGTGTCGGACGTGTTAGTCATATTTATTGGTCGCGCGTTAACGTTTTAATTAAAAGTAATTATACGTAATACGTCAAATGTAATAAAAATATTAATTTGATAAACCTACGAGTGGAATAGTATGAAAATGTAAATCTGACGATATGCAGACTATTCCTAGTCCGTATGCAGTGTTCTTACTGATGATGCATGAATTTCGCAGTCAAACCAAACCGGTTACGCGAATATGAATATCCGTAAACTATGTTTACGCTGAAATGAATAGTGGACATGAATAGTGATTCCCTCCCGGGGATGAATAGTGTCACATGAATAGTAAAATTTCTGAACGCTTCTCGAAGTCTCAAACTGACTCCAAAAACGATGAATAGTGAAATGATGAATAGTGATCGGTGAATAGTAAATGATGAATAGTAACTGATGAATAGTGAATTGTCGAGGTTAGGAAAGTGACCTGAAATTACGGGTTGTTACACTAACAATCTCTCCCTAAGGGATGGTCATTCAAATGATGCTCCATATGATTCGATCTTAAGTCTTCATTGTCTTGATCTTTGTGTGTCGTTGTAGAATAGTCTTGATTCTTTTGTTCCTTCATGCTTTGTGATCTTCAAAATAATTGTCTTTTAGTCGTTCTTGCCTTCGATCAACATCTTCACAGGATTGCAATGACGTCTTGTCCATCATACTCATACTTCTTGATAATAATTTGAACTTCATACTTATTTCATCCTCTCTTGATACTTGAACTTGTTCTTGACATCTTGATTAGCTTCTAGACTTTGTCGTAACACATTATCTTTAACTTGACCTTTTTATCTTGAACTTTTCATCTTGAGCATTGTTGAGGATGATCTTCATAAGTATGAGCATGAGGAGATGCAGATGTTGAGACATATGATGATGGTTAATGAACTTTTGTCAGTACCTGCATAAAACAGTTAGCAATAAATCATCCAGCACTTACAGGTTCGGACTTCGAGATCGTCAATAGCATAATGTGAAGACTTTCTCTAATCCTAGCCCAGGCCGTTCTGAATCGGATACCCCGAAAGGGCTTACACAGACACACCTAAGTGCACCCACGATTCAGTGAGTCGCTGGAGATCACCCCACGATTGTAGACCATTTAAAGCACGTAACCATCATGATGTAAATGGCAAGATCCTTAGATCTCATTAAGACTCTTACAACTTGTGTCCTTTTTTGGCGAACACAAGTGTATCATATTAGAAGTGTTCCTAAGAGATCTTTGATGAATCTCATGGCTCTAGACTCGATTATGTGCGTTTTGGTTTTAGTAGTCGGAGGCATGGAGCAGAGTGCCACCTTTTCAATATCAACACATCTCGGAATGAGAGGCCGATAGATTATGCAGTGTTCTCTGTGAGAAATGAAAAAAATATCTTTTAAGAGATATCTGAGTGGCTAGGAGGGGTTTGTGCAGTGCGTCACTGGGTTCATGACGTCTTTTCTTCAATATCAGTATCATCTTTGTGATAACCGATAGCAGATGTATTGACCCGGTTTCTGCCCTAAGTTTTCATGGAGGGCTATTTCTTTTCACCCTTTCATTAAACTTTTCTTTTTCATTCTTCAACCCCTTCTTTCTCCTTTCTCATATTACTCCTTTTGTCAATCTTACCTAAGGACTTCTAATTCTAATCTATTGGAATTGTCCTTAGGTAGATCCCTCCGGCTCTGGCGGATCATTGGACATTACCTAACCATAATCACCTTATTACTCCATGATTATCCTAGATTTGTTGATCACTTGACATAAAACCTTTTTGTAAAAATCTCTCAAAGTGTTTATGAATAAACACATTTTTGTTAACACTTCGAGAGTTTTGCATTTTCAGAAATACTCCCCCTTCACATGTGCTCATGCATTTTTAAGATAAATTTACACATGTTGGGTAGAGTTTGCACATTTGAATTGATCTATTTTCAGTTAATATGACCTTTGCGAGACACGTTTACATCACTAGTTAGACTAGCTTGAAATTATTACCCGTCCCGGTTATATCAAAAGATTATCTCTCGAATTGGTACATTCTACTCAGACAAGTCCTTTGCGAGACACTTTTACATCACTGGATAACCAGCTTGAAATTATTACCCGTCCCGGACAAGTCTTTTTGATTACTGACATTTAGTTTTCATCAATTCGAGGGTTAATCTGAGTCGAGCTCTTTTTGAGATTCAATCCACGATCACAACATTTTAATCACATTTCTCCCCCTCAAAAATAGCATTTCGATGGTATTTTTTCTACCGATTGATAAAAATCATTGTTTTTAGAAAGCTAATAGGGAGAAACGGATTTGCATAAACTTTTTGGAACAAGTTTGTTTTTGAAGTACTCCCCCTCAAAACGTGCATAGGTTTTGATATTTTTAAACTTTGAAGCGAATGGGGAGTAAAGATTTGAAAATTTTAAGCAAAATTTTTGAAAAGTTTTGAAAAACCTTTTGATGAATTTTGAATAAAATTTTGCTTAAGATTAAGAAGTTTGTTTTCATAAACTTTGCGTGAGAACTTCTTTTCTTTTAGGATTGTTGCAATAAAGTGTACAACAGGGTCCTTTCTTTGAAAAATGGGTTATGCACTATTATGTGTGCATAAGCCATAATGTTTAAGCCCGGGTTGTAAGCTGAAATACTTACAAGCCATTGAAATTTTTAGGATAAGTGCTCGAAAGTTTTGATTAAGCACTTTTCTTTCTTTAAAGCACGGGTCCTGAACTGATGTGTCCCAAAGCCATTATGTGTTTAGGATTAGACAACAACCTTGGGAACCCATTTAAGCATGGCGCCAACGGGTTTACCTTATTTTGAAATCCATTTGTAAGCTGTGTCAATCCGATTCAAAGAAGTTGAATTCCAACGAGGACTGAAAACCGGTGTTTCATTTTGAAATAACACTCGTGGAATCAACGGTGATTTAAAACTCTTTTTCTTGTGAAAATTTTTTGAGAAACCCGGTGTCTCTCTTGGAGTTTTAAAACTTGAAGAAGAAGTTTTCCATCCATTGTTGAAACCCGGTGTTTCATTTCGAAAATTCGTTTTTGAGATGAATGGAAGCCTTCCGGAATTTGGAATTTCAAAGCAGAGTCATTCTTATGTTGCAGCGAAAGCAATTCCGATATTGAATATTTGAAAGGTTTGAATGACTTTGCTTTGGTCTCCACACTTGCTTTACCGGTGTAAAGCGAGTGTGTGGAGTTTGAAAAACTTGATTCTTTCCATTTGAAGCATTTGACCTTGAAAGCTTTTGAGAAGTAAGTGTTTTAGAAAAACTTGGTTTCTTCGAAAACTTCCTTCCGTTTTGCAAAGAATAGGTTGTAAACTGGGAAACCTTTTTCAAAAATGGTTTTGAAGATTCACCCTTGTAAACCTTCTTCGAAACACTTACTTCCGGTGTAAACTTGTTTGAGACATGAGATTTACCTTTTGATCGATTGAGAGCATCAAACTTTGCTTTAAAGGCATTGTATGACATTCGCAAATCATTGTATTCTTTTTGAATCATAAGATGATCTTGTTATGCCAGTTTTTCATGTAATGAAACATTTTGATCTTCAAGATGTGCAAAATATTTTTCATATTTGTCCGTTGCAATTGAAAAATTGGTTTTGGCATCATCAAAATCTTTGGCTTGTTGTGCTATGATCTTTTCCAAATCAACAACTTGCTTTTGAAGCACATAATTTTCTTTTTCAAAATGATGATTTGTTGCGATATGAGAATCAGATTTGTTTGAAATTTGATTCTGAACTCTCGATCGCTTAATTGAATCAAACAAGTTTTTGTAAGTCTGTTGCAAATGCTCATTTTCTTTTTTTAATGATGCCATAGCATGTTCCAATTCAATAATTTGTGTATCAAGTTCGTCCAAATCAAATTTGATTTTGGCATCATCACCGTTCTCTTCAAAAATCTTTTCCTTTTCTTTGAGCGCTGTTGTCAAAGAGTTTTCAGAAGAAGCTTTCTGTTCCTGCAGTTTGAGTTGGAAAGAAATACTTTGTGCTTCGAGTTTTGTTAAATCTTTCTTAAACTGAGCAGTTCTTTTTGACAATTCTTCTTTGACTTCAGCCGCTTGTTTTGAAAGTTCTGTGATTTTCTTTTTGAGACAAAGATTTTCAGATTTCAAATAAGATGTTTGTTCAAAATCCACATTCTCATACTCATGGCTGATAGACACTGACTTGAATGACTCTATTTGATTTGTGAAAAATTCTTTTTGAATATCAAGTGTTAAGCATTTTTCATCAAATTCGTCTTCAAGAGAATGGATGTACTTTAAGTCTTCTCTCATTTCAGTGACAAGATATTTTTCAAAGTATTCAAAGCTTAAGTTGATATCTTTCACACGAGGTTCAATCTCATCTTTTAAAATCTTACAGACTTCTCTTTTAAGGTAAGATTCCGGTGACAGAAGATTATAGTAATCATTATTGGTGTATTGTTGTTTAAACCAAATGACCTTTAACGTCTGCTCAATGTGATGTTTAAGATTACAAAACTGTTTTCTCGCTTTATTTTGCCATAACTTAGCATCATAAGTAGCAAGATGAGCTTCGTTGAAATATCTTTTCACATTTGTATCTTTTCTTTTCAAAGGTTCTTTTGGTATATCTGTCAATTGTGTACAACCATACACAAAACCTTGGTACGAGAATGGGCTTTTTCTTTGTTTGACTTTTAAACATTTTTCTTTTTCAGATTTTTCTTCATCTTCTGAATTGAACAGAACATCAGTCGACAAACCTTTTCCCAATTTTTCAGCATCGTACAAACTGGGTGTCAACTTTTGCACTTTGTTTAGAAAACAAGGTTTTTCATTTCTCAAATCATTTTCCAAATTATTTTCCAAATGATCAGTATTTTCAAAACCAAGTCCGGATTTTCCTTGATGAACGTTCTCATCTTTAGGAAGCATCATTTGAAGAGTTTGAACACTTTGTCCTGTTTTTTGAAGTTTTGTTTTAACAATCTGAAAATTTGAATTTGTTTTCTGAAGCATTGAATTTTCACTTTTTAACTCAGTGTTCTCTTTTAAAAGCGCTTGAACCTTTCTGTTGTTAAGAACCATTTGTTCATCCAGTTTTTGAATGGAACGTTTTTCACGATAAAGAGCTTCTCTATACCCAACTTCAAGTTCTTCCTTTCGTTTTAAAAGTGGTGTGACAAAATCTCTGTTTATTTCAAATTTCCGAGCTTGAGATTTAAGGTTTGAGATTTCAATTTCAAGTTCAGCTTTGCTTTTTGTTACTTTTTCAAAACCTTTTTCCATTTCTTTAAATCTCTCAAGCTCTTTGGACAATAAGACATTCACTTGCTTAGCTTTGCGATTGTCCTCTTTGCACTTTTCAAGTTCATGTTTGAAATTTTCGATTAATGAAGCAAATAAGGCACGATCTTGTTCATAAGAAGATCCATCCTAGGCAAGCTCACCTCCATTAGGATCCATATCTGGAGTAATAGGAGTGATATTACTATCAACCCGTTCCACCACATATGTGTCACTTATGGACTAAGGATGCGCAGGATGTGTCTTATCATGAGCAAACACATTATCGAACAAAACAACATTATCATTATCGTTTGAATGTTGTACCATGGCCAATATCTCTGTGTTAGATGAAGGTCTGATATGGTCATCCTCAGTATCCCAAACAGCTTCATTCCTGTGTGTACCATCAGCATCCGAATCATACCTTGGAGTACTGCTTTCAACCTGCTGTCCTGAAGATGTATCTTTTTCCGTGAAAACTAATCTAGCATCAGTTGTTGTACCCTCATTGACTGTTTGTTCATCTTTGTTTGTCTCTCTCTCATTCACCTATGTTTCCTTTAATAGCACTTCTTTTTCAATCTGCTCTCTTTCCTATTTCTGCTTCTCCATTTCAATTCTTTCCCGTTCTTTCACTTTCTTCTTTTCCAGCATCTCTCTCAGATGAAGTGATCTTGTAGTAAGCACCAATTCCAGTGTGCTCATTAGTCTAAGCAACTGATTTCTAAACGATTCAACTTCCAGGTAACTAATGATGCATTCACTCCATATTTGGCTTGTTGTTTCATAATCTGGAGAATTTTTGAGCACTCTGAAATCTAAGTAGAGAAACCATTTTAACTGCGTCTTAAGCGCTTGATATGCTACTATGCAGTCACTTCCTTGTTCAATTTGGTTCTCTATTTGAAATATGTTATGCAAGAGTTTCCCTTTGAAGGTTAAAAAATCCATTTCAGATCCGAAGAGTGTTTTAAAAACTCGATGAAATGATGATGTATTCCACAATGGTAACCTTGCTTCTGAGAGTGCCACACATTGAATCTTGACTGGTCTAAAGTGTGATAGACAATTTTCCTTCGAATGAATAGCTTTTTGCACAACTTGAGGCATTTTTCCCGCTTGAGAAATCGATTCCATTTAATTTCGGTGTGTGATAAGGTTGATGTTGGATCGATGCAAAGATCTAGGAGTTGTGTTTGATGTTGGTTTAAGGTTCAAGAGTTGTGATCGTTTGAAGTTAAGTCCTTTCCCGAGTTTTCTAAGTTGAAGGATTTATTAATGGTGATTTCTGATTTCCCTCCAAAAATTGAAATTGAAAAGTTTCTCTACCAGAATTTGAAATACACCATAAAATGCAATTCTAAGGTTATTAGGAAAATTTGAGTTTTAAAAATTTTGACACCAAATTTCACCGTAAAAATTCAAATTTTGACCTCAAAATTTGAATTTTGGGCCAAAATTTTCACTGTTATACCAAAATTTGAATTTCGCTAAAAAATTGAACATTTAGTCACTGGCAAAAATTAAATTTTACTCAAATTTTCCCGCCAAAAAACCTTTTTTTTTTAAATCCTTACTTAGAGTGTCTTACTCGGTTAAAATCCTTGCACGGTTCCTAAGTCGATGTCCTTGAAGATTCGTTGATATACTTGGTAAATCAAAAAAGTTGATAACTTGTGAGAAACTTGATAATCCTTGAGAAACTTGATAACTATAGAAACTTGATAAGTCACAAAGTTTATAAACTCACAAAGTTGATAACTTAGAAAGTAGGTATCTCACAAACTTGATAACTTCACAAAGTCGATAGTCCAGAAACTTGACAACTAGGAAAGTTGACAACTAGAAAGTCGACAAACTGGGAAAGTCGACAAACTTCACAAAGTCGATAAGAGGAAACTCGACAACCTTGGAAACTCGACAGAGTTACAATCTCGACAACCTTGGAAAGTCGATAGGTAGAAACTCGATAGTTTGGAAATTCGACAAAGTTGTGGAGAAACTCGATAAGCTATGAAACTCGACAACATTCTTGGAAACTCGACAAACTTAGGAAAGTCGACAACTAGGAAACTCGACAATTCTTCGAGAAACTAGATAAGTAACAAACTCGATAGGTCACAAACTCGACAGACCAAACTCGGTAACTTCAACCTAACTCGGTAGAAGTTACAAACTCGATAGCACAAAGTCGATAGATCACTAGAAACTCGATAATTCACAGAAAGTCGATAGTATGAAACTCGATAGTGCAAGAGAAACTCGAAAGGTTATCAAACTCGATAACTTTTCAGAAACTCGATAAATGAAACTTGACAAATTTTCTGAGAAACTCGGTAGACGTGTCTGATGAACAGTAACCCTAAAAAATAATTCTAGATCAATGTTTTGGCTCTTAATACCACTTGTTGTCCCTAATATCAATCAATATCACACTTAGCTTCAATTGCTAAAGGTGGTTCTAGAGAGAGAAACTAGTGAGAGAAGCTTTCATTCATAAACACTTATTACATATATAATCACACACACTAGCCTCCTCTCATGCACATCTCTAATCACTAGCCAACCCTAAGAGCACCAACCCTTACAAAGGGTGAGGGTGGTTCTATTTATAGATTTTCCAATGAGATGGGCTTGGGCTTTCTTTTCACTAAATATAACCTATTAGATTAACATAGAAAGCCCAATGACTATTTTAACTATAAATACAACGACACATTACTAAATATAATAACATAATGACCATCACTTTATAAAGCTAACAGATATTCTCAAGATGATGACTTACATAATAGTTAATAACATATTGTGTGTGACACTTTTACAAGACATGTGACTTTGAGTGTCGATCGTTCATGAGCAAAGTTTACATATGTGTTTGTGTTTGGTTTTCGAAATGAAACATTTACTAATTGCATTGAAATGTAAATTATTGTATAATTTTCGGTTTGAAACATCCAAGTTGTCAATCCTACTTAGTTGTGATTTATAGCATCTTTTAAACATATTAGTTTAAGTGTTTGGAACACAACCATTGGACAAGAGACACAATATGGCATCTTCAACCAAGTTGAGTTATGATCCATGCATATTATTTCCTCTTGAGAGGACTCATTATTTTCATAACAATCGAGTGTGATTGAGTATGTAGATTCAAGATAATATTTTCATCATATTTGTTGTTATCTTGAAGCAACAAATAATGACTCCAATTTCATGTCCATACTCGAAACATTGTCAATTAGATTCGATAATGATATCAATCATAATTTGAATAATGAATTGATATGTACTCGAGTCTTTCTTGACCTCACAATCACTCCTTTTAAAAGAAAATAAAAATTTAAGAATGTGTACATTATTCTAATACTAGTTGTATTGTGAGGTTTAATGACATATTAAGTTACTAACTTTCAATATTGATCATTTATTTTTATTATGCGAAAAACTATTATATTATTAATATAATATTCGATATGTTTTTTCGACACACTTATTAGTATAAAAATAATTTATTCTTCTATAACTATTTTTATAACAAACATACGTAAAAATAACTAAATGTTTAAAATATTTTGTATGTGTGTTAAATCAATGCAAGTTTAATACATTTTCTTTTACTTAAATACTAATGTATTAAAATGATCTTTTATCTTGTTTAGACAACCCATGGTCAAGCAAGACAAAATGATGTAATGTTTTAAAGATCATGTTACGGATTTTATGAGAGTGTTAAGTATTTTGAGGTGATATACCTTTTACACTTAAACCTTTGGAAAAATAATTGTGTAAGACAATATCTTTCGACACACATGATCAACCAACTTAGTTTCTATTCCTAAGAAGGTTACTAAACCATTTTAAAAACTTGCAACATATGCAAGAAAAATGGTCTATGCCTATATGCAATGCAAACTAATTACTCAATATAGTGCAAGAGATTTAGCATGAGCCTTATAAACGCATAAACCGGAAAACTATAATAAACAAATAGCAACAAGGCATGAAAGACACTTATGCTTATAGATAAAATTAGCTCAACTAAAGATAACAATAAGCATACGAAAATATTAACTAACAATACTAAGACACAAAGAAAAACAAATAGTCATTTAGCATAACACACAAAACTACTTATCGTCATTTTGTGTATTAAGTATAACAATGTACACTTAGCTTGATTTTATTTGACAATGAATTATTTTCCACCCCATTTCAAAATTTGATCAAGTTCAACACTTTGAAAATATGAATACATCAATGTGTGATGTTCTCTTTGTAATTTGACAAAAAATTTGTGCAATCGGCATGACCGGAAAGGACTCTCTGTTACGAATCAAAGACTCTCGTAAATTTTACTTTACAATCATTTTCTAAAAGTATTTTTAAATGAAAGTAGACTCAATTACGTTTAAAACGATAGGTGGCACGACTCCTACGAACTTACGGTTGATTTTATACGAATTTTTGAAAATTACCCAATTCTGAAAAACAGATGATGAACTCAAATAAGTACATTTCATTATCATCATTTATCCTATTTATTTGACTTGTTTTATTATATTATATATGAGAATCGATACATTAATGTTTACTTTAGTAATTCTCAGGTAAAAACAAGCATTATGTGAAACTTGGCGATTTTGGACTAATTATGGAGCAAAACAAGCGAGATGTCAAAAGTCTACTGAAATCCAGAAGATGCGCCGTATCTCACTCAACAGATACGACGCAATATCATACTTAGATGAATTCGAAGACCATTGCCTGACTTTGAAGAATGCGCCGCATGCAATTTTGTCATGCGCCGCATATGAAACTTTGGTCAAAGAAGAAGATCAAGCTCGTTCTACTCCAGATACGCCGCAATATACTTCTAACATACGGCGTATCACTATCAAGATTTCACCAGTTACAATCCAAGATAGCTAAAGTACATGCGCCGCATACAAAGATCAAGTTACGCTGCATCTGAAGACGGTGTACGAATATTCCAGAATATATTAATCTTGGACCCCACGTGAAGTTAAGTCAATGTGCCGCATCTATCAACTCAATGCGCCGCATCGATCCCTCAGACAGAAACTATAAATACCCCAAGGTCAGACGAATTTAAGGGACCTTTTGTATAACCCTAGAGCCGAATCCAGACAACCAAGCAGCACAAGACACACCTCAAACAAAGATACAAGAGCTGTAAGAAGGTCCTGCATGTATTCAATTCATTAAGTAGTTTTGTTTTATTGTTTTAGTACGCTTTAATTCAGCAGGATTGATGGGCTTGTGTCATGTGACTACGGAAGATCATGCACTCCCCTTAATATTGCTTTCCCATTAATTAAAGTTTATATGTTGATGTCTTTGGTGACTTTTATTAGTGCATTGATAACCTCTGTGTCTAGCTGAGTCTTGCTTGGGTCGCCATGCCCCTTCCTCGCCTATTTATTCTAGCGTCTCTAGAAAAGTAGGATAGACATAAGTAATCATTAAGGGTTTACTCACCGATAAGATTAGAGCCAACGAGAAAGGTTTAATTATATACACTTCATATAAAACTAGCAATAAAACAAGTGATAAGCTATTTAATTATCAGGACAGGTCTTCTTTTTGTCTCGAGTATCTATCTGTGTACGTGTGTGTTAATCGCTGATTCGTGCTCATTAGTTTAGTTTTCTATTTAATTATAACCAAACTGTGCCAGTCTCTCAGGCTGAACCCCCTTGCGTTAGATTAGGTTGTACAACTAACTTAGGATATTAAAATACAGATTATAATAACTAGACTAGATAATACGTTCCACTCTTAGTGATCGACACTCTGCTTACCATTATATTCATACTGACCGGGTACACTGCTCGTTAAGTATGTGTGTTATTGATAAGTCGGCTAAATATAAATTTAAAACTTGAGTAGGCATTAATACTGCTAAACCGCAACGACACATCACGCGCATCAACAGACGAAGGTACCATTAAATTTAGCGGTACCGTCCGTATTTAATGGTACCGTCCATTATATTTAACGGTACCATGACCTGTTATTACAGTTTTGAACAAAACCAACCGCATCACTTTACGACTCGTTCTATAGACATGGCAGGACACTTACAAACTCTTTTCTTTTATTTGTTTAAGAAAACCTTCAAGCTAGTATGACAAAGTATACTTAACAACAAAACTTGTAAGTATTAAACAACTAAATACTTTTCATATTTTATCACCTTCATAGGTAATTTAATACATGGATCGTACTCAATTTTGAAAACCATTTGTTTTAAAAATTTGAGCGACGTGGCTCTGGTACCAATTGTGGAAACCGTAGAAGGGGGTGAATACGTTTCCATTAAAAACTTAAAAACTTTTTGTATCAAACACCCGATCAAGTGTGACGTAATATGAAAAGTTTCAACAATGATCATACAACATCTATAGATGGTATAACGTAAACTACAACACAAACACAATCAAGCCATGACACAAGCATAATCAACATATTATAAGCAACAAACCACACAAACATAAACATAATGCAAGTATAAATATAAAGCGATAAAGAATAAAATAAAAGTAAAGAGATAAGTAAGAAGGCGCAAACCGGACACGATGATTTATAGTGGTTCGGTCACGAAGCTCCTCTTCGCCCTACTCCACTCCCCGAGTACCCAACTCGAGAGTTACTTCACTAATCAACAACCTCCCTTCAGGCGGAGAAAACCGTACAACGTCGCTTATCCTTATTTCTGACGCTAAGCTAAATGTCGAGCACTAATCTTAGCTAGCACCAATCTACCACGATCTACCCGATCTACTCCCGATCTACCCTTGATCCACTTGATCAATACACAAGCCCACAAGCTACAAGAGATCTCCAAGATCTCAACAAGATCACAATGATCTACTCCCACTTAACTCGATCTACCTGATCTACCCTTGATCCACTTGATCAATACACAAGCCCACAAGCTTCAAGAGATCTCCAAGATCACAATGATCTACTCCCACATGACTCGATCTACCCGATCTACCCTTGATCTACTTGATCAATCACACAAGCCCACAAGCTTCAAGAGATCTCCAAGATCTCGACAAGATCACAATGATCAACCCTCACTTGATTCAATCTACCCTATCTACCCTTGATCAACACACTAGCTCACAAGCTACAAGAGATATTCAATATCTCAATAAGATCAAAATGATCTTCTCTCACAAACTCTCAAAAGAAAAATGAACTTGATGTATGCAAGGATACAACAAGTATGTAACAAGTGTTACAAGTGCACTAACTATAACTAAAACACTTTGTATCTCTTTGATACTATGTGTTCTTCTCTTGCACTAGTAGAGGAATGAAGGTGATCTCTTAGTTGGATGAAAGGATCACTCTTAAAACAAACTAAGACTCTCTAAATGATCAAAGAAAGTGATCTAAATAAGGAGGGATTAAACCAGAGAAAACTGACTGGAAAATCAAGTTGGAAGTGTAAAATGGTCCACTATTTATAGGCAAGGAGAAAACTAGCCATTACAGAGGGACGACACCACTAATTGTCAGACGGCACCACTAAATTTAGTGGTACCGTCGGTACTTTAGTGGTACCGTGGACGCTCCTCCGTTTGTTTTTAGTGGGGAAGGTTTATTTGGGAATGTTTGGAGCTGTTTTGGTGGGGGAAAATGGCTGTTGGGATTTTTAAACTTATTTTTCAAAATAAAACATTTCTTTTTAATTCAAAAATAATTTGTAAAATGTATTTTTGAAAAAATATTTTCTCACATTAAAAATGTGAAGTTTAGAGAAAAATATAATCCTTTGATCATTTGTCAAGTAGTAGATTTGTTTGTCCATACCTTGAGTGATTTACGTCGGGATGGAAATCTACGACTTTGTTGAAGCATACTTGAGACGTCGAGAGGTGTTGATGTAAGTATGCATTGATGATTTGTGTTTACAAGTAACTTGCACATTTTACGTTATGCATTACAAGTTACATGTTTGTCATTATTAAAACCGAAGAAACCGTTTAGTTTAAATATCGTAATATTTGCACTAACAACACATAGTTTCGTGTTAATGCTTAACATATACTTACGTTCTATTTTTATGACACATACTTATGTGTTATTTTGTTTGCATATACACATGTACTTATTTGATGGCTTATACTTTTTGCCATATACTATATACTATAAGTATCTCCTATATACTTATACATACATACCGTACTTGTCACAGACTATGCCTTCCCTTATGAAATCTTACTATTCAACTCTGAGTTTGACCACTCGTTTTATTCCTTTGAAACACTTCTATTGCTAACGTATAGGAATTCACCCATTTACCTAAACACGACTTTAACCTATCAATCTATAACATGTCTCCTCGAAACATTTACTCTTAGAGCCTATTTTCTCTACTACTCACTCTCCTTTACTTATTTTAAAGAAACATGTCACCTGAGAGGCAGAACCTAAACTTAGCAGCCATGGAACAACTCATAGCCCAGCGAGTCGCAGAGGCTATCGAGACGCGAATCTGCATGGCTTTGATGGGCGGGGGAATACATCAGGAAACAAGGAGGTTTAACAACAAAAGGAAGTTTGAGGACGGCTCGAAGTCCAACCACCTGCCAAACAAGCGACAAGAGGTCGCCAAGGTTTACTCTGTTGGACCCAGTGACCAGAAGGTCTATGTTGGCAAATCACCACTGAGCAATCGTTGCAAGCTTCATCACAATGGGTCATGCACCGTGAAATGCCGAAATTATCGAAAGATCGGACATATGACCAAGAACTGCAGAGCCCCCATTCATGCTACTGCTCAGAAGGCACCAACAACTAGTCAGGAAACTCCTACCATAAACAACAAAAACCTCAATAACAACAACGACCAGAACAAGCGACAAGAAAACGTATAAAAACGTATAAAAATGGATGAAAATGTAAGAAAACGGACGAAAACGTGTAAAAACAGACGACAACGTAAAAAAACGAACGAAAACGTATGAAAATGGACGAAAACGTAGAAAAGCGGAATTGTAAGTTATTTACTAACGGCCGTTAGTATAAAGGACTAATGATGTGACGTTTAGCTGACGTGGATACATACAATAACAAAAAATGTCAAGTTCGATGCATACAATGAAAAAAAAAAATTAGTTGGCCTTGACACGCTGGCAGCTTAAGTGTCACAATGGACACTCTGGCATATGACAAGGTGGACATAGTACCCACTATGACACGAAATCAAAAGTTTATGGATACAATGAGACGAAAAAAAATTGGCACCATACAATGCTAAAAAGTGTCAAGTTCGATGCATTTTTTTAGCATTTGCCCTTAAAAAAATACATATATACATAAGATTTTCTATTTTAATCCAGTAAGTAAAAGTGTTTAGAACATGTTAATCTGTTTGTATTTCAATCTATAATAATATTGTAAATTTTAGAACGAAAAAAAATCATATGCGTGCACAATCATTATAACTAGTTTCAAGGAATAAAGAAAAAAGTGCTGTAATAGGAAAAATAAAGTAAACAAAAAATAGTCATGTAATAGTAAAGAAAGAAAGTGACACGGCAAATATAAAAGAGAATTTTGCTAGCTTAAAAGGTATGGTTAGTGCTTTTATAATCAGAATGACATCAACGGATATGAGTAAATACGATAAGTTTATGGTAGACATAATCATAAACCACATGGCTATAAACCCGATAAGTAAATACGATAAGTTTATGGTAGACATAATCATAAACCACATGGCTATAAACCCGTTGTGTTATCGGGTTCGGTTATCAGGTATGGATTAGAAAAAAGAAACACGTAACTCGACCTATAAGAGATGGGTTATCGGGTTCAGGTCGCGCCATTCGAGGTTGCTTAGTTTGAATCTACCAAAGAGAAAAAGTTCTAAACACCAATTTGACAGTCCGAGTAGATGTTTATATATATATATATATATATATATATATATATATATATATATATATATATATATATATATATATATATATATATATATATTTTTTTTTTTTAAGGTTATGGGCCTATGGGTATTGAAAGTTTAAAATTTCTTAAAACGAGGCTTTATCAACCCGTGCGTTGCACCGATTGTATCTAATTGTAGATTGCATAATGTTTGAGTAAATTGATGAGTTGTTACCGTGATGGTGAGGCTAAAATATAAAACAATGTATAACTTGGGGCTGTCTCAGCAGGATTTTGTTCATTTTTATGTCTAAAATTCAAAATTTTTAGACAATCAATATTTCCTTGCAAATGCACATATTAATATTATATTAGTATTGTAGTTTAGGGTTGATTTTTATTGTTAAAAAGTTAGACAAAAAAAAGTTAACAAATTTAAGACTTGTCATTTGGTAGTATAAGTATGCAGACTGTGACAAATGGTAATTTTTCATTTGTATGATTATGATTAATTATCAGAAAATGCTCATTAATTATTTATTGACAACTATTAATGAGAAGTTATCTCATTTAATTACGTTATTACATTATGATAACTCAAAAACGTTGATACGTGATTCACCAAATATTGGAACGAGCTCACACGTGGACCACAACGAAATAAACACACTAATATAACCAAACGGATCCTTATATTAATTCACAGCCCAATTTTCCCTTGGCCTGTTACTATTCATAAGCCCAACCCATTTATAAGTTTTATTTATTTCACTTATCTCACTCGACTAAACTCGCTTCACTTGACCTTGATTTCTCTTGAATTCGACACATAACATATATAACTTTTTACACCTCTCGAATCTTTTTACATCAAACAAATAGGATGTCAAGTCTTACTTACTAATTCGAACATTTGATACCTTAACGAGACGCAAAGTAAACCATACTCGACAACAATTATAAATTCACATAAATTAACCAAACGCGACTAAACTAAATTCCACCTATGTCCTGTGTTGTTTTTAGTCGAATAAGAGTTCTTAACATTGTTTAAAATCATTTCTCACCATTTCCCAACAATATTGCACGTTAAATCTCACTTTGGACCTTTATAAGCATGTCGACATATATACAAATATACACCATTCGACACTTACCCAAATCCTACGCACAAACTACCCCAAATATCTTGTAAATCTTTCTAAAAGTCACCATATTCCTGACATGTCTACTGATCGATCAACTTGTAGCCATATTATATAATAGAAATTCATATATGTGTCCATATATAGATCGAATATACATGCACATATACATTTGCATTAACTCCATTTCACACTTGAACTTATACACTACAATTTTCTAAGTCTTTCTTCCCTTATTCGACCACTGAAGACCAGAAGCAATTTTCTATAATCATTCGAGCTCATTGCAAATCGAAAAAGGCACATTCAAAAGCTTTGGTACATGTTCTAGCGCGTTACATAAATTCTCCCCGTGTTCTAGTCCATTCGAATGTTAACTCACCACCTTTTAAGGTGTAGTAAGTCATCTCAAACCATTTTCTATTCTTTCTTATCCATTTTAATGTTCCATGCAATATATATAAACTCACTCGATCGTATATACTTTTCTTTTGATTTTTACGAGTTCTTAATATTCATTTTATGCAAAACGTGATTGCCTCCTATTGATGGAATGCTAGAAATCATGTTACAACATCAATCGTACATTTACATCTTCATTTATTCACATATCGAGCACCATTTTATTCCATGTTACAGCGTATAAAATTTATAACATTAATAAGTCATTGTTATATTTTTTGTACAACTCATATTGTCGACTAGAAAAGACCATGTAATTTCGAATTCATCTACACAACGTCTCATTTTTATTATTCGACATGATTCTCTATATGCTCAACTAACAAGCTAGTAAAATAAGCTCTAGTCATAAGCTTGTAAAAGCTCATTAAGAACCCTCAACCTATCGCTACATAAACAAAATTCAAAAACCTTTATATTTATTCGATTGGGCTAGTTAGCCCAATAAGCAAATTATAAGCTATTGTGATAAGCAGTTTATATAAGCTCTTTTTTTTATGTTTTTAAGGTCCTAAAACAAGCCCAATGATAAGCCCATTTAATCCTTAAACGCCATGGATCATAAACTCTTAATGGGCCTTTAATTATACTCGTTAAGTCCATTTAGCTTAAAAATAAGCATTTCGGCAAATAAGCAGTTTATATAAACTTAAATAAGCTATATAAAGTTAGTATAACTCTCAGATAACTTTTCCTATCTTTTTTTGTGATTTTTGGACTAAATTTGCAAAGCATATTTACTATTAGGGTAAAAATTGTAACTTTCGGAAAAATAGGGTACAAACTTTCAAATCAATAACTTATGGGTATAAAAGGATAAAATAATAACTAGAAGTCATAAAATGTAACATTTGACCTTTTTTTTTACTAAAAATGTAAATAAGGACTAACGGTGCAAAATTTACGCCGTTAGGGTAAAAAGTGTAAAATCTGTAAAAGTTCAAGGACCAACTGTAACTTTATTTCATTTTTATTTATAATTCATATTTTACACTTTTCAACTCAATCACGTGCATTTTTACGTTCCGTTCATATATTTAATCACGTTACGTTATATTTATATGTAACGAATTTTAACGATTTAACTTACCGTTTCGTTACACCACTTTCGAGGAAACGATATTATTGGATTTAAAGACATAAAAACAAGATAATATTATATATAATATTATTTTTGAACTTTAAGCATTTTAAGCATATCACACACTCACATCACAAACCAAATCGTTATTCGTTACTCATTTTCACAATCACTATTCATATTAAGTCAAATTCTCAGACTTTACCATTATTCAGGTCGTGTGTTGGAGCCGTTCCCATAACTTACTTGATTTTACATTTCACCTTGCCAGTTACGCTCAAGGTGAGTCGTAGCCCCAATTTCTATCATTTAATTGTTTATTAAACTCTTTGGGGGAGATACATGCTTAACTATTTCAATTACTTTTACAAGTACTCTAAACCTTTACATTACTGTGAGATTTCACAACCTCTACTGTTATACGTTTTGAATTACCTTTTGGGTAAGAAACCTGCTTACTTTTATGGACTACTTAAACAATGCTTTTGTTTGATAAAACTATTACCTGCTGGCCTAAGTACTGTATCCCAATTGCCCATGCTCATGTACCGTTAATTCCTGCTGGGAAGCACGAGTGATATAAATAGATCTATTGAGGGTGACACCTCCATCCGTGTTGGGATTCAACAGTCCGGATTGGACAAACGGATGTATACCATGTCGAATTACAGTGTCTAGGGATAGAACACTTGCCGGGCCTTATTATTACATGACTCATTTCATGCAACTGTCATAGCTTCGGTAGCATGAAACTTAGCGCAGCGTAATAGCACTTTTGTATACATTTCGAAATTGAAATGTTAACTCATGAACTTACTGGTCCAACTTTACTGCTTTATATAAACCTATGAACTCACCAACCTTTGTGTTGACATTCTCAGGTGTTTAGTTGTTGATATATGATGATGCAAGGCAGTGCTTGGCAGGGGCATAGGCACACTTTTGGAGTGTACACAAAACACTCATAACCAAAGTTTTTGTACTGTGGGACAACTAATAATTATTATAGGCCTTGTTTTCCGCATTTCAATTATATAAAACTTATGTTTTAATTAATGAAGCTTTTAAAACGGATTTGCTAAATTTGTTCTCTATTACTTGTGTTGTGATCCAATTACGTAGCACCCTAGATATTATTACCGCTGCGATCTGATTTGGGGGTGTTACACTGACTCATGCGACGCACTTCAATGTAAAATAAGTTGTCGTTGTTAATAGATTTGGTTGCTCGATAGTTTACTGAAAATGTCGATTAAGTATATTAAAGTTAATCAAATAATAATAACAAAAGTAGTGAGTTTTGTGTTTATTAAACGGGAACACAAAAGATATAGTTAGTACGTGTTAATACTGGATGAAAGTATAGAGGGACCAAAGGCATGACAAAATAGAAAGTGAAATAAACTAGAATTCTCGAAACTTTATTCACCGACCACAACATCATTGCTTACTGATTGATTTTCAATTATATCTCCAAGGATATACAAAGGAAATATGTAAACCCGAGTCGCTTTCCCAACGAAGGAGTGAATGGAATTAGTGATTTCGAATCGTGATTTGTGTCGTGAATAGTGAAATAAGAGAGATTTGGATTTTTAGACTAAAATTTATAAACATAAACTAAAAACAACTAAATAAGCAAGTAGAACAATAATGTAAACCACATGTAGGCAAAAACGTAAAGAAAAACTAAAAACGCGAATTCCCGGGCCAATCCCGAGCCTAAAAAGGGAAAACTTAGAAATACTAACCCTAGATAAGCTAAACTAATTTTCCTAGGTCCTATTTAATAATACAAAATTTTAGGAAAAAGATTTGTATTTTTTTTACTTTTCTTTTATTTATTAAGAATTAAAAACTAAATTTAAGAAACTAAATTATAAGAAATACTAAAACTAATCCGAAAATTCTGAAATTTTTTGTGAAATAACTTTATGATCTAAAAATCCTAGGAAAAATAATAATAAGATCCCAGCTTATTTGAATAAGCTAGGAATAAGCTAATAAGGGCTGACAGCTTATAAAGGAAAAGGACCTTAAATGAATAAGTAATGCAACATCTAACAGAAAAGACCCAAGGGCAAAGTTGGTTGTGTGTGTGTGGTGTGAGGCTGTGTGCAGGAGGTCCAGGGTTTGAATCCCTGGACTTCTTTTTGCTAGAATTATTGTATTTTTTTTATTTTTTTTAACTGATTAAACAAGTAAAAATAAAAACTTTTTATAAAAACAACTATATTTGAAACTTAATAATAAGCAGGAATAAGCAACAGTTTTGGCTAAGTTATTTTAAAAGCTAAAAGTTTAAAACTAAAAGGCTATTTAAGAAGCAATAAGCTAGAGTAAAGTTGAAATAAGCTAAAGGCACCTAAGGGAATCCTAAATAAGCTATATTAATCTAATAAGCAGTCTAGATAAGCAACTAAGCAAGGAATAAGCAACAAGGGAAAAAAATGGTGGCTGATGCACAAATGGCCTAAGTACCCTACTTGAAGCAGTCTAAAAGGTACTTAAATGATAAGCTAAAACAGACAAAGTATAACAACAAATGAACTAGGAAAAGAAATATAGGGGAATTTGAAATAGATTTAAACTTAGAAATAAGCACTAGTAATCTGACAGATAAGCAGAATTTGCAACTTTATAAAACTTCTTGAAAACAGCCTATAAGGCAACTTTAAGCTCAAGAAAAAGCTATCAAACCTAAAGCTAATCTACTAAAAGCTGCAAATAGTCAAAGCTTATACTAAAATCTATCTAGAAACCCAAAATCAGACAATAAGCTCTAGTAGATAAGCAGATAATAAGCTAAACAGATAGCTACTTGGACAGATTCAAGGCTGATGCAGGGGACTATGAAAATGGGTCAAAAATGGATTTTTTTTTTTTACTAATGAAGCCTAGATGCCAGATACTAAACAAGTATACTACTCTATTTTGAACTAAACTAAAGCAAAAACAACAACTAATGAGGCCTAATCTAGATTTATCTAATACTAATGATGAAAACAGTTTTAACTTAAAATATTTTTGAAACTATTCAAAAAGCTTTAAATCTACTTTAAACTAATAAATTCAACTTTAAAACTACTAATAACAAGAAACTAAAGCTGATCTAAATTGTATTTTTGGTAAACAATAACTTTTAGCAAAAAAACACCTTATACCAAACACCCCCTTAAGGGAGGCTGTTTTGGTTTTTTTGAATGAAAATGCAAGTTTAAGCCTAAGTAATGAAATACAAATGATATATAAGCTATATTATGACTAGATAAGCAGAATTAAACTAATAATAAGCAGTAAAATAAGCTATAAGCTAAAAGTGCTATTTTTTGGATTTTTTGAAAACTTTTAGAAAATCAAGATGAAAACAGTTTTGAGTGATTCAAAAGCTCACAATAGGCTATATAAGCTTAAATGGGCTTTTGTGAATAGTAAAAAGGCTTAAAAACAGAAAAAGCATAAATGAGTAAAAACATGAAATAAGGAAAGCTATGGAAATTTTATAAATGAAATTGAAGGTACAATACTGAAATTAAAGAGCTGAAAACTTAAATGACAATAAGCTAAAGTTACACTAATTCTAAAAACTACTCTATTTCCTACTGCCTCCCAAAGGCTACAAAATGTTCTATTTATACTAGTACTACTAGGGTTTCTTGTCACTCTTGTGTACTTCTTCTGTGAGAGGGGCCTTCAAACTCTTGAACTTGTGCTTTCTCAGCTAGCTTGTGAACCATTGGATTTAACTTGGTCTCCAATCTCATTAATCTCAGCCGATGGATCAATTTTGATGCCCACTTTATCACAGAGATTGCTAGCGTGGCTTGGTGGACATGTGAAGGGGGGGACCAAAGGAGATGAGCTGGAATTTGTCTTGGAGCAGGGGTGAGAGTGACAGGGGAGAAGAGGGTGATTTGGTGGGTAAGGGTTTAAGGGTGAATGGGTTTGACTTGGGGTTTGACCGGGTAGGATTTTGGGTTATAATAGGATACAGGTTAGGAAAGGGGTACGGTTAAGGGATAAAAGGGATTGGGTTGAATTTCTTTGTTGGGCCGTATATGGGTTAAGGATTGGGTTGGATTTAATGTTAAGCATTAATTAGTTTAGGATAATTAGGTGTGAGATTAATTTTATAATTAGGTTTAGGATTAATGATGAAAAATGGGTTTTGGTTTCGGGTTCGTTTTTCCATGCTCATTCCAATGTCCTTTCCCGGGGTTGACTTTGACTTCGTCTTCACTTGATTAAATGCTCAAATGGTGTCGAGTCGATCCGACAATGTCTCTTTTTGCCCTTTTTTTCCCATCCAAGCTCGGTTTAGTCCACTTTTTCCTTGTTTTCAATCCTTTTGTACCTAAAACACATAAAAACACAATCCAATGATATTTGCAACAATATTTGGTCTATTTGGGTGTTTCTGGTCATTTTTGTGGGTTTTTCGGGTATAAAATGATGAGTAAAAGGCCACTCATCACTTACGTAGTCCAATCTAAGCTCGACTATTACTTTAGTTTATTGCTTATTCATTGTTTAATACCATTTTACTTAATGTAATTTCGGTAATGATAAGGGATTAGTTATCTATAAACTTCTTATTTTCTTAAGCATATAAATGGTTTCATTCATAAGATTACTTATGGAATGTATTTAATAATACTATTAAAGGAGTATTATGGCAAAAAGCCATAAATCGTGTTCGGTTGTTCATTGGGATATCCAAAATAAGATAATTAAATACATCAATGAATAAATCCATGATTAGCGTATTGGTTTTTTGAAAGTAATATTGAGGACTTGGCTGATATAACCTTTTGAAGAGTGTGTGAATATGCTAAACTGCATTTGACCTGGCCCAAATTTTATTTAACAACACTCGGCCCACTTTGCAATCAACCCTAAATATAGCTCACAATACCACTATAACCTAAACCTAAAAATAAACGCCACCCTCTTTCTCTCTTTCATTTCACAAACACAGCCACACACATAAACATTAATCATTTTTTTTAATCCAAACCACGAACACAAATCCAGGAAATCACAACCCTCAATCTGATTCTTGTTCTTGTTTGGTTCTTGAAAGAAAAAAAATAAAATAAAATAAAAGGATGCGATGGTGTGAATATGGGTCTAAAATCTCATCTCCATCACATCTCATCTTTCACAACCGAACAGCATACAACTCAATCAAACACAACCGTACCAAGGATGTCTTCATTTTCAGCTTAATCCGAATCAAGAAATCAAGTTAAAGGTTTCAAGATCCTTTGGAGGGTCTCGGGTAGGTGTCAACATTGTTTATTTCGTTTTGTTTTTAATGTTTTGGAACGAAACAGGAATAGATTATAAAACGGTTGTTATAAACCTATTCTTTTGAGTTTCGGACATTAATGAAGCATAAGCTTAAAAAAAATCGATGATGATTGTTTTTCGTGTGCTAGACCTTCAATGGTCGGATATACACTGAATAATCACGAAAAAAATTTGAGATTATTTATTTTTTTTTCTTTCTAGCTGAGTCTTGATGTTATTTATGTTCGAGTTTTGTGGTTGTGGAGAAGGTGTGTTCATTGAGGAGGATGGGATAGGGTAGTTATGAAGTTGGTGTTGATTGTTTGTTGGTTGATAGTCGATGGGTTCTAGGTTTAGAAATTGATTTGTTGTTGGTGATATACTGATATGGGTTGATTTGTTGGATGTGGTTCAAGTACTTCAATTGTATTTATACTTATAAACTCGATCTTTGGACATCTTCATCATCAATGCGGAATGGTTTGCATTCCTTATACTTTGAGGTTGAAATTCTGCAACCTCTTTGTCTTCTGTAATACCCTCTTTGACAACATTCAATTCAATGAATTGAAGCCTCAAAATTGAACGAAATGAAGCATGGAATGTATTTGATACATCTTTTAGAGATGGCTTAAACTATATTATACCGTACTTTCCTTTGTGCACAAATCCTCTTTCATATTAAATTAAGCCATTCAATCTTTAGATAGTATATATTTGCGTTTTCCCAGTATTAACTCTGTAGGGAGCCCTAAAGCGAAATCAGGTCTTTATCCCAATCGAAATTGCATCAGGTAAAACTAATCAATTCGAGCTCTAGTATAGTTCATTCGTTAATACTATCTAGTTAGTCACTATCTTTTTGTGCAAATATTACAAAATAAATGGATGCTGCATATTTGAACTTAATGATTTCTCATCTCATAAGTTATAATTTCTGATAATTAACAATGAGCATATGCTGAGATGTATGTTTGAATTTTTGTATGAATTCTAAAAAGCATGTATCGTCCAAATAAATGAGTTCCAAAAATGTTGATAGGCTTAGTAACCTCCCTGAAGAGATTTGTTCACACATACTCTCTTTAATGCCTACGAGATTTGCGGTGAGAACTAGCGTTTTATCTAAAGGATGGAGGTACAATTGGACGTTTGTCATGAATTTTTACTTCCATGATTTTCATCCCTTTCATGGCTTAAAAATCTTCTCTGTATTTGTCGATCATGTTTTCGAGCTTTCCAAAACTGCCGACATTAGATTATTTTGTTTACTCTTTAATGAAATTTGGGTCCCATGGCCAACTGTGTCAAAGTGGATTGAGCAAGCTGTTAAGTTAAACGTTCGTGAGCTTGACATACAAGTTACTTCGCTTGAGTTGCCTATTAGTTTGTTCACTTGCAAGACACTAATAAATTTAAGAATAGCACACAAAGGCCATGGTTCTTGTGTTATGGACTGGCCAACTACTTTCAATCTTCCTTGTCTGAAAACCATAGACATTACTCTGTTTAGCTATCTTTCTCATAATGCATTAAAAGTCTTTCTTGGCTTCCCAGTACTGGAAAGTTTGTCACTTCAAACAACATATTCCGTTGAGAAAGAGTGCAGGTTTGATATCGTTACATTGAAGCACTTGAAATTAAAAACTTTGAAATCGGGTTTTTTTTAAAAAGGTTGTGTTGAATGTCCCTAATCTTGAAGATCTTACTATTGCTGGTGACTGGTTCTCAGCTTTTATTATGGAAGATTTGTCATCCCTGGTTTCGGTAACATTATCGTTAGGTTATCGGATATCGAATCATTCGGTGGTTGACCTTCAAAAAGCAATAATTAGAGTTAAATCACTTTCGTTCAATATGCATGTTGGGAATTAAATGTTCTGAAGATTAGTATTGGGAATTAAAACGTTTACAAGGTTAGTTCTGCTCAAAGAAATATACTAAGTATCATTCTACTGCTAGTGTATTTCATTCTACTGCTAGTGTTAGAGATTCTGCTGCCGCAAGGATTCTACTGCTAGTGCAACAGATACTGCTGTTGAAGAGATAAGTGTCGAGTATTCTACTGCTGTATGGATAAGTATACAAAGATATTTTGTGTATAAAAGTCAAAGATATACGGTAGATAATATCTTTGATAGATGTTCAGTCAACAAGTTGTGTACACAGATACAAGTTGTATCTTAAGGACTGACACACTCAAGCAAAGCAAGTAGCTTCGACAAGACTTGACATTATTGTAAAGATCTTCTTTGGACTATAAAAAGAAGATCTTAGCTTAGAGATAAGTACTTGATGCATGAACTTAAATTACATATCTCTCAAGAACAAAAGAACATAACTTATCATAGAAATCATAAGTTATAGAAACATATAGATTCAAGGTTTGTAACCCTAGTGATAGTGAAGATCACTCGTATTATTATCTTAATAATATTGAATCGTTTGGTGTTAACATTGTATGTTCATTGTTCGTTACTAAAGCATTACTTTCCATTTCCAATAACCAAATAACCTTCTAAGTGTGGTTAAGTAGATTCCACATACTTAACCATATTAACTCAAAGTATCACATACACAAAGTTACAAAGGACTACCATCCTATTTGGTGTATCAAATCCCTCTCAATTGGTATCAGAGCAAGGCTGATATATTTGATTTAGAAGAAGAAGAAGAAATGGACGTGGAAAATACTCAGGCTACAAATATTGCTGCATAGTTGCCCATGATCAAACAGAATGAGTTTGAGTTATGGAGGTTAAGGATTGAGCACTACTTTATGGTTCAAGATTATGCTCTTTAGGATATCATTCTGTATGGTGATTCTTTTACACTAGGTTATACAGATGTCATTATTGAAGGCAAAACAATTCGGAAAAGAAATACTGGACCAACTACCAATGTAGAAAGGATACAGAAGAGAAATGATCAAAAGGCAAGAAATTTGTTGCTTATGACCATTCCTAGTGAACATATGCTTTCTTTTAGCAAGTATCCTGATGCAAAAACTCTTTTTGAAGAGATTTGTGCATGGTTTGGTGGTAATGAAACTACCAAGAAAACACAGAAGACATTGCTGAAACAACAATTTGAAAACTTTAGTTCAAATAGCAATGAATCTCTTGATAAGTTGTTCTCTAGATTACATAAGGTTATCAGTCAGTTAGCTGTGTTGGGAGTTGAGATAGCCAACGAAGATCTCAACATGAAGTTTTTAAGAAGTCTACCTGATGAATTCCATACTCATGTGGTTGTCTGGATGAACAAGCCAGATATTGAAACCATGAAACTCAATGATTTGTACAACAACTTCAAAATTGTTGAACAAAGTCTAAAGAAGTCTGGAAGCTATAGTACTAGTTCTGGGAATATGGCATTTATGTCATCTCCCAACATTAGTAAGTCTGAAGAGGTAGATGAAGATGAAGAGAGTGTTTCTACTGCTAGTTATGGTGTTTCTACTGATACTACACAAAAGAATGTTGTTGTACTTGGAGATCCAACATTCTATGTATTCATGTCTAGTCAAACTAGTGGTTCTCCTCTAAATCATGAAGACCTTGAACAGGTGGATGATGATGATTTAGAAGAGATGGATATCAAATGGCAGGTTGCTTTACTGAGCATAAGGGCTAAAAATTTTTGGCAAAGAACAGGAAAGCAGATTACCATTAATGGTAATGAAACTGCTAGGTTTGATAAGAAGAAAGTAGAGTGTTTCAATTGTCACAAGGTGGGACACTTTTCAAAAGAGTGCAGAAAACCAAGAAAGCAAGAAAATAGGAGCACATGGTACAAGCAAGATAAGAAGAAGGAAGTCACTGTGGAAGAGCCAAAGGCTATGCTACCATTGATGGTGTTAGCTATGATTGGAGCTTCATGGCTGATGAAGATGAAGCACCAAAAGAAGCTGAAATGGTGGCAACTGAGACTGCACTGATGGCCTTTTCTGATTCAGAGGTAAATTCTATAATTAAGTGTACTGAATCTTGCTCTGCTCTTAAAGCTTATGAAAAACTTAAAAAGGAATCTGATGATCAACTATAAGAGCTATATAAAACAATGGCCAATTTATCTAATCATAAAAGAGGCCTAGCATTTCTTGAAAAACACAATCTTACATTTTCAAGGAAATGAATCTAAGTTTAGTGATGACATGGCTGCACTAAAAAGAAACATAGAATTCAAAGATGAGTGCATTGTTGTGCTAAATGAATCATGTGCAAAGTACAAAAAGGCAAATGAAAATGTTAAGATAACAGTTGATACACTAGATTATGCCTCAGATGGAATCAATAAGATTTGGGAAGCTCAAGTTGTTAATAAAGCTAAGTCTGGTATAGGTTACAAATCTGTTCCTCCACTATACAGAGGTGTTCCTTCACCTCCAGGTATTGACCTAGCCCACACAGGATTAGCTGAGTTTCAAGACCCAATAATGGAATATGGTTCTAAGTCTACTGAGATTCCTAAGGTAGAAGAAATAAGTGAGAGTTTAAGTAAAACTTCACTTTCTGAGGACAAGGTGTCCTCTGATAGAAAATCAGATGTTGTAGTCATTGAGGACTGGCAATCTGATAGTGATGAAGAAGAACAGGTTATGTCTAAACCTGAAGTTGTTAAGAAAGCAGGAACAAGTGTTTCTAAAGTGGTCAAAATAGATGTTGTTAGGCCTAAATCTAATATTAAACATGTTAGGCAACCAGTTAAATATTGTGAACAATATAGAACCACTAACAAGCCTAGAGGAAACCAAAGAAATTGGAATGACCTCAAGTCTCACCAACTAGGTGATGACTTTGCCTTTTATAACAAAGCTTGTTACACTTGTGGTAGTTTTGATCATCTTGCTGCTTTCTGTAACCAATGGGTATCTGGGTATACAAACAATAGAGTGAACTTAAAAAGGCATACTCCTAAATTTCAATTTCACTCTAATTCTAAGAGAACAAAACCCAGAGCAGTTTCAAAAGCAGTTCCTACTGCTAAACCATTTATGACTGTTTACCCAAAACAAATAGTTAAAGATGCAAAAACAACTTACCATCATGCATCAACAACTGTTAAAAGGCCCATTCAAACAAAAGCAGTGGTCCAAAAACAAGTTTGGAAACCAAAGGGAACAACTACAAAGCTAGCAGTTTCTACTGCTAAGCATGTAGTTCATACTGCTGCTTGGGAAAACAGGGCAAATGCTGTTAAGGCCTCAGCATGTTGGGTTTGGAGACAAACTAAACCCAATGGTGCATCAACCATTCTTAAGAGATTAAATTACATTGATGCACGAGGCAGATCCAAGTCAGTAATGGCTTGGGTCCCCAAAGGAAACTAATATTCCTCATTTTTGTGCAGGAACATTCAACTGATAAACAAACTTTCTCAGATTTTCAATCAATAAATGGAGGATATGTTAGCTTTGGAGGAGGTATTGGTGGCAAAATTTCCGGTAAAGGTACAATTAAAACTGGAAATTTAGATTTTGAAGATGTGTACTATGTACAAGAGCTTAAGTATAATCTTTTTAGTGTCTCACAAATGTGTGACAAAAAGAACAAAGTTCTTTTTACTGACACTGAATGTCTTGTACTTTCTTCTGATTTTAAGATGCCTGATGAAAGTCAAGTACTTCTTAGAATTCCAAGAAAGGGCAACATGTACAGTGTTGATATGAAGAACATTGTTCCTAAAAAGGCTTTAACTTGTCTTGTTGCAAAGGCCACATTGGATGAATCAATGAAATGGCATAGGAGGCTTGGTCACATAAATTTCAAAACCATAAATCAAATTGTTAAGAATGGTTTGGTAAGAGGTTTACCTCAAAAATGATTTAAAAATGACCAAACATGCATTGCTTGTCTTAAAGGCAAACAACACAAAGCCACTTGTAAGCCCAAGATTTTTAACTCTATTGATCAATCATTGTTTATGCTTCATATGGACTTATTTGGACCTACTTCTGTTAGTAGTATGATGCATAAAAGATATTGTCTAGTTATTACTGATGACTATAGTAGATTTACATGGGTTTTCTTTTTAGGTTCTAAGGATGAGACTTCTAGCATCCTTAAGACATTCATTACACAGATAGAAAACCAAGTAGACAAGAAAGTAAAAGTCATTAGATGTGATAATGGGACAGAGTTTAAAAATAGAGTTATGGACGACTTCTACAAAGAAAAAGGTATTAGGAGAGAATTTAGTGTTGCTAGAACTCCTCAGCAAAATAGAGTAGCTAAGAGGAGGAATAGAACACTCATAGAAGCTGCTAGAACCATGTTAGCCGACTCTAAGTTGCCTATCACTTTTTAGGCTGAAGCAGTTAATACTGCTTGCTATGTTCAAAATAGGGTTTTGGTTGTCAAATCTCACAATAAGACATCATATGAGCTTTTTAGAGGTAGAACTCCTGCAATAGGATTTCTTAGACCTTTTGGATGTCATGTGACAATTCTAAATACCTTAGACCATCTTGAAAAGTTTGATGGTAAAGCAGAAGAAGGATTCTTAGTTGGATATTCTCTTAATAGCAAAGCTTTTAGAGTATACAACTCAAGAACTAGAAGAGTAGAGGAGAACCTGCATGTGGAGTTTTTAGAGAATAAATCCAATGTAGTAGGTCAAGGTCCCAATTGGCTATTTGATCTTGAGACACTAACCCATTCTATGAATTATGTGCCTATTGTTGCAGAAACTAATGAATTTTCAGGTTCAAAAGAAAATGAAACAACAGATGAGGCAAGGTTAGACAAAGAGAAAGATCAAGATTATGTATGGATGCCAATATGGACAAGTACAAGTGTGGCTTCAACTTCAACAAATGATGAATCTTCTTTAGATAAAACTAAAGAAGGGGTTGAAGATGAAAACAAGGAAGATGAACAAGAAGAACAAGGTAGCAGTACAATTAATATTCCTACTGCTGAGCCAAAAGTTCCTACTGCTGAGACAGAGCAAGATACTTCCAGGCAAACAGTTTATACTGCTAGGCCAAATGTTTCTACTGCTGGCCCATCAGTCTCAACTGAAGCAGATTTCTCAGAAGAAGAGGTGGATTTCAATAATCTCCCACCTAACTATCATGTTCCTACAACACCACACATAAGGATTCACAAAGTCTACTCCCTGGACAATGTGATTAGAGATGTACAATCAGGAGTGAAGACAAGGTAACAACTGATGTCTTCAGACCAACAAGGGCTTCTTGATGCCCTTTATGCTTCAAAGCAGCATGAGTTTTCAAACTCTTGCTTGTTTGTATGTTTTCTATCACAATCAGAACCAAAGAATGTTCTTAAAGCCCTAGATGATTCAAGCTGGGTAGAAGCTATGCAAGAAGAGCTTCTTTAGTTCAAGATTCAGAAGGTATGGGTGCTAGTTGATTTACCCAAAGATGTAAGGGTAATTGGCACTAGATGGGTTTTCAGAAATAAAAGGGATGAAAGGGGCATAGTGATTAGGAATAAGGCTAGATTAGTAGCCCAAGGGTACACACAAGAAGAAGGGATAGACTATGAAGAGGTTTTTGCTCCAGTAGCAAGGATTGAAGCCATTAGGTTATTTTTGGCTTATGCTTCATTTATGGGCTTCACAATTTATCAAATGGATGTCAAAGAGTGCTTTTCTATATGGTACTATTGAAGAAGAGGTATATGTCTCACAACCTCCAGGGTTTACTGACCCATATCATCCAGACAAAGTGTACAAGGTAGTTAAGGCTCTTTATGGTCTTCATCAGGCACCAAGAGCATGGTATAAAACACTGGCTTCTTATTTGACAGAAAATGGATTTCAAAGAGGCAAGATTGATCAGACATTATTCATCAAGAAGCACAAGAGTGATCTTTTGCTAGTTCAGGTGTATGTGGATAATATCATCTTTGGATCTACAAGGAAGGAGATGTGTTTGGAGTTTGAGAAACTTATGCATGATAAGTTTCAGATGAGTTCTATGGGGGAACTTACGTTCTTTTTGGGTCTGCAAGTTAAGAAATCATGTGAAGGCATATTTATTAGTCAAGATAAATATGTTGTTGAGATTCTTAGAAAATTTCAATTTGTTGATTCAAAAGTAGCAAGCACACCAATGGACTCTGAAAAGCCACTTCTTAAAGATTTAGATGGAGAAAATGTAGATCTACACACATACAGATCTATGATAGGCTCTTTAATGTATCTCACATCATCAAGACCTGATATCATGTTCTCTGTTTGTGCTTGTGCAAGATTTCAAGTAACTCCAAAGGTTTCTCACCTCACAACTGTCAAGAGGATTTTTAGATATCTCAAGGGTCAACCTAGGTTGGGTCTATGGTATTCTAGAGAATCACCTTTTGACTTGGTAGCATTTTCAGATAGTGATTATGCAGGTGCAAGCTTGGACAGAAAGTCAACAAATAGAGGATGTCAATTCCTTGGGTGTAGACTTATCTCATGGCAGTGTAAAAAGCAAACAATTGTGGCTACTTCAACAACTAAAGCTGAATATGTAGCTGCTGCAAGTTGTTGTGGTCAAGTTCTATGGCTTCAAAACCAACTTCTTGACTATGGGTACAATTTCATGAACACTGTCATACATATTGATAATAGTAGTACAATTTGCATAAGTAAAAATCCAGTGCAACACTCTAAAACAAAACACATTGAAATTAGACATCATTTTATTAGAGACTGCAATGAGAAAAAGTTGATTCAAGTTCTTAAAATTGATTCTGATCACAACTTTGCAGATCTTCTTACAAAAGCTTTTGATGTTTGAAGGTTTCAGTACTTGGTAGAAAGTATTGGAATGCTTAATCCTCAATGATTTTAAACTCTGTGTTTTTGTATATAAATTTTTGTTTGTACTGCTAGCTTTGTAAATTGGTACTGTTATGGAAAGGTTTGTACTGCTAGTACAAATTTTAATTCATCAGTTCATACTGTTAGTCATATATTGATACTGCTATAAGACAAATGTTTTGCATTTTGTTTCTTGGTTTTGGACTAACAATTTCAGGTATGAACATTGAGCACAAAGGAAGTTTCAAGTGAAATGGAAGCAGCAGAATGATTATCCTAGTTGCTGACATAATAGGTTTATGATGGACTGAGTTTGGGAATTCATTAACAAAGGTTTACACCTAAGTTAATAAATTCTTTAAAACTTCTTTCTTAAAACTTGATTATGATATTTCACATTGACTTGATATTTTACATTGACTTGATGGCTCAGTTGGTCAGATAGTAACTGACTCAACTCACTTTCTATCATTTTATACTTTTAAGTATAATGAGCAAGTCTAAGGACATCTGATAGAAAGAACAGCGAACAAATGTGCATCTAACACTTGTGTTAGAAGACACAATTGTCACGAGCTGGAAAACCTGTCAAGAAAGCCCTTTGAATGGGTTTATCTTTACACAGGCAGTTATTTATAACTGAAAACATTGGTTCTCACACAACCAGAGGTTAATTTAAACCGAATTCTTGATTAAGTGTCCTTCAAAATGGTCGAGAGCAGTATGATTTTTCATCATAAAATCATATTCATACTGCTAAGTCAAAAGTTCTTTAAAAGGATTTTCAAAGTGGCTCAGAATAACCATCAAATGATGGATAATGAGTCAATGCCCCATGAATCACCTCTCATAGGAGTTAACACACCTAGAAGTGATGAGGGCAGCACATAAACTCTTAAGGAATTGATGGCTTCATGTACAACATTGTCTGAAAACATGTTCTAGTTGGTAGATCAGATGATGGTGAGAGATCTTCCAAACAGGGGAGGAAATGATAAATCTCAGGGGAGGAAACTCAAATATTTTGGTACATGGTGAGAGATCTTCCAATCTCAGGGGAGGATGATTAACCAATAAGGGAAGAAAAGATTGTGTATGCTCAGAATCAGGGGAGGAAACTCAAATTGATCAAGTTAAAGAAAAGACAAGAGCATACAAGATGATGATGTCAACTTTTTGAGAAGCTAACATGTCTTAAGAACAAGCATTCAGTTGATGGATGCGGGGAATAAACTTTTTCAGTTGATGAATACTGGGAATAAGCTCTTCAAACGAAGAAAGTTCAAATGAAGATTCTGGAGTATTATATATATTCAGAAGGGATGAAGCATTCAAATGGAGAAAGTTCTATCTAGGAGCTTTCAGTTTCAATTTCAGTTCACTATGTTTGTTCATCACTTGCAAAGGCATGCTGGAAGAAGATTTGACTTCTTGGAACAAGCATCCAAGATACACAGCACCATTGCCTCTTATAATTCCTCCATCCAAGGAAATTGCACCATCTTTTATTCAAAGTAATGCTATTGTTCAAGACAAAGAAAGATGATGTTATTGCTGAAAGAGATTCACAGAAGGTAGATGAGCTAGACAGAAACATATTTAATCTTGAAGAACAGAAGAAAGCTCTGATCAAGAGTCTAACTATGAAGTGTTTGAAAGATCCTCACAATCAAAATTTAATTCAGAAGAAACATGTTGATTAGGGAATCACATGTTTAGGGGAGGATTGTTGGGAATTAAATGTTCTAAAGATTAGTATTGGGAATTAAAACGTTCACAAGGTTAGTTCTACTCAAAGAAATATACTAAGTATCATTCTACTGCTAGTGTATTTCATTCTACTGCTAGTGTTAGAGATTCTGCTGCCGCAAGGATTCTACTGCTAGTGCAACAGATACTGCTGTTGAAGAGATAAGTGTCGAGTATTCTACTGCTGTATGGATAAGTATACAAAGATATTTTGTGTATAAAAGTCAAAGATATACGGTAGATAATATTTTGATAGATGTTCAGTCAACAAGTTGTGTACACAGATACAAGTTGTATCTTAAGGACTGACACACTCAAGCAAAGCAAGTAGCTTCGACAAGACTTGACATTATTGTAAAGATCTTCTTTGGACTATAAAAAGAAGATCTTAGCTTAGAGATAAGTACTTGATGCATGAACTTAAATTACATATCTCTCAAGAACAAAAGAACATAACTTATCATAGAAATCATAAGTTATAGAAACATATAGATTCAAGGTTTATAACCCTAGTGATAGTGAAGATCACTCGTATTATTATCTTAATAATATTGAATCGTTTGGTGTTAACATTGTGTGTTCATTGTTCGTTACTAAAGCATTACTTTCCATTTCCAATAACCAAATAACCTTCTAAGTGTGGTTAAGTTGATTCCGCATACTTAACCATATTAACTCAAAGTATCACATACACAAAGTTACAAAGGACTAACATCCTATTAGGTGTATCGAATCCCTCTCAATGCAATATTCTGTAAGTTCATTTTTTAAGTACATCATTGTACTGATTTTTTTTACATATTATGTAAACTCCTATTGATGGATTTAACTATGATTTAATTTTCTTTGAAGGGCTTACCGGATGCACTGTTGCCCAACTTCCTGAATTTAAAGCATTTGGAGTTAACGGGTGGTTCTAATTTAAAACCGCTAATAATGTTTCAATTTCTTGAAAGTTGTTCCGAGTTGGAATATTTATCTATTAAGGAACGGGATTTTTCTAAAGCTTTGACAGTTTTATTCTATGAGTCTAGCTTATTTTGTTTACATTTAACTTTGGGTAATTTTATCTTGTTTGTGTTCTAACAAAAGATCACACGATCTCGGTTTGATGAGCCTGAACAATCTTGCTGGATTGGGCCGCACTCAGTACCCTCTTGTATGCTGAAGAACCTTAGTACCATGAAATATGAAATTTACATGGGGTAGATTGACGATATACAGTTTTTGGAGTACATGTTGGGGAATGCAGAGGTATTGAGGAAGCTAACAATCACGTGTAAAAGTGGACGCGCGGAGGATGAAATGTGGTTGTATGGTAAGTTATCGAAGTGTCAAAGGGATTCGAGGTATTGTGAGATTCATTTTGTTGGAAACTCGTTTGATTCTGCTGCAAATTATTAGTTTTGTTTCATAAGAATTCTTTGGAGTTTATGTTTCCTTGTGGTCTTATGAGTGACTAACGTTTGAACTCTGAACTTAATTATGAAATTAAGTGTGTGGTTTGTTTTGCAATGGCTTGTACGATGTGCTTGTTATGTGATGACCTTAATTTTGGATATGTGAACATTAATTGAGGTCCAATCATCTTTTGGCTTTTTGAAGTCGTGTGTATATTGATCATCTATCCTTTCATCTATGTTACTAAGGTTAAAAGTGACGATTGATCATAAACTTCTGGAAGTGGCTCCCGAACCTCATTTGATTCCATTCGTAAGATATATTATCTCTTACTTAAAATGCCAAAAGCACAACTGTAACCTGTCTAAAATCGGTCATGAACAACCTTTCCTATCTGATACATTTCACTGTTTAGCATGCCTGTTGCAATGGCAGTTGAGATACCGCTTCAAGATGAATTTTAATTCGTTGGAATGCTAATGATGGTTACTTGTGTCTCAAGACACCATGTGTGATCACAGTTTTGAACAGAATGTTTGGAAAGCAGTGGTGGCCGCCTAAACGAGCATTACAGAAGGGTTAGATCTTGATATAGTATGTAGATTATATAGGGGTATTTTTTTAAAGAACATTGCTAGAATCACAAAGAGTCCACAAAATAAAATTCACAAAAAAGACTTGTCATAATTTAATTGATGAATTTTGAAATACTTTATCTCTCTTCTTTTTGCTACAACCAATCATACATTGACAAGTACTTTTTGTGGATTTTATTTTGTGGACTCTTTGTAGTTCTAGCAATGCTCTTTTTGAAAATTCTGAGTCAAGAGAATATATAAAACTTGAGAAAAATTCTTTCTTACACCTAATGAACCATTTATAGCTCTCCATTTTCTTTTATCAAAAAAAAAAAAAAAAAAAAAAAAAAAAAAAAAAAAAAACACACACTTTTATTTTTTTATACATTTTTTATAAGTTAAATATCTCACAAACCGCTAATCGTTACTCAAAAAGAATCATAGCATCTATATACTTTCGACAAACCTTTTTTTCAATTTTTTTTGTAAGTGTTTAAATTTACATTTGAAAAAAATCACATGAGATTTGCTATTTTAAAATCACATGTGATTCCTAACATACAAATATCTGATTTGTTAAATCACACATGATTCCTAACATACAAATAACATGTGATTTTTTCCAGATCAGATTTTAATACAAAAACAAAACTCGAAAAAAAAAGTTCGTCGAAAGTATATAGAAGTGTCTGTCTACTGAAAGATAAAAAAATTCTAGTCGCGATGGTGTATTTTTTGTCGTTTAACGATTTACCATTTTCAAGATATTTTATTTTTAAAAAAAATGTGGACTTTTATTATTATTATTATCATTATTATTATTATTATTATTATTATTATTATTATTATTATTATTATTATTATTATTATTATTATTATTATTATTATTATTATTATTATAAAACATCACTTCATTAGAAGAAAATAAGATTTACAAGAAATTAGAGGGGAGCCGAGATACTAACTGGGCTCCCACTCCTCGAGCTATGGCAAAGCTAATCCTATTAAATATATGAGCAGCGGCTCGCGATCCGATGTCTTGAGTTACTGAGAACTTTCGGATCCGTTTCAGTAGGGTTGCTGCATCCTTCCCAAGTTCCCCAAAGGAAGAGAATGAGAAGGGAAGAAACCCATATCCAATGTCGGCACATTTGCTCTCATATTTGACACGCTTGCGCTGTGCTGCTTCAACCACCACTTGTCCTGGCACAAAATCGACCATACCCAATTGCGTCAAAGGAGACGACCCTGTCAAATCGACACAAACATCCTGCCCACCGTCCCAAGAATAGAGCAATACATCAGCTGGGCGTAAGCTTTTGTCTCCTTCTCCACAAAGGCCAATGTCAACCTCTTTGCGAGCCGAGATCCCAGACCGAGAGCAAATATCGGCAAGAGTGTTCGTCCTTATGGTTTGCGTTGACCGCAGCCGTTAGTTCTTTGACCAAAAAAATTGCACCGTTCGACCTTAAGTGGCAAACGTTATGCGCCGTTTGTCCCTCCCACTAACGGAGCCCACTAACGCATGTTAACTCTTGTTAACTTGTTTTCTCATGAGAGTATACTCGTCATTTCGCAATCGTAAGGACGAACGGTGTAATTTACTCTTTTTGTCAATTTTTATACGTTTTCATCCAATTTTTAACGCTTTCGTCCGTTTTTCTTACGTTTTCATACATTTTTATCCGTTTTTGAACGTTTTCACCCGTTTTTATACTTTTTCATCCGTTTTTATAAGTTTTCACCCGTTTTTATACGTTTTCGTCCGTTTTTATATGTTTTCATCCGTTTTTATACGTTTTCGTCCGCTTTTATATGTTTTATATGTTTTTCTTACGTTTTATCTGTTTTAATACGTTTTCTTACATTCTCATACGTTTTATATGTTTTCATCCGTTTTTATACGTTTTCATCCGTTTTTATACGCTTTTGTCTGTTTTTTTAGGTTTTCGTCCGTTTTTATACGTTTTTCTTACATTTTTATCTGTTTTCATACATTTCGTATGTTTTAACCATTTTTATACGCTTTCGTCCGTTTTTATCCATTCTTTATATGTTTTCGTCCGTTTTAATACATTTTTATCCGTTTTTATACGTTTTCGTCCGTTTTTATGGGATTTCGTCCGTTTTTAAATGTCTTCTTACATTTTTATTTATTTTAATACGTTTTTTTCCGCTTTGATACATATAAAAACGTATAAATATGGTTAAAAATGTATGAAAATGGAAGAAAATGTAAAAAAAAGAGATAAAATGGATAAAAACATAATAAAAACGTAAAAAATGGATGAAACCCTATAAAAATGGACGAAAACGGATGAGAACGTATAAAAGTGGGTGAAAATGTATTAAAACAGATAAAAATGTAAGAAAAACGGACAAAAACGTATACATATGGTTAAAAACGTATAAAAATGGAAGAAAACGTATTAAAACATATGAAAACGGAAGAAAACGTAAAAAGTGGATGAAAACCCATAAAAATGGACGAAAACGTATAAAAACGGATGAAAATGTATAAAAACATATTGAAACAGATAAAAACGTACGAAAACGTATAAAAACGGATGAAAATGTATAAAAACATATTGAAACAGATAAAAACGTACGAAAACGTATAAAAACGGATGAAAACGTATAAAAACGGACGAAAGCGTATAAAAAAGGATGAAAACATATAAAAACAGACAAAAAGGTATAAATATGGTTAAAAATGTATGAAAACGGAATAAAACGTATTAAAACAGATAAAAACGTAATAAAAACGTATAAAAATGGATGAAAACATATAAAAATGTAAGAAAATGGTATAAAAAACAGATGAAAAAGTATAAAAACGGATGAAAGCGTATAAAACGGATGAAAACGTATAAAAACGGACAAAACGTATAAATAAGGTTAAAAACGTATGAAAACGGAAGAAAACGTATTAAAACGGATAAAAACGTATAAAACGGACGAAAACCTATAAAAACGGACGAAAACGTATAAAGACGGATGAAAACGTATAAAAACGGGTGAAAACGTTCAAAAACGGATGAGAACGGATAAAAATGTATGAAAACGTAAGAAAAACGGACGAAAGCGTAAAAAAATGGATGAAAACGTATAAAAATTGACAAAAAGAGTAAATTACACCGTTCGTCTTTATGGTTGCGAAATGACGAGTATACTCTCATGAGAAAACAAGTTAACAAGAGTTAACGAGCGTTAGTGGGCTCCGTTAGAGGGAGGGACAAACGGCGCATAACGTTTGCAACTTAAGGTCGAACGGTGCAATTTTTTTGGTCAAAGGACTAATGGTTGCGGTCAACGCAAACAACAAAGACGAACGGTGTAATTTACTCTTATTATCCATGTTGCAAAAATCGGCTGAATCGGCCGATTAATCGCTAATCGGCCCAGTACCTTGTAGAATAGTGAAAATCGGCCAAAAAATCGGTCAGGCAAAAAAATCGGCCAAAAATCGGCTGAATCGGCTAAAAATCGGCCGATTCGGCCAAAAATCGGCTGAATCGGCCGAATCGGCCAAATCGGTCAGGTTTAAAAAAAATGAAAATTTAGGCATTCTACTTAATTTGGGGATCATTTATTTCACTTATATTGCACAATGAGCCTCATAATCAGAATTGGAGCATTTTATTGAGGTTTGGAAACATAGTAGGCTTGGAATCAGTTACGATCTTTAGTTTGGTCTCCAGAAATACTCAAAACATGCAAAAAATGCCAATCCGATTAATCATCGATTAATCCCGCCTTGGCCGATTAATCGCTGCAGGGTGGTCGACCGCCCGGCTACCGATTCACGATTTTTGCAACATTGCTTATTATTATTATTATTATTATTATTATTATTATTATTATTATTATTATTATTATTATTATTATTTAATAATAATTTTGATGAGAAAATGAATGGCCCAAAATTGGTTCATTATTAGATAAATATAAAACATGTGGTCTATAATAATCTCAACTTTATAAAACCATGGCTTAAATATGATCTTCGCTAGTTAATGGGTATACCAGAAATAAAATTTCAAACAGCACAAACTTGAGAAATAATTTGTTTCAGGAATGCTGATGCGTGGTTTTGCGACCTTACAACAGGTTTTACCTCTCGAGGGATCTCAAGAGGCTTACAACCCCACCAGGCAGTGTACCTGACCGATGTAGTATAGTGTAGTGGTAAGTACGGGGGATTGATCGTTCTCCACAGGGAATAGTGTCGTTAGGATTGAAAAACTACTCTAATAGGTCTAAGGGTGAGGGAAGATTCTTTTTGTATTTTTATGAAAGCAAGTAAAATCTCGGGTTTTGAAAGAGTGGGCGGAATTAGTTGCTAGTCAACTAACCCAAATAACTACAAATGCAAATAAAATAAAATAACTGAAAATGAAAAGGTTGTGAAACTTATGTGGAGAGAAATGTGTTTACTTAGATGTCCTTACTCCCTAACTATCTTTTACCGGTTGATTAGTGTGTATTAATTGCGTGGATGACGGGTGTATTCCTTAATACCAATCGTGGGGTGGCGTACGTACTTCCCCAACTCTACAAGCTCCTACTTCACTCCTATGTCGAGCCGGCTAAGAAGCTCCTAACATGGGATCACTAGAATTCGCTCATGCATTAAATACAACCATAAAAACCTTAGTACGCATTGGTTCATGTTTCTTAAGACGTTCAAGCAAGTTACCGTATAGGAAGTTAGCCAGTTTTCTTAAGCCTAACATCGATAAACAATCATCCAATACAATTAATAACACACTAATAACCAATAATCAATAGTTAGGTTTCATTAGATCTAAGAAAACACAAGATAAATCTATCCTAGCATGTTAATCAAAAGACAAGAACAAGATATAATCAAACAACACATAGACATATTGATTGATTAAATGATTACTTATCTTCAATTAAACATGGGAGATCCAAGGGTATGAAAACCCTTAAAAATGGCAGAAATTCGTCTTAGGGTTTCTCCTCACAAAGTTGCACACTAATGACAAAAAATTGCAAAACTATATATAGAGTTTAAGGGCTGACGGCGTCACGTTATAGAACTTGACGCCGTCACCTCGCCGTGTCTAGGGTTCCCGGATGGCCTTCTTGACGCCGTCCCTCTTTAGTGCTCCAAAATCCGCTCTGGCTTATCAAAGGTTGACGCCGTCTCTCTTTAACTTAAACCGTGATGGCCTTGATCACTTTAACGGGTGACGCCGTCAGACTTCCTTTGTAAAACTCCCTGGCTTATCATGTGTATTTTTCATATCCACCTTTTTTGCCAAGCCATGACGCCGTCTGGAACAATCCCTGACGCCGTCAAAGGTACTTTTCCAGCCAATTTTGAGACTTTGTCGTTTTCTTCACTTTTATGCTCCAAAAACGTCCAAAATGCTTCCTTTTCCAGATTTCTTCTCCAAAGTACCTAAAATGACAAAAGGAACGATTTAGGGCAATATTTGATCAAATAAATACGATTTAGGGCTTAAATGACCCCCTAAAAGCGGTACACTTTTCGCTCATCAAATACCCTTACACTTGAGATTTGCTTGTCCTCAAGCAAATGCGCTTTTATTCTAATCAAAATACAAGTTAGGGGCATTTAACGCTAATATAAAAGTAATTACAACAAATAGTCGTTCCACTTTAATCATAATAAGCACGGAGATTACAAACTAGCACCTCACAAGTAGTGTTTAGATACTCACATCTCTCAGGTGTCATAAAAATAAATCTCATAAATGAAAACGGATAATATCTCTCACTACCTGTCATAGCAAATAGATTACCATAGGCTTGGGAAAGGATCAAAAACCTCCTCCACTAGGCGTAAGCACCTAAGATAAACTATCAAAGAGGGCTTTTAAACGGGTTATAACGTTAGGTGTAGGGATATGATAATAATGTTGTTCTTCCCCATTACTCCATTACACTAGTACTTTACCCATGAGTCCCAATCGTCCCAAAACAATATGTACAAGGATATGACTCGACTTAGCAACCATGTAATCAATTAGATAATTAACTTGGGGTTTAAACAAATGTTGTCACAATAATGCACTAAAAATGAGTGCATACAAGGTAGGCTAAGGCGATTTGGGTGTACATTTAAGTGGGGTGTAAACAAATTCTTCCTTTAAGTAAAATGCTTAAAGTTAGAAACGAAAAGATAGGCTCTGAGGGGTGTACTAGGGGTATTGTGTACTAAAAATGAGTACAACGCAAAGGGTGTGGGAGAATTACTTGACCAATGTAGCCAATGTAATTATAACAAAAACACAGGTGTAAAACAATGGGTTAATCCTAATGCCTCTTATCATGTAGTAAATCTAACTACACGAATGTTGTCTCACTTGTGGCCTCGGAATGGTCCTAACGCAAGTTCTAGAATCTAAGTGCTACCGGTACACACATCATAGCATAAATGCTTTTCCTACCAATTCTAGGGGCGAACCTCACATATTTGGGGGTGGAAAATTTTTTAGTGGTACGGTTTTTGTGCTAGTCATATAACTCCTATCCATGAGACGCTTATTAAGACCAAAGTTTCACTCCTATATGTTGTAAAAGATTTTAAATTTGGCACTAAAATTGCCCTAACAGGTATTTATCTCAGTTTTATTACACATCTACCATTAGACAAATGAAAATCAAGTGTAAAAGCATTCTCAAAAGTATCGTACTTTATCCCCCCCCCCCTTACACTTAAGATGAACATTGTCCCCAATGTTCAAATAACAAGGTGTAAAAGTAAATGAGGTAAAAGAATGAAATCAAATACTCCCCTGATTCGTTCGGTGGATAAAGAGGTAACATGGTTAGATCTTCTTCCAAGAGAATGTAGAAGCTTCAAGACTAAAGCATCGCCATAAGCTTGATTCCACAAACATCTCCTTGTCCAAAATAACCTGTTAAACCTGAGAAAACAAACACGAAAACCTGCATAACATCGGCGGGATAAATTCTATATATGGATATAATGCTTGTGGAATGATAATTTTGCAGATTCCTGGAGTTTATAAGTTAGAGATTTAATAAAAACTTTTTATGAAAACAAAACTTTCAAAAATTTCAGAAAATTAAAACCTGACGCCGTCAGGTTGTAAGGCCTGACGCCGTCAGAAATGATCTGACAGAATTCTCATGTTAAGTTTCCGGAAAATTTCTGGAAAAACCTATACCTTACTTCCTGGAAATCCTGCAAAACATCATTATGACTCGATACAAGCATTTGACTCAAACAATTACGAATATGTATGTTAATTTAATATTGTTACGATTCATGTTCATTTGTGTTCTAATAAACCGATTTGGATTTCCCTTACACTTATCTTTTATAAAATACCTTTACATGTAGTTAAGACGAAGTTAAAAACAAGATAAAGCATTCTCACAATTTAGTTTTGAACATGAATCAATAATAATAAAAATTAAACATACATACGGAAGCAAATAAAATCAAACAAACAAATAAATAAACACACAAAGCAAATAAAGCTTGGGTTGCCTCCCAAGAAGCGCTTTTCTTTATTAACGAGTCTTGTAGCTAGACTCAAAGTCCGGGGTTCTACGTTTTTCCGTTTTGCTTCTCAATTGCCCCTCTGATCATCCTAACAACCTCCATATCAACTTTGTATTTAGGTCCTAGGTTCAAGCAATCTTTATAATAAAGGCTTCTCTTATTCCAAACATAGTCCAAGCCTTTCTCTTTATCCTCATCATTGATGTCCTCAATCGCACCAATGTTTTCCTTGTCAAATCGAGGCACAAAACGAAATTCATTTACCCGATAAGGCATCCTATATGTGATCCTATCTATGTGATTAGAAAACTGAACCGTGCCTCTCAAACGATCATACTTTAAATTGGATGCTTCAATAAATGGCTTACCTAACACCACGCGAGATAGGCGGCAGTCAACAACACTTGCCAAATCTTCTAAGATCATGAAGTTGGTGACAAAGGTAAAATTCCCAACAAGGATATGCATGTCCTTAACCCTTCCAACGAAGTTGCAAACTCCGCCGGGGCACTTGGGGTCTTTCCTAGGCTCAAGTGGTGTGTTTATGATCTGGCTATAAAGGCCTGAGGACATCACGTTGGTTGGGGATTCACAGTCAACGTACGCATGCTCAACGTATTGGTACCCAATCATACATGGTATCTTCACATTCCCGGGATCACCCCTCTTAATCTTTGGGTCAATTCTAACAAAAGGTGGTCGAGGGTTATCAACTAGGTTGTTATAGTAAGCAATCTCCTCCTTAGTGGGGTATTCATTGAAATAATCATCCAACCTAGGATCTACCTTCACTTCATCAATTTTCTCAATCAACTCCTCAACCGTAAGATTATTACGTTCTAAGTAATTATCTGAGTATATGGCGGTCTCTAAGTTGTTCAAGGCATAATCAAGCTCTATATCAATCATTCTACTGAGCTCCCTGAGCTCACTAATCTCATTCTCAAGTTGGCTACGCAACAAAGCCACTTCGCCAGGTGTAAGGGGTGGATTCGCGTTTTCCATAATGGAAAACTGAATAGTCAATGAAAATCTTATACGAACAAAAACACGAAGAAAATAGATAGACTAAAGAAAAACCTAGAAAAATAAAATAAAAATCTCACTAGAAAGGAATCTAGTGAGTAGACCTAATAAAATGAAAATTCAACCTAAACAATAACTATTTCCCCGGCAGCGGCGCCAAAAACTTGATGCGTGGTTTTGCGACCTTACAACAGGTTTTACCTCTCGAGGGATCTCAAGAGGCTTACAACCCCACCAGGCAGTGTACCTGACCAATGTAGTATAGTGTAGTGGTAAGTACGGGGGATTGATCGTTCTCCAAAGGGAATAGTGTCGTTAGGATTGAAAAACTACTCTAATAGGTCTAAGGGTGAGGGAAGATTCTTTTTGTATTTTTATATTTTTATGAAAGCAAGTAAAATCTCGGGTTTTGAAAGAGTGGGCGGAATTAGTTGCTAATCAACTAACCCAAATAACTACAAATGCAAATAAAATAAAATAACTGAAAATGAAAAGGTTGTGAAACTTATGTGGAGAGAAATGTGTTTACTTAGATGTCCTTACTCCCTAACTATCTTTTACCGGTTGATTAGTGTGTATTAATTGCGTGGATGACGGGTGTATTCCTTAATACCAATCGTGGGGTGGCGTACGTACTTCCCCAACTCTACAAGCTCCTACTTCACTCCTATGTCGAGCCGGCTAAGAAGCTCCTAACATGGGATCACTAGAATTCGCTCATGCATTAAATACAACCATAAAAACCTTAGTACGCATTGGTTCATGTTTCTTAAGACGTTCAAGCAAGTTACCGTATAGGAAGTTAGCCAGTTTTCTTAAGCCTAACATCGATAAACAATCATCCAATACAATTAATAACACACTAATAACCAATAATCAATAGTTAGGTTTCATTAGATCTAAGAAAACACAAGATAAATCTAGCCTAGCATGTTAATCAAAAGACAAGAACAAGATATAATCAAACAACACATAGACATATTGATTGATTAAATGATTACTTATCTTCAATTAAACATGGGAGATCCAAGGGTATGAAAACCCTTAAAAATGGCAGAAATTCATCTTAGGGTTTCTCCTCACAAAGTTGCACACTCATGACAAAAAATTGCAAAACTATATATAGAGTTTAGGGGCTGACGGCGTCACGTTATAGGACTTGACGCCGTCACCTCGCCGTGTCTAGGGTTCCCGGATGGCCTTCTTGACGCCGTCCCTCTTTAGTGCTCCAAAATCCGCTCTGGCTTATCAAAGGTTGACGCCGTCAGAAATGGGCTTGACGCCGTCTCTCTTTAACTTAAACCGTGATGGCCTTGATCACTTTAAAGGGTGACGCCGTCAGACTTCCTTTGTAAAACTCCCTGGCTTATCATGTGTATTTTTCATATCCACCTTTTTTTGCCAAGCCATGACGCCGTCTGGAACAATCCCTGACGCCGTCAAAGGTACTTTTCCAGCCAATTTTGAGACTTTGTCGTTTTCTTCACTTTTATGCTCCAAAAACGTCCAAAATGCTTCCTTTTCCATATTTCTTCTCCAAAGTACCTAAAATGACAAAAGGAACGATTTAGGGCAATATTTGATCAAATAAATACGATTTAGAGCTTAAATGACCCCCTAAAAGCGGTACACTTTTCGCTTCATCAAATGCCAAAATGCGAAGTTGAAACTAATATCAATAAACTTTTGAGGACTCAAAACTCTGCTTAAAACATGTAGTTCACAGTCGTGCAATGAATATGAGAAAATAAATGAGCAAATATTGAATTGAGAAAGGCTAAAATGCAAAGTTGAAACTAAATTCGACAACCATTTGAGAAATAATCGAGCAAAACTTGAAGTTAGCAGACTTTGCTGGGTCCGTCAGTACCGAAGCATCCTGAAAACAGGATTTGGACACAAATTAGCCAAGTGTTAATCAACCTTAAACACTCTCAAGTCACTGAGTGAACAGTCACTCAGTGAGTTACCTTCAAGATGTTTAGGACGAGTCTAAGAAGAAAGATTCACCATTCAGTGAGGCGGAACTCCCTGAATGTCACTTAAGCCAAAGAAGAAGGTAATGGGTTCAGTGAGTATTGGACAAGAACTCACTGAACCCCCAGTCTCCTCAACAACAATAAATGATTGAAGACTGAAGACTGAAGACCTAGACTGAAGAATCAGAAGTCTGAAAGAAAGGCGGGATTAGGCGGGAAGAGTTTGAGAAGATAAGGAGAAGTCTTATCGGGCCAGAAACAAACCTTCCCTAAAACGGCTTAAAGTCAAGAAGTGTCAGACCTGACACTCGGAAAGACTTTTAGCCTATTCCTATTGGTTCTTGGAAATGACAAATACTGTTTGTATTTTTAATCATAGGTACTCTTTTATACTTGTGTATAAATAGGAACAGATAGGAGAAAAGTGGGTTAAGTTTTGTGCATTAAAAGCTTAGACTTTCACAAAACCACTTTTCTCCTACAAAGAGTAACCAAGTCCCTGAGATAGCTCAGTGGGTCGATATTGTTACCACTCAAGAATATCTTGAGTTTAGATAGGAGACAAACCATACCTTGTCTATTCAATCCCAAGTGTTTTTCCGCAAACACTTGGGTAATAGATTCTTTGATTGATTTCTAATAAGAATTTAAACGTTGAAAAACTTGTGTTTTTATATTTACGTTTTACTTATCAGTTATAATTAATCAATATGTTCACCTCAGTCATAAACACAATTAGATTAACTTTGTAGTTAATCAATACGTTGAAAAATCCCTGAAGTCTCAGTTCATACTGATGACTCATCAACTTCAGTCCCTTCTGAAGTAAAAACAGAAAGCCCTGACTCGAAAATTGATCAGTTGGCTGATCTTGTCAGGAAGCTGAGTGAGAAGATTGAATCTTCTGAGAAGCCTTCTCAATCCAAGATGAAGGAACCCAATTCAGCTTCCTCAAGCACCAAACCAAAACCCTCCAAACCCCTGAAAAGGTGTGTGCTGTGTCACTATACCAATCATTTCACTGATGATTGCTATAGAATCCTTTACTGCATGATATGAAAAAAGGAAGATCACAGGACCTCTGATCACCAACCATACACAGCCACATCAAAGATGGCAAACTTTAAAGCACAGGCTTTAAAATATCCTTCTGATTCTAAACAGAAATAGAAACAAAAGGCCAAGCCTTTTGCACCTTGCCCTCACTGTGGCTTCAATGACCACCTTCCTAAGGATTATTTAATGGACAACAGTTGTGAAATTTGTGGAGATCCCACTCATGACACCTCAGGACATGAGAAGGTCATTCAAACCAGAAGAGGTATAACCAAGTCATCCTCTCAGTCTACTGAGTCTACCTCAGCAATCAAATGCAAAACCTGTGGTAGCTCAGTCCACTAAACCACTGACCATGAGTCAATTGCTACTTTTAAGAAGGCTACTAAAGCCAAGCCCTCCAAGAAGAGGGGTCCTAGAAAGAACTAACTTAGTTTACCATTTATGCAGAGGCATGTCAGGGAGCCAGTTTAGCATCTAGATAGTGGATGTTCAAGGAGCATGACTGGTGTGAAAGAGTATCTGCACAAATATGTAGAAGAACCAGGACCCAAGGTGGTATTTGCTGACAATTCATCATGTCTCACTGAAGGTTATGGTTCAGTAAACTGTAGTGGTATAGTCTTTACTAGGATAGCTTATGTCAATGGTCTTAAGTACAATTTGATCAGTGTCAGTCAACTATGTGATGCAAAGTACATAGTTCAGTTTGATGATAAACAAGGAACCATCTTCAATGCAAATAAGGAAGTTGTCCTTATTGCACCAAGAAGGCAAGATGTTTATGTGTTAGACATGTCCAGTCTAACTCAGAATGGAACTTGTCTCTTTGCTAAGGCCACTAGAACCCTCAACTGGCTTTGGCATAAGAGACTCTCCTATCTGAACTTCAAAAACATAAACAATTTTGTGAAACAAAACAAGGTCCTTGGCTTACCATCACTTGTGTTTTCAAAGGATAAACCATGCTCTGCCTGTGAAAAAGGTAAACATCACAGAGCATCCTTTAAAACCAAAACAAAATTTTCCATCAGGAACTGCCTTCATCTTCTCCATATGGATCTCTTTGGGCCCATCAGTCCTAGATACATTAACCATGAGAAGTATACTCTGGTCATTGTGGATGAATACTCAAGATACACTTGGGTTTACTTCCTCATCAAAAAGAGTCAGGCAGCTGAAACAATCATGTCCTTTTTTCAGGAACATTGAAAATCAAAATGACATTAAAGTCAAATAGATTAGGACTGGCAATGGAACAGAGTTCAGAAACTATGAACTTGAATGTTTCTGTGATGAGAAAGGAATTTCCCAAAAATTTTCCTCTCCTTACACACCTGAACAAAATGGTGTTGCTGAAAGGAAGAATAGAACACTCATTGAAGCTGCCAGGACAATGCTAAATGGATCAGTCCTTTCCAAACACTTTTGGACTGAAGCAGTCAAAACTGCCTGTTATACACAAAACAGATCCATCATTTTCAAGAGATATAGCAAAACCCCTTATGAGTTATTCAAGGGAAGGATCCCTGACATCAGCTACTTTCATGTCTTTGGGTGTCCTGTGTTTATTCATAATCACAAGGATCACTTAGGGAAATTTGATACCAAAGCTGATGATGGATACTTCCTAGGATACTCACTTGTCTCAAAGGCCTTCATGGTGTTCAACACTAGGAGACAACAAACTGAGGAAACATTCCATGTTACCTTTTATGAGAGCACTGATGCAATCAGTGTCTCTAACACCTCAGTGGAAGAGATAGGTATTGATGATTCATCAAGATACCCTCCTGATGAACATCATCCTGACAATGATCCTTCCACTCAGTACCAAGCAAATGGTGACATCTCCTACTACATCATCCCTCACAACCTTCCTTACCCAACCATCACTGAGTTTGTTGAAGCACAAAGAAGTACTGATGCAATCAATCAGTCTGAACAAAGTGCTCAGAAACCAAACAATCTCAGTGATCAGTCAACCTAGTCAGACACTCAAGACCTTGAAGATCATCAGGTTTCTACACCAGACCCTACCAATCAGGCCTCCACAAGTTCTAACCAGTATCCAAGACCTCAGGACAGTTGGACTAGGTCTCAGGATATAGAACTTGTCAATATAATTGGAGAGCCTACTATAGGCATGCTCACCAGAAGCATGGCTGCTAGTCTAAGAGCAGCCTCAACCAATGAATGCCTATTTGTGGACTTCATCTCCACAATTGAACCCAAAAGTGTCAAAGAAGCACTTAAACATCCAAGTTGGGTTCAGGCCATGCATGATGAACTGGAACAATTTGACAGAAACAAGGTAATGACCTTGGTCAAATGTCCTGAAAATGTTTCAATCATTGGCATGAAATGGGTGTTCAAAAACAAATCTGATGAAAATGGCATAGTCATTAATAACAAGGCCAGACTTGTAGCCAAAGGCTATAATCAACAAGAAGTCATTGACTATGAAGAAACATTTGCACCAGTGGCAAGGATGGAAGCCATCAGGATCTTCCTTGCATTTGCAACCTACATGAACATCAAAGTGTACCAAATGGATGTTAAAAGTGCATTCTTAAATGGCTCACTGAAAGAAGAAGTTTATGTTCAGCAACCTCCTGGATTTGAAAGCAATGAGTTTCCTGACTATGTCTGCAAGCTTAACAAAGCCCTTTATGGACTGAAACAAGCTCCCAGGGCATGGTATGAAACTCTCTCAGCCTTCCTGATCCAAAATAAATTTGTCAGAGGCAAGATAGACAACACATTGTTTATCTATAGGACAAATAATGATGTCATACTTGTACAAGTATATGTTGATGACATCATCTTTGGCTCAACAAGTTATAAACTTTGCAAACAGTTTGAAAAACTGATGGCAAAGAAATTTGAAATGAGCATGATGGGAGAACTGACTTACTTCCTTGGACTGCAAATCAAGCAGACTGATAAAGGAACCTCTATCAGTCAAGAGAAGTATGTCAGAAGCCTACTGAAGAAGTATGAGCTAAGTGACTGTGCCTCAGTCAAAACTCCCATGGTTCCCCCCAACAATCTTGGTCATGACCTCACTGGTAAACCAGTCAATCAAACTCTCAGAGGAATGATTGGGTCACTGATGTATCTACTTGCATCAAGGCCTGACATCCAATTCTCAGTATGTTTGTGTGCCAGATATCAATCTGACCCAAGAGAATATCATCTCACAGCTGTGAAAAGGATACTCAGGTACCTGAAAGGTACTCCAAACCTTGGATTATACTATCCAAAATGTTCAGGCTTTGATCTCAAAGGATACTCAGACTCTGACTATGCTGGATGCAACATGGACAGAAAAAGCACCTCAGGCTCCTGCCAAATTCTTGGTGGAAAATTAGTCTGTTGGAGTGCTAAGAAGCAACAATCAGTAGCCATGTCCTCAGCTGAAGCTGAATATGTTGCAGCAGCCAGTTGCTGTGCAAATGTACTTTGGATGAAAAGTCAACTCAGTGACTATGGAATCCAGTATAAGATGGTTCCCATCTTTTGTGATAACACAAGTGCAATTGCCATCACAAACAACCCTGTTCTTCATCAGAGAACAAAACACATTGATATTAGATATCACTTCATCAGGGACCATGTCATGAATGGTGACATAGAATTACACTTCATTCCTACTGAATATCAGCTAGCTGATATATTCACCAAACCATTGGATGAACCAACTTTCACAAGACTGAAAGCTGAATTAGGAATGTTGGATATTGAGAATCAGTCCACTGATTAAATCCATCCAACTAAGTGTAAATTCTGAAAACCTCAGGTCCCTGACTCAATGTGTTTGTCAGTGAAAAAGATCACTGAATCTCCTTCTCTGAACCCCTCAATGAATGAAAAGTCATTAAGGGCCCTAAAAATGACATTCAATGCTAACTTAAATGCTCTAAGTATCTAGTTAGTAATTGTCCGAGGTTGGTAACTGAATTCTTATTTAATATAAGAATATTTGTTCATTTGCCTTCTAGCATCCACCTTTGGGCCCCCACTTACCCACTTGGCATTTAATGCCTCTTCTCTCACATAAAAAATATGTGATGATGTAAACTCTGCAAATTAAACTTTTTGCAGATGGCACAACTGTTAACCTCGACTGTTGCGTAAAACCCGAGAAAGTGGAGTGGTGGCATTTAATGCGGATCCCAAACGTTTTATACAAAACGGTTTCCAAAAATTTCTTTTGAGAAAATAAACCGCTTAATGCCTAAAACACCCCTCCTCTCCACTTCCCTATAAATACCCCCAAACTAATCAACACACACACGTTTTAGAAATTTTAAAGCAAAACTCTTGCCCTTATTCTCTCAAAAACTAGTGTGTGTTGTTCATCTTTAGAAATCCAGACCATTCTCTTGTAAAACCAAGGCCTTTTAAGCAAATGGCTACTTCTAAAGCTATCACCTACGCCCCAAATGTGGAATTCACAATGGAGAGCATGGACATGACCAAAAATAACGTCGTAGGAAATTTTTCCTACCCAGAAAATTTTTTTGCGTACAAGAATGTAGTCAAGTATCTTCAAAACTGCTTTCTTGCTACGGCATTCACAAAAACCGCCTCAGTCATATATAATGACTATCTGAGGGAATTCTGGTGTACAATAGTGGCAACAAGCCCTGAGGACACCAAAGAATCCATAATCATGTTCTCAGTGATGAATGGGAGAATGACCCTCTCCCTGGATTACCCAACCTTCATCAAGGCCACAGGTCTTGATTAGACTGAGAACTTTGAGCCTCACCCCACTGACACAGAAGTAAAGGCCGAATTGCTTTTACTAGGACCACATGACCCAAAACAACCTGACGTAGCCCCAGGAACCCTCTTGGCCAAATCGCCAATCATTAAGACCTGGTTCCCTGCTGTCTGGAGGATCCTGATGACTTTTGTCATTCAGGTCCTTGGAGGCAATAAATCCTCCACGGAGCAATTAAATGCATCACAACAATTGATGGTGATCAGTCTCCTGGAGGGTAGAAAAATAAACATCAGAGAAATAATCTTCCGAGACCTTGTTAGGAATATGAATATTCAGCTGAAGACTCGGTCACCCCGAGTACTTATTAGCACATCATAGCTCATAGGATTATCAGTAATATTATTAGTAGATTAGTTATTAATTAGTATTGTGGAGTGGGTCGGGTCTTTACCCTCTGTCAGCTCTCTCCACAGCCCGCTAGGGGCATATTATGTAGTAAGTATAAATACCCCTTCCCTTGCAAGGGAAGGGTTGGAACTCTCATTTACTTCAAGCTAATATACACATAGTATTTCTCTCTCTAGAAGTTCCCACTTTCTCTCTCTAGTTCTTACATCATTCGATCCATATTTCTACCCCAAATCGTGTGTTCTTTGATTGTGAATATCCTACAATTGGTATCAAGAGCCATGGTTAGGTCCATGTGTGTTAGGATTCATAGATTTGGTTAGTTTTGGGGTGTTTTTGGTTCGATTTGATTAGGTACGAAAATCCCATTTTGTGCTTTGTTTAGTGATTAAAAGTTGTTAAACTTTGTACTTTCTAGCTTAGGAATAGTATAGAAGTATCACTTGGTATTTGGAATCAGTGTTTCAAGCTTTGTGTGGTGAGTTTTGGCAGATTCGTGAGGTTTTGGAAAAGTGTTCTTGGGTGCGGTTTGTCCATCTGGTGAAGTTTCTTAGGTGCGGTTTGTGGTACCTCGAAGGGGCGGTTTGTCTTATTACCGGGTTTGGCAAAAGGACAAAAAGCATTGAAAGCGACGTGTTTGGCAGTTTGTGTCTACGCGGTTTGTCTCTGAGGCGTGTATGCGGTTTGTGTCTATGCGGTTTGTCTCTGAGGCGTGTATGCAGTTTGTGTCTACGCGGTTTGTCTCTGCGGCGTGTATGCGGTTTGTCTGTGCTGTTTGTCCACGCGGTTTGTCTCTGCAGCGTGTATGCGGTTTGTGTCTACGCGGTTTGTCTCTGCGGTTTGTCTAGACTGATTGTCTGTGCTGTTTGTCCACGCGGTTTGTCTCTGCGGCGTGTATGCGGTTTGTGTCTACGCGGTTTGTCTCTGCGGTGTGTATGCGGTTTGTCTAGACTGTTTGTCTGTGCTGTTTGTCCACGCGGTTTGTCTCTGAGGCGTGTATGCGGTTTGTGTCTTGGTGATTTTAGAAATTCCCGCGAAAGATTCGATTTCTCGGTTAAATCACAAGATCTGTAAAATCCCGTAGTTACTATGGCTACCACATCAAGCACATCATCAGAAGATATTCAAGCAGCAGGATCTGACACTCGTCCACCTATGCTAGATAGGACGGATTATGAGTCTTGGGCACAACGGATAAGACTTTACTGCTTGGGAAAAGAAAATGGAGTTAACATTCTTAAGTCAATTGACGAAGGACCATATCAGATGGGTACCACCAGAGATGCTGTTACAACTGGTGAAGATGGGACTGTAACTTTGGGCATCGACAGACCTAGAAACTACAATGATCTTAATGAAGAAGAAAAGAAGAGGTATGATGCTGACATTAGAGCTTCAAACATTGTCATTCAAGGTCTACCAAAGGATGTATACAAGCTCATCAACTTCAACACTGAAGCCAAAGCTGTGTGGGACAACGTTAAAATGTTATTGGCAGGGTCAGAACTCACAAAGGAAGATCGTGAGTCACAGCTGTATGATGAGTTCGAGCATTTCAAAATGAACCCAGGAGAGAATATCACAGACTACTATGTGAGATTTCATAAGTTGGTGAATGATATGAGGATGATCAGAATGACTATGCCCAATATCCAACTAAACTCAAAGTTTGTGAACAACATGACTCCTGAATGGGACAGATTTGTTACAGCTGTCAAACTCAACAAAGGTTTAAGGGATACCAACTATGAACAGCTATATGCCTATCTGTAACAACATGAGAAGCATGCTGTCTACGATCGGGTGCTGAGAGAAAAGTCAAATCCTTCAACTACAAATGATCCACCGGCATTCATGACAAATGTTCTACCAACAACCCAATCATCATCCAACCCAAGCTATCATCAACTTCACTCACCAGTACCTGCTATGAGTTCTCAACTTGACTCAGGCTACTCTCAGACCGACAAAATGATTGACAACCTCACCAATCAAGTATCATTACTGGTTCAACAGTTTCAAGCATCACTCCCTCAGACCAACAATCAGTTAAGGAATTCATCCAATCCACGCAATCTAGCAATGGTGGAGGATGGGAAAATTGTGGTTCAGAATGTACAAGGGAGAGCTGGAAGAAACATGGGTCGAGGTTATGTGCAGAATAGAGCAGGGAATGCCAATCAGGGGCAAGGGAAACAGATCAAGTGCTATAATTGTGGAGGACTGGGACACATTGCTAGAAACTGCAATCAACCTAAACGTCCTCAAAACTCAGATTACTTCAAAGACAAGATGTTGTTAATGCAAGCTCAAGAGAATGGAGCTGTGTTGGATGAGGAAGAGTTATTGTTCTTGGCTGGTGATGGGGGAAATACGTTTGATGAAGATGTGGATGAGCAACCAGTTCAGGATCTAGCACTCAACGATCCTAACATCTTCAAGGCAGATGATTGTGATGCATTTGACTCAGATGTAGATGATGAACCTACGGCTCAAACAATCTTTATGGCCAACTTGTCTTCCTTGGCTGCATCACCTCGACAAGCTGGTTCCTCTAGTGCATCTGTGATATCTGAGGTACTAAAAATCTATGACACATATGATATAGTTGATGAACAAAAGAATCCCAAAGAAGTACAACAGGCAGATGTTTCTGACTCAAATAATGTTGACATGGAAAATAGCAATATTATTTCATATGAACAGTATTTGAATCACAACAACTCGCCTGATGTACCAAATGGTGAATCTTCTGTCAATAATGATGCTAGTGTTTTAAGTAATGTGTGTGCCTTAGATACTGCGTGTAATATAGATAATGCATGTGAGTGCCATGAGAACAACTTGCCTGTCCCTGATGATAACTTGATCACTAGACTAAGCATTTATAAAGAACAAGTGGCTATGTATGAACAGCGTGCTAAGTTTGAGCTTAATGAATGTGAGCAGAAATTAGAAGGTCAAATGAGTACACTTATTAAAGAGTCTAGAGTAAGAGAAGAAACATTAAAACAAGAGTTGAATTCTTTGAAAAGTCAGCTAGAACAGTCTGTCAAACAGAAACAGGAAGTACAAAAGTGTATAACTACACTTAAGCTAGAATTCAAAGAAAAAGAAAAGGAACTCTTAAATGATTTCTCTAGGCTCAAAACCTTAAAAAATAAGCTTGAGGATAAGTTGTACACACAAGACCAAACCAGACAAACTGCCCAAATGATGTATAAGCACAGAAAGTTAAGTGACAAGCATAGTGAAAGCAATGTAGGTAGATCTAAAATAGCTATTCATGAGATTGCTAAGATAGCCCAACCTGCATTAAATGATTCTAATGTGATGTTCATGCCTAATCATGACCCGCCTGAGCTTATCTACACTAAAGAGGGGGAGGAGATGAGTGAGAGAACAAAGGAAAGAATGAATGAGAAAATGAGGGATCCCGAGTGCATAGCCAGACGAATAATAATCAAGCCCCATGACTATAGTGAGGAAAATCGTCTGACTGTGTTTGCTCCTCAAAAGAATTTAACACCTGAACAGATATTCTGGAAACAAGATAATGAAAACCTTAAGGAAGAAAAACTTAAGGCCAACACCCCCCTCATTAGAAAAGTTGCGTCCATAACGGTGTATCCTCCCAATACACCTAGGAATTTGGTGCCTTTGTCTCTTCCCACTGAATGCAAAACCTTTATTAGCGTATATGTGCTTTGGCAACTGTTTGCTGATTTTGATAAAACATGTAAGAAGAGAATCACACCAACCGGCATTACTGAGGGGAAAGGTGTTTTGAACATGCAAAAAGGTGTTACTTAACTGAGGTCATGCCATTCTTTAAACTACTAAAAGAACATTTTGAAGGGCTGCAAACTGCCCTCAACACAGAAATAAAAGAAATGAAAGTAGTGTTTAAAGACATGGAAAATGAGGTGAATGAATATGCAATAGAACTTAAGAGTCGTGAGATTGAAAGAAAAAACATACTCATTACTAATGACAACTTGATTGCTAAATGTATTGCACAAGATGTATTTTACACTGCTACTGATTCTGCATTGTCTGCTTGTCAATTTAATGAGTATGCCATTGCGTTAAATGTCACCCAGAATCGTGTTGTTGAGCTTGAGGGGGAGAATTTAAAATTGCTTGAAAAAATTCAAAATGATGACCATGATAATATGGTTAAACGTTTTTCAAAATTAGAAGTTGATTATCTTTATTTGCAATTGAAACATCAACATTTAAATGAAAAACATAAAATATCAAATGACAAGACATCCTTGGATGCTCCTGAATTTGATACTTATTTTGAATTAAGCAAACGAGATGAGAAAATTCAAGCTCACACGAACACGATTCCACTGCTGAGGGCCCAAATTGCCCAATTGAAATCCAACAAGTGTGACGTGTATGGCACCAATAACCCTTCGTCTTCAGATTCTCAGAATTTTCAATATCAAAACACCATAAATAAGTTACATTATGAAAATGAGTGTTATCGAGAAGAAAATTCAAAGGTCAAACAACATTTCAAAGAGTTATATGATTCTATTAAAGTTACAAGAAGCAATCACAATGATCAAATAACCTCTTTGACAAATGAAATTGAGAATCTTAAGGCTCGGGTAAAAGGTAAAATGCCATGCACCACTTGTAATTGTGATGCACCAAAGGCTACTGCTAGTAAAAAGTATGATGTTGATGTTGGGCGTATTCCATTTAACCTTAGAAATAATAGCTTTGCCCATCAAACATATCTAGATCATCTTAGAGAGGGCCTTGACACACTACGTGAGGTAGTTGAAGAGGATAGAACTGAAAAGCCACTTGATAGGGCAGTTGTCTATGCCTGCAAACTCACGAAAAGGATTCAGGAAAACTTAGAATATGCCATAGGCTCAGTTCCTAAGTTTAACAGCCATAGAGATAGATTTGTTGCATCATCATCCACTGTTGAGAACAAGCATGTAGCCTTTGATCTACCACCTAAAACATCAGAACCCAACACATCATTATCAGGAAGGCATGTGACAGAAAAATAAACTAATGTTCCCTTCGATGCTTCTACAGGAGTAAAAAGTGACACCCAAGCTAGCGGGTCAAGGTCTAGAGGAAATGCAAGAAAGGATAGGACTACGCCGGCTAAGAATGATCACTTGAAGAAAGTAGAAGCCCAACCTAGGAACAATAAGTTTGCAATGAGTAGGATGAATCGTGTTGATTCTAGTATCAAAAGTACTGTAATTAATTTGAATTCTAATGCTATCTGTAAAACATGCGACAATTGTTTAATTTCTGCTAATCATGATGAGTGTGTTGTGTCTTTCTTGATGTTTTCTGCTTCACCCCATGTTAAGAATGTTAGGATAACTGAAACATGCAAGAAAGTTTGGAAAGCAACAGGAAAAACATTTGCTAGCGTAGGCTATCAATGGAGACCCACTGGAAGGAAATTCAATTTAGGAAAACAGTGCACATTACCTAAAATGAATAAGCAGAAAATTGTGAAAGTTAAGGAATGGAGACCCACTGGAAGGAAATTCAATTTAGGAAAACAGTGCACATTACCTAAAATGAATAAGCATAAAATTGTGAAGGTTAAGGAATGGAGACCAACTGGTAGAATCTTGTCTTTAGGGTCACAATGCCTTCCACATAGGTCTTGTCCTGCCTCTAGTACAGTCTCCACTGTAAAGACAGTAGCATCTGCGAACTCTGTGGTTCCAGAATATTTGTGTGCGGACCAAACGGACCCCAATTGCACGTGGGGATCCACATTTTTCAGTTATCCATTGTTGTCGGGTTTCAAATGCAGGTCGTACAAATCGTCCTGTGGTATTTGGACTCAGGCTGCTCAAAACATATGACTGGGGATCCCTCGCAGCTCAAGAACTTCGTGAAAAAGTTTATTGGGACAGTTAGATTCGGGAACGACCACTTTGGTGCTATTATGGGTTATGGAGATTATGTGTTCGGTGACAGTGTAATCTCAAGGGTGTATTATATGGAAGGATTAGGGCACAATCTGTTTTCTGTGGGTCAATTTTGTGATTCAGATCTGGAAATGGCTTTCAGAAAACATACACGTTTCGTCAGAGAATTGGATGGTATAGATCTCCTCAAGGGCAGTCGGGGCACCAATCTATACACCATATCGATTGAAGAAATGTTGAAGTCCTCTCCCATATGCTTGCTTTCTAAAGCCTCTAAAACAAAATCATGGCTGTGGCATCGTCGCTTGAACCACCTGAACTTCGGTACCATAAATAATCTTTCCCGTAAAGATCTTGTTAGAGGGATGCCCAGACTAAAATATGAGAAAGATCATCTCTGCTCTGCATGTCAACTGGGCAAAAGCAAGAAACAAACCCACAAGCCTAAAACCATTAACACCAACTTGGAAGTTCTTCATACCCTCCACATGGACTTCTGCGGTCCAATGAGAATACAAACCATAAATGGAAAGAAGTACGTTCTGGTGATAGTAGATGATTATTCTCGGTTCACATGGGTAAAGTTTTTGAGAACCAAGGATGAAACTCCAGAGGTTATCATTAAACTGATAAAACAGCTACAAGTAAGGCTCGATAAAACTGTCAAAATCATCCGCACTGATAATGGTACTGAGTTTGTTAACCAACAACTCCGCAATTTCTATGAAAGTATTGGCATCACGCATCAGAAAAGTATCCCTCGCACTCCTCAACAGAACGGTGTTGTCGAACGAAGGAACTGTACTCTGGTGGAAGCCGCAAGAACCATGCTTATATTTTCAAAGGCACCGATGTTTCTCTGGGCAGAGGCTATAGTAACAGCTTGTTTTACCCAAAACCGATCTCTAATTCATCCTGTTCATGAAAAGACTCCCTACGAGTTAATTCATAACAAGAAACCAGATCTTTCCTTTCTCCGTGTGTTTGGCGCACTTTGCTATCCTACTAATGATAGTCAAGACTTGGGAAAGTTAAGGGCTAAAGCAGACGTAGGTATTTTTGTTGGATATGCACCAGACAGTAAAGGGTATAGAATCTATAATAAGAGAACCCGTAAAATCATGGAAACCATTCATGTCACGTTCGATGAGCTGAGTGAGCAACTTGCTTCAGGACAAATTAGTTCTGGACCCGATCTTAAACTTTTGACACCTGGACCCATTAGTTCAGGACTTGTACAGAATTCCACGCCTGCGGATTCTTTTGTACCACCTACATGTGAGGAGTTGAAGAAGTTATTTGATCCTATGTTTGATGAATACTTTGAGCCAACGAATGAAACCATCTCAAGTGAACCAGCGGTACTTCCTGTGGCAGAGGCTCAAGCTCCGCAAGGCACAGAAAACCCAACAGCTTCAGTATCAGTCAGTCTCAATGCTCCAGCTGCCAGTCAATCGCCTTCATCATCAAATACTCAATCCTCTCCAGTACTACAAGAATCTGCAGATAACCATTCTTTAGAAGTTAATCCTTTTGCTCCTGCTGATGAGGTTCCTTTTGAAAACATATTTGCTCCTGAACATTCATCAGACACACCCTCTCTTGAAGAACACATCACTGCTACATCGGTTCAAAACCCTCAACCTCACGACCATCTCAGAAAATGGACCAGTGATCATCCAATCGACAACATCATAGACAATCCCTCACGTCCAGTATCCACACGTAATCAACTAGCCACTGATGCGCTATGGTGCTTTTTCAATTCTGTACTGTCCAAAGTCGAACCAAAAGATGCCAAAGAAGCAATGACTAAAGATTGCTGGTTCCAGGCTATGCAGGATGAAATCCATGAATTTGATCGACTTGAAGTATGGGAATTAGTGCCTCCTCCAGAACTTGCAATGATCATTGCTTTAAAATGGATCTTCAAAGTGAAACTTGATGAGCATGGTGATGTGTTAAAGAACAAGGCACGGCTAGTTGCAAAAGGGTTCAGACAAGAAGAGGGAATTGATTTTGAAGAATCGTTTGCTCCGGTTGCTAGAATTGAAGCCATAAGAATCTTCCTTGCAAATGCTGCTAGTCGGAATATGATAGTCTACCAGATGGATGTCAAAACGGCTTTCTTGAATGGAGACTTAAAGGAAGAAGTTTATGTGAGCCAACCCGAAGGATTCGTGGATGCTGAACATCCTACTCATGTTTACCGCTTGAAGAAGGCTGATGCGTGGTTTTGCAACCTTACAACAGGTTTTACCTCTCGAGGGATCTCAAGAGGCTTACAACCCCACCAGGCAGTGTACCTGACCGATGTAGTATAATGTAGTGGTAAGTACGGGGGATTGATCGTTCTCCACAGGGAATAGTGTTCGTTAGGTATGAAAAACTACTCTAATAGGTCTAAGGGTGAGGGAAGATTCTTTTTATGTTTTTATAATTTTATGAAAGCAAGTAAAATATCGGGTTTGAAAGAGTGGGCGGAATTAGTTGCTAGTCAACTAACCCAAATAACTACGAATGCAAATAAAATAAAATAACTGAAAATGAAAAGGTGGTAAAACTTATGTGGAGAAAAATGTGTTTACTTAGATGTCCTTACTCCCTAACTATCTTTAACCGGTTGATTAGTGTGTATTAATTGCGTGGATGACGGGTGTATTCCTTAATACCAATTGTGGGGTGGCGTACGTACTTCCCCAACTCTACAAGCTCCTACTTCACTCCTATGTCGAGCCGGCTAGGAAGCTCCTAACATGGGATCACTAGAATTCGCTTGTGCATTAAATACAACCATAAAAACCTTTAGTACGCATTGGTTCATGTTTCTTAAGACGTTCAAGCAAGTTACCGAATAGGAAGTTAGCCAGTTTTCTTAAGCCTAACATAGATAAACAATCATCCAATACAACTAATAACACACTAATAACCAATAATCAATAGCTAGGTTTCATTAGATCTAAGCAAACACAAAGATAACCTAGCCTAACATGTTAAACAAAAGACAAGAACAAGATAGAATCAAACAACACATAGACATATTGAATGATTAATTGATAACTTATCTTCAATGTAACATGGAAGATCTCAAGGCAAAAAGCCTTGAAAAAGCTGCTAAAATCGTCTTAGGGTTTTCACACACAAAGTTCCACAATAAGTTCCACACTAATGACAAAAAATTGCAAAACTATATATAGACTTTCAGATCTGACGGCGTCACGTTATGGAGTGTGACGCCGTCACCTCCGCCGCTTTTAGGGTTCCCGGATGGCCTTCTTGACGCCGTCCCTCTTTAGCTCTCCAAAATCCGTTCTGGCTTATCAAGGCTTGACGCCGTCAGAATATGGCTTGACGCCGTCCCTCTTTAAATTAAGCCGTGACGACCTTGATCAGATTAAAGGGTGACGCCGTCAGAATTCCATGCAAATTTCTCTGGCTTATCATGAGTAATTTTCACATCCACCTTTTTCTTGCCAAGCCATGACGCCGTCTGGAACAATCCCTGACGCCGTCTAAGGTACTTTTCCAGCCAATTTTGAGACTTTGTCGTTTTCTTCACTTTTATGCTCCAAAAACGTCCAAAATGCTTCCTTTTCCATATTTCTTATCCAAAGTACCTAAAATGACAAAAGGAACGATTTAGGGCAATATTTGATCAAATAAATACGATTTAGGGCTTAAATGACCCCCTAAAAGCGGTACACTTTTCGCTTCATCAAATACCCTTACACTTGAGATTTGCTTGTCCTCAAGCAAATGCGCTTTTATTCTAATCAAAATACAAGTTAGGGTCATTTAATGCTAATATAAAAGTAATTGCAACAAATAGTCGTTCCACTTTAATCATAATAAGCACGGAGATTACAGACTAGCACCTCACAAGTAGTGTTTAGATACTCACATCTCTCAAGTGTCATCAAAATAAATCTCATAAATGAAAACAGATAATATCTCTCACTACCTGTCATAGCAAATAGATTACCATAGGCTTGGGAAAGGATCGAAAACCTCCTCCACTAGGCGTAAGCACCTAAGATAAACTATCAAAGAGGGCTTTTACATGGGTTATAACGTTAGGTGTAGGGATATGATAAACACGGTTTTGTTGGATAAGGGATATTTTACTGGTGGCGAGTTAAAGATCTTGATCAATTACATGTACTATACAATGTTGCTAAGCCAAGACTCGACTCAATCTTAAACTAAAAATAAAATAACAAAAACATAAAATAAATATAAAATGAAACGGGATGGTAGTCCGTATGTTTTTTTTTCTATTTTTCTTTTTCTCATTTTTTTTTTTGTATTTTTCTTGATTTTTTCGATTTTTTTTTTTTTTTTTTTTTTTTTTTTTTTGCATACACTTTTGCCCTACCATCTAAAATAATACATCATAGGGGCGATGCATTCCCCTTACACTTGAACTTTTACATAACTTTACAAATAACTAATCTAATGACTCGAATTAAGATAATCAAAACACTTAGAGTACTTTTTTAAAATATTTAGCACAAATGGGGGTAATAAATGATGCTCTTCCCCATTACTCCATTACACTAGTACTTTACCCATGAGTCCCAATCGTCCCAAAACAATATATACAAGGATATGACTCTACTTAGCAACCATGTAATCAACTAGATAATTAACTTGGGTTTAAACAAATGTTGTCACAATAATGCACTAAAAATGAGTGCATACAAGGTAGGCTAAGGCGATTTGGGTGTACATTTTAGTGGGGCGTAACAAATTCTTCCTTTAAGTAAAATGCTTAAAGGTCGAAGCGAAAAGATAGGCTCTGAGGGGTGTACTAGGGGTATCGTGTACTAAAAATGAGTACAACGTAAAGGGTGTGGGAGAATTACTTGACCAATGTAGCCAATGTAATTATAACAAAAACACAGGTGTAAAACAATTGGTTAATCCTAATGCCTCTTATCATGTAGTAAATCTAACTACACGAATGTAGTCTCACTTGTGGCCTTGGAATGGTCCTAACGCAAGTTCTAGAATCTAAGTGCTACCGGTACACACATCATAGCATAAATGCTTTTCCTACCAATTCTAGGGGCGAACCTCACATATTTGGGGGTGGAAAATTTTTTAGTGGTACGGTTTTTTGTGCTAGTCATATAACTCCTATCCATGAGACGCTCATTAAGATCAAAGTTTCACTCCTACATGTTGTAAAAATTTTTAAATTTGGCACTAAAATTGCCCTAACAAGTATTTATCTCAGTTTTATTACACATCTACTATTAAACAAACAAAAAATCTAGCGTAATAGCATTCTCTAATCGTACTTTTACCCCCCCTTACACTTAAGATGAACATTGTCCCCAATGTTCAAATAACAAGATGTAAAAGAAAAAAGTAAAAGAATGAAATCAAATACTCCCCTGATTCGCTCGGTGGATAATGAAGTAACATGGTTAAATCTTCTTCCAAGAGAATGTTGAAGCTCCATGACTAATGCATCGCCAAAAGCTCGATCCAAAACATTTCCTTGTCCAAAATAACCTGTTAAACCTGAGAAAACAAACACGAAAACCTGCATAATATCGGCGGGATAAACTCTATATATAAGGATATAATGCTTGTGGAATGATAGTTTTGCAGATTCCTGGAGATTATAAGTTATAGATTTAATAAAAACTTTTTATGAAAACAAAACTTTCAAAAAATTTCCAGAAAATTAAACCTGACGCCGTCAGGTTGTAACTCCTGACGCCGTCAGAAATGATCTGACAGAATTCTTATGTTAAGTTTCCGGAAAAATTTTGGAAAAACCTATACCTTACTTCCTGGGATTCCTGCAAAACATCATTATGACTCGATACAAGCATTTGACTCAAACAAACACTAATATGTATGTTCATTTATTATTATTACGATTCATGTTCATTTGTGTTCTAATAAACCGATTTAGATTTCCCTTACACTTAACTTTCGCAAAATACCTTTATATGTAGTTAAGACGAAGTTAAAAACAAAATAAAGCATTTTCACAATTTAGTTTTGAACATGAATCAATAATAATAAAACTTAAACACACATACGGAAACAAATAAAATCAAACAAACAAAGAATTAAACACACAAAGCAAATAAAACTTGGGTTGCCTCCCAAGAAGCGTTTTTCTTTATTAACGAGTCTTGTAGCTAGACACAAGGTCACGGGTTCTACGTTTTTCCGTTTTGCTTCTCAATTGCCCCTCTAATCATCCTAACAACCTCCCTATCAATTTTGTATTTAGGTCCAAGGTTCAAGCAATCTTTATAATAAAGGCTTCTCTTATTCCAAACATAGTCCATGCCTTTTTCTTTATCCTCATCATTGATGTCCTCAATCGCACCAATATATGAATGAATTGAGTTTTAAATGTTTTTTTCATATGTATAATTTTCATAAAGTATTATATAACATATACTCTACAAAAATATTAAAGATCAAAGTTGAGAAATTAAAACTTTAAAAAGTCAAATGAGGACAATTATTTTAGGACGAAGGGAGTATTTAGCTAATAAAATTATCACATTTTATAATTTAATATACACTTTATATTTAATGGGGCCCAACAGAATAAAGAATAAATTGTAGCACGACAATTTAAACTCAAAGACCCGCCTAACCTAACTTTTTTAGAAATTGTGGGACCATTGGGGTTGACTCCTAATTTTGAATCCAGTTCTTGTAAACAAACATGCTTTTTAATCACCAAACCCAAATCCTAAAGAGATACCTATGTACAACTCTGTTCCCAAGTTTTTGAAATGACAGAAAAGAAGAGAAATGTTAAAAATGAGAAGAAAAGAAGAGGAGATGAATGAAATTAAATTTTTATATTATGTTCCCGAGTTAGGAGAGAAAAGAAGAGATAACATATGATTTTACAATTATACCCTTGATTATATATAAAAGTTATGTTTTATATTAGGTCATTTAAGTAATTTTATTTATTTAAAGCTTCCTAATATAACTTCTCTCAAAAGCATCCCACTTTTGGGAAGAAAGTTTTGGAGAAAAGTTTAGCCAAAATTACTCTCCTCTTCTATTCTCTTCTCTCCTAAAAAAAACTCACGAACACGAATTTATTTTGGTTTCTTCCCACTTCTTTTCTCTTCTTTCAAAAGTAAAATGGGAACGCACAGTGTTTTGAGTTTTAGAGGGAAAACATTGAAAGTATATATATATATATATATATATATATATATAGGGGGACTTTCTTACGAGAACCATTTTATCTGCGAGAACTGAGAGAATCACAAAAAACATACATGCACGCCTTTTAAAATAAAATAAAAATACATGCAAATCATCAATAATCGTAAGTATCCACCTATGTTCTTCAATATCATCATGAACTCATCCTATTTTTTCACAAAAACCTTACACAAGGCCGCAATATTGTCGTTGCACGCCTTATAAGAACATACATGCACACCTTCAAAGAAAAATGTTGTATTTCCAATTTCTTATCAAATTCTTTAGAACAACTATGTTTTTTTAAAAACATATATATTGTTTTTAGAACATATGTGCAAAAATACAATTATTGAAGGCGTGCATGTATGTTTTTGGTGGTTCTCTCAATTCTCGCAGATAAAATGGTTCTCGCAAGAAAGTCTCACTATATATATATATATATATATATATATATATATATATATATATATATATATATATATATATATATATATATATATATATATATATATATATATATATATTTAATTTGTTAACGATTTGTGATTAAAAGTACTTAGAAGTGTTAGAAATTGACAATTAGTTGAATTGAATTAGTTAATTGAACATTTGAACGGATAAAAATGGTTGATTAGGTGTATCTTGTTGGAACAATGGTGTATTTTGCTTTAGTTTGCCACTTGCGTTCTTAGTTCGACGCATGAAGATGTTTGTTCGCCACTTGCAGTTTTAGCTCGCTAGTTCACGTATAAATTGTGTTTGCGAATTAATTTTAGCACGTAGGTTTAATTTGTTCGTTGGTTAAAGATTTGTTTTTTGGTTGAAATTTGATTCGTTTTTGTTAAAGATTGTACGCGACATGGTTATTGGTTCGTTGGTTGAATACTTTTATTCGCTGCTTAAATTTTAGTTCTTTGATTGAATTGTCAAGTTCACTGGATTGGCGTTTGGAGAAATAAAAATAGTTCGTTGGGTCTAGTTGTTCGCCATTCTGGTCATATGTTCGCTAATTCACCAAAGCCTACAATACTTGTTTGCCACATTCAAAAGTTCGCCATCAACAAGTAAGCTACTCATTTAGTTCGCCAAGGACCTTAAAGTTTGACAACCTTTGTTTTCCAAAAGTTTGAATTATTGATTTTAGTTCTCCCATGCACCTTAGTTGGCTACTTAGTTTGAATGTGTTCGCCATTTGTTTAAGTTCGCTAATTAGTTCACTAACTTTGTTCGTCATTCAATTAGTTCGTCACTTCAAAGTTCGCCAACAAAGCATTTAGTGCGCCGCTTCAAGAATTAGTTTGTCATGTGTTTTTGTTTGTTCGCTACAATTTGTTCACTAGATTTATTATATTTATTTATGTCTAAATTTGTTATTCACCAAATCAAGTCTTAACGTCAAGCATTAAAAAAAATCAAGTTTTAACGTCAAGCGGGAAACCTTGAGTAAAAATTAATTCTAAGATTAGTTTGAACATCAAATTTCAAAAAAAAAGTTTTCGAAATGATTATAGAAATCTTCTTCTTCAAGATTTAAAACTCCTGACGAAACATCAAGTTTCAAATCAAGATGAAAAAATTTAAAGATTTAAAATCTCCCTTGATTCAAGAGCTTTTTTGAAAATGAAACACCGAGTTTTAAATCACTTTGGAATGCAACGTCTTTACATCGAATTGACACAACTTAGAATGGCTTTCTACAAATTCTAAACTTGCTAGTACTACGTTTTAATATGTACCAAAAGTGGTTGTTGTCTAGTTTGATGTTCAGTTGGTTGTTAGTTATTTAAGATCAACACCCGCGCTTAAACTTAATGGCTATTATTACTTCAGATTAACACCCTTTCTTCAATGTAATGACTTACAATCATTCCAGATTGTGACTCGGACTTCAAACTAATGTTTTTGCTCATTTTAGAGTAAAACCCGTTTTAAAATTGAAAGAAATCTTTTAATGAGGCTCAGGTATAAAACCTTAAAAATATTTCTTAATTTCAGATTCTCAATGATTGTGCTGAAATCTCAAACTTGAAATCTCAAAAAGACGCTTACACATTCGTCAAATGTCATTATACTCACGTTTAGAGTGAAATGTCCTCAAATAAAGACTAAAAAATGCAACAATGTTTTTGAAAAATGATTGACCTTCAAGAAGCTCCCATCTTAAATCCGTTAAAGAAGATTTTCATTTCACCATACTATGTCCACAGAAAAGGAAAATTCAAAGATCATTTTTGAAAAAGATTGAAAATATTGAAAATTCAAGAAGATTTTCATTTCACCATACTATGTCCACATTTTTGCATTTAACTCATGTTTTTATGTGATATTTTATCAATTGAAACTTTCAAGTGTTAAACATTTTGATATATCCCAACACTTTGGATGATTTTCAAACGTTTTCATTCTTACATTATGGTATTATCAAAAAGGCATTCAATCAAAAGAACTTAGAGGAAATTTTGGCATATGTTGATTAATTTACACGGTGTGATATACTTACTCTCAAGAACTCCTATAATCTTTCAAAACCGGAATGATCTACCTCAGAGCCTCTTTCCAATTTAGGAAAGTTAGGTCTAGGTAATGGAGTTTGAGGTGGAAATAAACATATTTTAAATGAGAAAGGAATGAAAAGTAAGCGATTGAAATGAAAAGAATTAAAAAGAAAAGAATGAAAAGAAAGCCAAATGTCAGAGTTGAAAAATGAGATGACTAAAATTTTACAAATCCAAAGAAAAGGCTCTCAAAAAATCAAAGACATCGAAAACCATCTCACACACCACACTGGACTCAGCACATGGTGGTTTTAATCTCAACGACGAAGGGGATGATCTCGACTCCAAGGATGAAGAGGTTCGAGAAGTTCGACCAATGAGCCGGGACATAGCTAAAAAGAAAGCGTCATCCTTCTCCGTTCCTTCGAAATCTTCAACTGCTTCTTTTTGATCTAATACTCGAAACTATAGTTGTCAGGATCCCGATCCTGATCTTAGGATCTTACGATTTTACGATTTTACAAAGCAAAAACGATTCGGATCTTACGTAGGATCTTAACAACCTTAAGATCTTATAGGATCCCGATCTTAACTATAGGATCTTAAGATCTACTCCGATCCGATCTTACTTTTCTCGAACCGCAAACTAAAAAACTACAAATTTATGGTTTATGTTTTTATATAATTTAAAAAATATGTAATTCTTCTTAAACATTCCATATTCATAATTTAGGACAACATTTTAATAAAGTATTCATATAATTTCGTGTTTATAATATATAGGCTGTGTTTGGTAACCCAGATTATTGGGAGATTATGGGGGCTACAGTTTTTTTTTCCCACAAAATAATCTGTTGTCCAAAAAGTAGTATCGTTTGGCTGCCAAGATTAAGAAAGATTATAGGAAAAGTAATCTCTAAAATTAAAAGTTCATCCAACCAGCTTTTCAGAAAGGACTAGAGATTATTTTTTGCATAATTACCATTTTAACCTTCAAAAAACCCACGTTCATTATAAATCATAATAAAACCATCTTTTCACAGCTACAATTATGTCATTTTACACTTTTAATCTACAATTACAGCTAGTTTGCCAAACACTCCAAAAAAAAAAAAAAAAAAAAAAAAAAAAAAAAAAAAAAAAACTACATTTTTAATCTTTTTCAGCACCAGCACCAGTATCAGCACCAACAACAGCACTAGCACCAGCAATTTTTGCCAAACACACCTATAATAATTTATATATTTGAATAATATTACAAAGATCATTAAAAAATAACATTATAGTAGGATCTTAGGATCCCGATCTGATTTTACGATCACGATCTTGCAAAGACGAAATCAATCCTAGGTAGGATTCCGATCTTGAAAACCTTGCTTGAAACACCAGGGCAAAAATAAGGAAAATCAATATCTTTGGGACTAACGGTATAACTTTAGTCTAAATACTTGTTGGGCCATTAAACACAACTTTGACTATAGATTAGACAGTTATGCATTTCTTGAGAAGTTAAAAGAAAATCCCCAAATCGGAACCCTAATAAAATCTACCGAGAGTTACTACTGAAATTTTATCAGGTAAAATTGATATATTCTGGCTCTAATATGTTTAATTTCAGTTACAATTTAGTTAATCGTTATACCTTTTTTATAAAATAAATGGATTCTGCACAGAGGAACCCAATAAGGTGGTTTTAATAAAAATGTGCTTGTGCTTACAGGCATAAGCAATCCCAAACACCCTTTAACTCTAATTATAAGCAAATTTCACTGTTGACCTCCTATTATAGTAGTTAAATTGATGATAGAAAGTAGGTTTTAAAATTTATAGAGTTACTTAATATGGTTAAATGTATGTTTGAAATTTGACGTGAATTTTATAAAGCAGGTCCCATCTATTTAATGGGTTCCAATCATGTCGATAGGCTTAGTAACATGACTGATGAGGTTCTTTCAGAAATACTCTCTTTAATGCCTACCAAATTTGCTGTGCGAACTAGCATTTTATCTAAAAAATGGAGGTACAAGTGGACGTTGGTCACCAACATTGACATCGATGTCCTCCCCTTCCATGGTTTACTGAACTGTTGTGCGTTTGTGGATCGCGTTTTGGATCTCTGCAAAACAACAGAAATTAAGCTATTTCGGTTACGTTTCAGTAATTTATGGGTTGAAAAGTCAAGAATGACTAGGTGGATAAATGAGGCTGTTAGATTAAAGGTTATGGAACTTGACATACAGTCTGTCTTGCTCGACTGGCATTTGAGCTTGCTGAATTGCAATACACTAACAAAGTTAACGATAGAAAATAATATGTCTTCAGAAGTAGTTTTGGACTGGCAGACTCCTTTCAATTTTCCTTGTGTGAAAACGCTCGATGTTGCTGTATTTTGCAATCCTTCTAGAAATGCATTAAAACTCATTTGTGGCTGCCCAGTACTTGAAAGTTTATCACTTCGAATTGTAGTTTGCTCTGATCGGGAAGAAGAGTGCAGGTTTGACATCGCTACATTGAAGCACTTAAAACTAGAATTGTTGAAATGGGGTATTCCTAAAAAGGTTGTGTTAAATGTCCCTAATCTTGAAGATCTTACTATTGGTGGTCGTTGGTGCTCACCTTTTGTCATGGAAGATTTGTCATCTCTGGTTTCGGTAACATTATTATCGTTTGGTGATCTGATATCATATAATTTTGGGGTTGTCCGGGTTGAGCTTCTAAAAGGAATAATTGCAGCTAAATCACTTGCGTTGAATTTACATTGTTGTGTAAGTTCATTTTTTATGTACAGCACTGTACTATTTTTTTAACATATTATTTAAACTCCTATTGATGTATTTAACTATGATTTAATTTTCGTTGAAGGGCTTACCCGATGCACCATTGCCCAACTTCCCGAATTTAAATCATTTGGAGTTAACGGGTGGTTCTAATTTAAAACCGCTAATAATGTTTCAATTTCTTGAAAGTTGTTCCGAGTTGGAATATTTATCTATTAAGGTACGGGATTTTTCTAAAGCTTTGACAGTTTTATTCTATGTGTCTAACTTATTTTGTTTACGTTTAACTTTGGGCAATTTTATCTTGTTTGTGTTCTAACAAAAGATCATACGATCTCGGTTTGATGTGCCTGAAAAATCTTGCTGGATTGAGCCGCACTCAGTACCCTCTTGTATGCTGAAGAACCTTAGTACCATGAAATATGAAATTAACATGGGGCGGATTGACAATATACAGTTTTTGGAGTACTTGTTGGGGAATGCAGAGGTTTTGAGGAAGCTAACAATCACGTGTAAAAGTGGACTCGTGGAGGATGAAATGTGGCTGTGTGGTAAGTTGTTGAAGTGTCAAAGGGCTTCGAGGTATTGTGAGATTCATTTTGTTGGAAATTAAACTCGTTTGATTCAGCTGCAAATTGTTAGTTTTGTTTCATAAGAATTCTATGGAGTTTATGTTTCTTTTTATGAGTGACTAATGTTTGAACTCTGAACTTATTTATGAAGTTAAGTATGTGGTTTGTTTAGCAATGGCTTGTACGATGTGCTTGTTATGTAGGTGATGACCTTAATTTGGATATGTGAACATTGAGGTCCAATCATCTTTTAGCCTTTTGAAGTCGTGTATATTTGAAAGATATATTATCTCTTGGCAGAAGCACAACTGTAACCTGTCTAAAATCGGTCATGCACAACCTTTTTCTACCTGATACATTTCACTATTTAGCATACTTGATACATTTCACTATTTAGCATGCCTGCTGCAATGGCTGTTGAGATACATTTCACAGTGTTGAACAGAATGTTTGGAAAGCCATGGTGGCCCCCTAAACGAGCATTACAGAAGGGTTAGATCTTGGAATAGTATATAGATTAATGTAGCAGCTCTTTGACCAAAATACTCAATAATATAGGGGGTATTTTTTTTATTTATTTTTTTTTTTTTTTTTTATTTTTTTTTTTTAAAGAGTCAAAAAAATATATAAAACCTTAGCTTTAATATGATCTTCGCTAGTTAATGGATATGCTAGAAATACAATTTCAAAGGGTTAATACATACAAAAAGTTACTATAGTTTGCCAAAAATTTAAAAAATGTTTCTAAACTTTTTTTTTGTTGAATTAGGTTACCCATGTATACGGGTTTGTTAAATATGTTACTGAACTTTGTAAACGTTGACATTTGTTAGAATTTAAATACAAAACGGTCCTTGTCGTTAGTCGGACGTCAAGAAATTAGTCCCTAGACCACTATTTCGGTTAGTTTGACCTTTTTTCGTCACGGAATTAGTCCCTAGACCACTATTTCGGTTAATTTGACCATTTTCTTACGTTTTCGTTAGTTTTCTTATGATTTCATACGTTTTCTCCTATTTTTTTAACTTTTCACACATTAAGCGACCTTTTTCGAAATTATTTTTTTTTAAATTAATTTTTTTTGAAATTAATTTTTTTTAGAATTTTTATTTTCGAAATTATTTTTTTTTAAATTAATTTTTTTAGAAAAATTATTTTTTTTCGAAATTATTTTTTTCAAATTTTTGTGAGTCTAGGGACTAATTCCCTGACGCCCGACTAACGACAAGGACCGTTTTGTATTTAAAATCTAACAAATGTCAACGTTTACAAAGTTCAGTAACATATTTAACAAACCCGTATACATGGGTAACCTAATTCAACCAAAAAAAAGTTCAGTAGCATTTTTCAATTTTTTTGCAAACTATAGTAACTTTTGTATGTATTAACCCCAATTTCAAACAACACAAACTTGAGAAATAATCTATTTGAGGAAGGCCAAAATTCAAAGTTGAAACTAAAATCAATAACCTTAGAGCAATACTCAAAACTCTGCTTAAAACATGTAGTTCACAGTCATGCAATGAGTATGAGAAAATAAATGAGCAAATATTTGAATTGAGAAAGGCCGAAAATGCAAAGTTGAAACTAAATTCGATAACCTTATGAGAAATAATCGAGCAAAACTTAAGATCTCATCCGATTTTACGATCACGATCTTGCAAAGACGAAAACAATCCTAGTTAGGATCCCGATCTTAAAAACCTTGGTTTTTCTTACCTGATGTTAGTAATTTGCCTTTACAATCAGGTCTTTATCCCAATCAAAATTGCATCAGGTAAAACTAATTAATTCGAGCTCTAATATAGTTCATTCATTAATACTATCTGGTTAATCACTATCTTTTTGTGCAAATATTACAAAATAAATGGATGCTGCATATTGGAACTTAGGGGCCGTTTGGTTTAAAGATAAGGGAATGATGGAATGCTTTCATTCCCAACATAGTTGTTTGGTTTATGAGTTTGGTTTTTGAAAATGGATATAAAACCCATAAAAATGAGCATTTCCCATACCCATCTATGGTGGTGGGGTTACAAACCCATTTCATACCATATCTATAGTCATTCATATAGTCATTCACATATATATACCAAACGCACCCTTAAATGATTTCTCATCTCATAAGTTATAAATTTCTGATAATTAACAATGAGCATATGCTGAGATGTATGTTTGAAATTTTGTGTGAATTCTAAAAAGCAGGTATCGTCCAAATAAATGAGTTCCAAAAATGTTGATAGGCTTAATTAGTAAACTCCCTGAAGAGATTCGTTCACACATACTCTCTTTAATGCCTACGAGATTTGCGGTGAGAACTAGCGTTTTATGTAAAGGATGGAGGTACAATTGGACGTTTGTCACGAATTTTGACTTCCATGATTTTCATCCCTTTCATGGCTTAAAAATCTTCTCTGCATTTGTCAATCATGTTTTGGACCTTTCCAAAACTGCCAACATTAGATTATTTCGTTTACTCTTTAATGAAATTTGGGTCCCACGGTCAAGTGTGTCAAAGTGGATTGAGCAAGCTGTTAAGTTAAACGTTCGTGAGCTTGACATACAAGTTATTTCGCTTGAGTTGCCTATTAGTTTGTTCACTTGCAAGACACTAACAAATTTAAGAATAGCACACGAAGGCCATGGTCGTCGTGGTACGGACTGGCCGACTGCTTTCAATCTTCCTTGTCTGAAAACCATAGACATTAGTGTTTTTGGCTCTCTTTCTCAAAGTGCATTAAAACTCATTCTTGGCTGCCCAGTACTGGAAAGTTTGTCACTTCAAACAACATATTCCGTTGAGAAAGAGTGCAGGTTCGATATTGTTACATTGAAGCACTTGAAACTAAAAACTTTTAAATGGGGTTTTTTCAAAAAGGTTGTTAAATGTCCCTAATCTTGAAGATCTTACTATTGCTGGTCGCTGATCCTCAGTTTTTGTCATGGTAGATTTGTCATCCTTGGTTTCGGTAGCATCATCATTAGATGATTTGAAATCAAATCATTTGGGGGTTGAGCTTCTAAAAGGAATATTTGGAGCTAAATTGCTTTCGTTCAATATGCCTTATTCTGTAAGTTCATTTTTTATGTACAACACTGCACTTTTTTTTTTCTTATAACATTTTATGTAAACTCCTATTGATGGATTTAACTATGATTTAATTTTTGTTGAAGGGCTTACCCGATGCACCGTTGCCTAATTTCCCCAATTTAAAGCATTTGGAGTTAACGGGTGGTTCTAATTTAAAGCCACTAATAATCTTTCAATTTCTTGAAAGTTGTTCTGAGTTGGAACGTTTATCTATTGAGGTACGGGATTTTCTAAAGCTTTGGCAGTTTTATTCTATGTGTTTAACTTCTTTTGTTTTCGTTTAACTTTGGGTAAATTTATCTTGTTTGTGTTCTAACAAAAGATCACACGATCCCGGTTTGATGAGCCGGAACAATCTTGCTGGATTGAGCGGCACTCAGTACCCACTTGTATGCTGAAGAACCTTAGTACCATGAAATATGAAATTTGCATGGGGCGTATTGACAATATACAGTTTTTGGAGTACATGTTGGGGAATGCAGAGGTTTTGAGGAAGCTAACAATCACGTGTAAAAGTGGACGCGCGGAGGATGAAATGTGGCTGTGTGGTAAGTCGTTGAAGTGTCAAAGGGCTTCGAGGTATTGTGAGATTCATTTTGTTGGAAATTAAACTAGTTTGATTCTGCTGCAAATTGTTAAGTTTTGTTTCATAAGAATTCTATGGAGTTTATGTTTCCTTTTATAAGTGACTAATGTTTGAACTCTGAACTTAATTATGAAATTAAGTATGTGGTTTGTTTAGCAACTTTGGATATGCTGAACATTGAGGTCCAGTCACCTTTTAGCCTTTTGAAGTCATGTGCATATTGAATTATTGATCATTTATCCTTTCATCTATGAAACTAAGGTTAAAAGTGACGATTAATCATAAACTTCTGAAAGTGGCTCCCGAACCTCATTTGATTCTATTTGAAAGATATATTATCTCTTGGCAGAAGCACAACTGTAACCTGTCTAAAATCGGTCATGCACAACCTTTCCTACCTGATACATTTCACTATTTAGCATGCCTGCTGCAATGGCTGTTGAGATACATTTCACAGTGTTGAACAGAATGTTTGGAAAGCCATGGTGGCCCCCTAAACGAGCATTACAGAAGGGTTAGATCTTGGAATAGTATATAGATTAATGTAGCATCTCGATCTTTGACCAAAATACTCAATAATATAGGGGGTATTTTTTTTTTTTTTTTAAAGTCAGTCAAAAAAATATATAAAACCTTAGCTTTAACACGATCTTCGCTAGTTAATGTATACTAGAAATACAATTTCAAACAACACAAACTTGAGAAATAATCTATTTGAGGAAAGTCAAAATGCAAAGTTGAAACTAAAATCGATAACCTTTTGAGCAATACTCAAAACCCTGCTTAAAACATGTTTCACAGTCATGCAATGAATATGAGAAAATAAATGAACAAATGTTTGAATTGAGAAAGGCCAAAATGCAAAGTTGAAACTAAATTCGATAAACTTTTGAGAAATAATCGAGCAAAACGTGAAGTTAGCAGACTTTAAGCCGAGAAAACAATTACCAAAATCAAAATAATGCTTTCGTAAAGAAATATCAATTTGAAAAAGGAAAATAGAGCACAAGTATGAAATGATAAATTGTGGAGGCTTTTAGTTTTTCTTTGAAGATTTGTATCTTTTCACAAGTTGTACGCCACTTTCTTTACAAGCTCAGTTAATACAAATGTTGATTGAGGAGAAATGGCAAAAGCAAAATAGTTTAATAGAAACTATCAACCTAATCTAGGTCCATTTTACGAAGTTAAACCTATTTATAATTATGAAGTAGTTATTGTCACTACAACAAAAGAGAGGACGGGCGACCAACCTTTTGGCGGGGATGCACATGTCCCCGCCGAAAGTCACTAAACGATAAAACATTTGCTGAGCTGTCATAAAGTCTCGCTGACCATTTATAAAATTTTCAATGCGACTTTTCGGCGCCCCCGCCGAAAGTATTTTACATATTTGTTAAAGTTTGACCAAGCTTGGAGCGCTTAATTGTTCCTGCATATTTTTTCAGCTCTACCTTTCGGTAGGGAAACAAATGTGCATATTTTTAGTTTTTGGCTGGGACATGTTTCCGCCGAAAACATTAAACATTTTTTGCTCCAAAAATGTAAGTTTATCGCGCCAAATTTAAGTGGCTTTTTGCGGCGACACGTCCCCGCCGAAAGTATTTCCCGCCAAAGGGGAGACGTCTGGGAGTCTCAAGAGGCCGAATCCAGATACGTAAGTATAATTTATTTCCAAATACTCACCAACATTAATGCAATATAATAAATCACGACTTATATATTACTTTTCTTGTTTTTTTGTAACTAAACAGAATGAGATGATCCGGCTGCGGTCAGAGAGCACCTCCTCTGGGACGCGTATGTCAGATGCGGAGATCCTGCGCCAGGTGATCGGTGGCAAGCAGAGGGGATATATTCCTGGCATAGGTCCAGTTTTACCCGGAGGTGGTCACATGCCGACTCTTAGCTCCTCACGAGCTCGTGAGGAAGCCTCCTCGTCCTCACTGCGCGAGACCGTGGCGCAGCAAGGGAACACGCTGCAGATGATTCTGGATTGGGCGAGGAGACAGCCGGGCTTTCCTAGGGAGCTAGCAGCGGGATTGCCGGGGACATCAGGATCCCAGAATGCGTCGCCGGGTGAGTCTAGACCTGCAGGAAAGGGTAGTCGGGGAGCTGGGGGTAGTTGGGGTAATGGGGATGGTGGGGAGAATGAGGATTAGTTTATGGGTCGGATGAGACACTTTATATGTTTTTTAGTTTATTGGACATAGTTGTGTATATTTAGATGGATTATTATGTGTTAGGATTCCCACTAACTTGTTCCTCGCTAGCTTATGTATAGTTTTGTAGAATATCATGTGGATCACGGTTTTTGAACCGTTTTTGGCGAATTTGGATTCATATGATTATGTTTAGCGAATTTGGATTGTTTAGCGAAGTTGGATTGTTATTGTAAAAACATGTTCTATTTTTAGCGAAGTTGGCGAATTTGGATTAATATTATTTTTATCGAATTTGGGTTTAATTTGGTGTTGTATATGTTTAGCGAATCTTTGTTGGCGAAATTGTTATTTTGGCGAAGTTGGATATAGCTGGGGTAAACTGCAGGTTTTATGTGCTACATTTGGTAGGCTTTTGCACCAATTTGCGACAAAAAACCTAGAATTACCCATTTTGCATCAATTTGCTGCAAAATTGGACAGAGGCTTTTGGCGGGGACATGTCCCCGCCAAAAGACAGAAGCATATTTATATTTTCGCCTTGTTGGTGGGGACACGTCCCCGCCAAAAATGAATAATTAAATTAAATAATCAGTTAATTAATTAATCCCTCCGTCTCAATTTATTTGTCAGGAGAGAGAAAACACGAAGTTTAATAAAAGTGAGGCCATTTTAATTTTTAACCACTAAAATGGAATATTCTTCCTCTAGATTCTCTAGTTTTTACTAAATAAGGAAAGTGGACAAATAAATTGAGACATCTATAAAAAGAAATATGGACAAATAAATTGAGACGGAGGGAGTAATTTTTTAGTTAATTTTATAGTCTTTGGCGGGGACGTGTCCCCGCCGAAAAATATTGCCACGCTGGACAATCTTTGACCCGCCAGAAGGCGGTGGGACCCACATGTCGCTGCCCAAAGTTTGTAAAGTCACCGCCGAATGTATCAGCGACGATGCAGCCGTGGTGACGTTTCGGCGGTGACATGTCCTCGCGGAAAGAGTATTAGCGCGGACATGTCCCCGCCGAAAGGGTGCAAAAGTCACCGTGGAAAGCAGTGAATGTTGTAGCGTGTCCCTCTTATAACTCATTTTAATCATGTAATTCGATATTCTTAGCCTCTTAGGTGTTATCAGTTCTTTAATGTTTCAAACAGTATAGCAGGTACTCGCGCGTTATGACGGCGTCATGTATCCTGTAATTAAAATTTCCGACGACTAATATTTTTGATTATATATTTTTCATGATGATTGTGTATATTATTATAGAGTTAATAGGTACTCGACCCTTGTCTCTTACGATAATAAATGTAACAAGAGACGTTTAATATAAAGAAATCATGAAGATTAGAAAAATGACATAAACGACGATAAAGAGAAAAATATAGAATATATGGCCATTACGTTTAAAATATTAAAGTAGTTAAAGGGTCATTGCACTTTGATTAAGATAAGTAATTATAAAATTAGAAAATGTATGGTTGATTTGTATCATGTAAAATAAATGATGACCATTAGTAGCTTTCATCACATGTAGAAGTAAGTGTCTAAACTTAATATTTTAAGAGTTCTATTTTTGGAAGGCCAAAAATGCTTTATATAGTAGAGATAGGTATATATATATCTACGAAAATAACCAATTGTTCTCTGTTTATCAAATAGGTTTGTTCTTATATGACAGGTTATAACCTGTTTATTAATTAAGAATCGGTCTATGTCTTTTTTGGTCGTTTCTTTTAGTGGTACGACAAGAACGTAACATGGAATAAGATGGATAATGCTATCATTGTCAAGGATTTTCGATTTATATTTTTATGAATTTTAGTCGCATAGTTAGTATATGTATATCTGCTCCAAGAATGTGTCAACTCCGTTGATTTGCTGTAGTGATAATACACCAAGCTGTACTTACACTCGATGCAATATATAGCAATAGAGTCAAAACCATATAGGTGTAGATGGATCCATATGTTACATTTAAACAAAACCCTGGTGGGTGATATAACTAAAAAGATGACTGGATAAACCTATTGAGAAGTATGCATGACTGATATATTACAAGCTAGAATAATATTAACATGATTCGTACAAAGAATAACCACTACCAAATGGCCTACTGGTAAGATCCTTGACTTTCAAAAAAGAGGTCAAGGGTTCAAAACCTCCCTAGGTGGGTGGCCAAGGAAGGGCCGGAAACGGTCCTGGGTTTAACCCGGTGAGGCAACGTACATCTGAGTCAAAAAGCTCAACCTCCCCCGGTAATCTGAACAGGGAAAACCACATTCGTTTACCGTTTATCTGGTTATGATTCGAACAAAGAATATGATGGGAGCGATCCATCCAAGTCATCAACCATTTCCAAGCTAAAAACGTCATTAGGTAAAGCGTCCAAGCCATTAAACACCCCTAGTTGTGTAGACTCGAATGGTTTCATATTCAGACATGCATCTAACGAACCACCTTGTGTGCTAGTGCACGAGGTGGTGCTTCGATCCCCTTGTTCATCAAAGTAACCAGCATCATACCGACTAATATCAGAGTCGCAACCAGTTAGTTCCTGAACAAGAGATCTAAAGCATGACGCACTTGTCCTCACCTTCATAGGAGAAGATATATAGACAACTTTCAGCTGCTTCTTGTTGGTCTTTCGGGCACTATTCTTCTTGTGTTTGATAGCAGATGTATTCATGTTGGTTTTATATATGGTTTCACGATGTTTGTTATGACATAAGAGTCGGGCTTAAATAATGAGATAGTTCGAGAAAAATGATTGGTTTTGGTTGAAAAGAATTAAGGTTTGAAGAAGTAGAAGGTTCGAATGACGAAATTTGATTACTTGGATGACCCGTAAGTCTTTTTGTGAAAGTGACTTTGTATACACGTGCGCAGACATCAATGACTTGCCAAATTTCAGTCGTTGTAGTATCAATGTAGTATCCATAGGCTGCATAAAAGCAAGAATACTATCGGCATTTGTTAATCCTTAATTTTAAAAACTAAAAAAAATTACTAAAATACCTTTAACTAAAAATATAACAACATCCACCGTTAAATTAATATGGGTTTTTCTAACTTTTGCTCTATGGGCACAAGTTAAGCATATTAAAAGTACTATGAAACCTACGAAATAGTGTTTAATAATCCATATAACTTGTGCCCCTAAGTATTTTTCTATACTTTTTTGTATGCTTAACTTGTGCCCTTAGGGCACAAGTTATAAAAATCCAATTAATATTTTAAATATTGTTTAATCCTCAAACTTTTATCAATTTTCTTTTATAACCCATAACATTTTTTTTCTCGCAATGACTACATATTGAACGTTGTATCAAAGGTCACCCCAAAACACAAGTTTGCAAATATAGTTATTTTTCGCTATACACTGTCGCTTTGCCCGAATATTCGTCTAGTAACGTATCACTCACGTATCCTAGAAAACTGAAAAACCAAAGAATCAAAATAAAACCTTTGTTGATGATGCTACTATTGTGCACTACTTGATGATTATTATATTATTTGTATTTTTGGTTGAAAATCTGAACCAATCACAAGTTTGAGTTGTGGAGACTCATATAGACACCGATAAGCTTCGACACTAAACTAATGCAACGTAAAATAAGTAGGACTTTGCAGAAGCTTTTTGGGATCCTACTTTTAACTAAAAAATAGAGTAAAATACACCGTTAGCCCCTAAGGTTTTTGCAGATTTCAAGTATAGTCCAAAATCGGACAAAATTACACCAATCCTCCTCAACATTGCCAATATTGCTCGCCGTTAATCTAATTTTGTAACGACGTTAAATTTCTCTTGTTATCACCAATCACATGCCAAGCACACGAGGGTAGTTTAGTTATTTTGCTTTTTGTCCTTTTCCGTCTTCTACTCTATTCTGCTCTTAAATTTTAACTTTAACTTCAATTTTTCTACCAGGGAAAAAAACTACAACTCTCAATTACAATATCAAATATCACAAAAACAACAATGCAAGAACAACAAAATCGATTCATGGATTCTAGAAACACAAATGAACAACAAGAACAAATCACAACAATAATAGATTCCTTATCTCATATTCATATCAATCTTTACAAAAAAAAAAACAAAATAATTTGAATCAAAATGAACAACAAGGTATCAGGTTTTGCAACAAGATAACCCGTGATCTAGCAAAAATCAAAACCACTTGCACACACGAATAAAAAACATAACCACAAAAAAAGGCAGAGGGTCATTAGGACATGAGAGGGCTATGACCCCCCTAAGGTTTGTCATCTTGATATAAAATAACCTTATATTCATAAACAATTTACATTATAAATCTTAGATTTTAAGGATAAATGATGAATTGGCACTCCCAAATTTTATGATTTACACTTCGGCCCTCCTAAGAAAATTAGGATAGCTCCGCCACTGACCACAAACACTTACAAATCTATCAAAAAAAATTAATAAAAAAAATACAACAATCAAGAAGTGATGATTTTAATTCACCTCTCTTGTGAATCTGCTATGTTCTCCCATACAGAACAATCAATTTATGTAAAACCGCCACAATCATCTTCACTGCCAATCACATTTACAATCCCTAGATTAAATTTTAACCCGAACCTAAAGACAAAAACAGAGAGAATAAATACCTTTAACCATCGATATCTTAAAAAATAAATAGAACGAAGAATGAAGAAAAAAAATGGTGGTGTTCATACTGTGGTCGACGGTGGCACATTGTTTGACCTGCGGTATTCCGGCAGTGGTCGTCAGTAGTTGTGAGGTTTACATGAGGATGATGAAGATGATGCGTATGACAAGAATCTGATTTTACTTTATTTTTTCTTTGGAATTCATTAGATGTGTTGTCCATTTTTTCACTAAGGATTTGATGAAGAATAAAATGTTCTGTGTTTGACAACCACTGAATGGACTAATCAAGCACTGATTATCTAAAAATCATCCGGTCAGCGTGTTTGATGGATTAAAATATGGCCACTGAATGGTAAATTTTGTGCTGAGCGATTTTACATGGAAGGATACACAAAATGATTCAGTGGGCTATGTACTTACCCAAATACCCTACACTTTCACATCTCCCTGCTACTTTTAGTTACGGAGTATAAAATTTAAATAATATCAGGGGTCATAGAACAAATGCACGTACGGTCAGAGTACACCATATACATTAATATAATTAAATAACATAGAATTAGACTAAGTAATTGTTTATTTTTTCTGTATGGGGAGAGAAGATGGGTCCCAATGTGGGTCCACGTCTGATTTAGCCTCTTATTGGGGAGGAGGTTCTTTTTTTTGCCTTGTGGATATATAGGAATTAAGGGAAATTTGTGGGCCCAAAAGAGAAAAAAACAATATTAAATTTATGGAACCCATCTTCTTTCCCCATTTAGTAAAAAAGAAACAGCCCCTAAGTAATTGTTTATATATTGTACTCCCTCCGTCCCATATTAAGTATCCACTTTTCAAATGCACAAAGTTTTAGGAAAGTGGGGCCAACTACACTCTCCACCAATCAAATATCACTATTACCCACTAAAGTCTCTTCTCATTGGTTGAAAATATTCCCTGAACACTTAATTTGGGACATCCCAAGATTCCATTATGGACACTTAATATGGGACGGAGGGATTGTTTATATATTGTATTATTTAACCATATGAAGTTCAAGTTCTACGATTATTACTCTATAAAATATGTTTGATATTTATAATTTTGTGATAAATTATTTTTAATCTATAATATTCAGTTTTATTTAAATATATTTTTCACAATATAAGTTCAATAGATAATAATCATTTGCTTTAGCATTAAATCTTACTTTATTGACAATGTTGTATTGTTTATGAAAAAATTGTATGGTGTTAGTGTTGACAGTAGGACTGAACAAACCAAATGCCACAAATTGTAATATCTTGATTTATGACTTCACTAATTCAAACAAATTTAGCAAATGCCACAAATTGTATCTTCTTGATTTTTGACTTCCCTAAGTCAAACAAATTTAGCAAATGCCACAAATTGTAACTTCTTGATTTTTTACTTCCCTAAGTCAAACCTATTTAGCAAATGCCACAAATTGTAACTTCTTGATTTTTTACTTTCCTAAATCAAACCTATTTAGCAATGCGCAACCCAACACTATCAGTTAAAATAACAACCCAATTTTATATTCACAGTATGCCATTATTAAAAGCAAGAGCTTTTATTGATCGATTTCACTTAAAATATGTTTGACTCCCCTAAGTCAAACACTATCACCTAAAATATGTTTGACTTTCCTAAGTCAAACATATTTACCAACGCATAACTAAACACTATCAGTTAAAATGACAACCATTACAAACTTCCCTATCATCTAAACATACTCTTAGCTAGACCCACAATTTTTCCTATCATCCTTTTCCTTCATTTCCTTCCTTTCCTTTAGATATTTAAACATAGCTTCAAGATTTTTAATCCTTGTTTCCAAATCATAAACCTTTGATAACCCGATGTCGGCAGCCTCTTCCTTCTCCTTCTTAACACCCAAACGCTCTTCATTAGAGCAATCTTCTTTCCTCAACCCACTGTACAAAGCATTCCCTTTATCGTTTTGTGCCATTGTTAGTGATTTGGGTTGAATGTGTGCTGCTGGTAATTAGTGTTCAATGCGTGTTGCTGGTAATTAGTTGCATGTGTGTTGCCGGTAATAATAGGGTAATGGGTTGAGTTACATTTAACTAACGTATAGTATAAATGTGAGTTGTCTATTATACCCTCGTTAATATAACTCAAAACGGACGTTGACCGAGAGAAAACGGGTCAAGGGACCTCTTTGGCCTCAAAAACCCAATGTTTGGACTCACGACGACGAAAATCTCAACTTTTGGGCCCCGGCGATGATTTTTGGAAAGTTTAGAGACCAACGGTGTATTTTTGTCTTAACTTCATTTTAATAGTTAAATTTAGGTGAACTTATGTCATCTTAGAATTTTTCAAAATACGTTATACTGAAATTCGTAGAACAAAATATACACATTGTTAGGTGGTTCATAACATTGTTTCAATATTTTCTTGGTTTCAAGAGCAAATGGTATATTTTACTTGTGGGGGCAATTGTGGTCGATGTAGTTTCGGGGCAGAGGCGTCAAAAAACCCGACCTGATTTGGATCCAAACCCGAATAAGTTTATTCGGGTCAACCCGAGTACTAAATAGGATCGGGTATTGAGTTGAAATTGTTTAGCTAACTCGACATCTGGTCGATCTGTTTGACCGAAATAAAAGATTTTTCATCTTTTTTAATATATATATTTTTTTATAACTTATCTATCTAAATTATAACAAATAGCCAATTTTATCACCATTCCACTCATATTCGGGTTGACCCGAACCCGAATGGATCCGACCCAAGTTGACCGATCCAAATTAACCAGAACACGACCAGCCCGAGTTCAAATAGAGTCGGTTTTGCTTGAGTTATTTTTTCCTTTGACCCGACTCGACTTGATCCGAACCCGATCAACCCGACCTGATTAACACCCCTAGTTCCGGGGTCAAGACACTGACTTAAGTGGCATCCACTGTCCACACTTGGAGAGTTTTGACATCCTCATGTCGGGCCTTTTTTATTCTTTAAAAGTGTGTATATAGTAATATTTTGATGGAGAAAATGATAATAGACACGATGAAAACATAACAGTGGAAAACAAAATGATCAAGCGGATAAAGATATAATGACAATATATGGCGAGCAAAAACAAAATGATCAAGCGGATAAAGATATAATGACAATATATGGCGAGCAAAGATCAATTAAACACATGATGAATCACTTTTTTATCCCGGCCGATTGAAGAGTTATATCAAAAAGTAAATCTACTGTCCACACTTGGAGGTGTTTGTGATTGTAACTAATCAAGTGTACATAAGCTTATATTACAATGTAAAATTAAAGGTGTTTGTTTGGTTATCTTCATAAATTGAACTTTAGCATAGATTTATAAGCTCATAAAAATTTGATACTAGGTTACCTTATCATAAGTCATGAGGTAAAATGTAAAACCCGAAACATTTGAACCATAATTTTTGCTCCATTTTGAAGTTTAACCTAAAGTATGAAATAAAGTTATTTGTCATTAAAACTATATGTTGGGAATTATAATTTGATGATTATAAAACTACATATGCATAAATGAAGACAAATGAAACAACAGGGACTAAATGTAATAATTTAGTTATCTTCTTGTGAAAGATAGGTTTTTATGTAAACCCTATTTATAAAGGGTTAGGGCGGCAGTTAGAATCATAATAGAAAAATGTAGATCTCTCAATGAGAGTCTAGCAGTAACGTGTGTTTGTACACGTTAAGTAGTTTGTAGTAGGTAGTTTATTATTCAAAAAAGATGAACGCGTTCGTTAAAATAAAAACCTTGTTAAGCATCATTGTTCTTGTTAATTCCGTTGTATGTTATCAATGATGTTTATCCTAAAAGAGCTAAAGATTCTTCAACAAGTGGTATTAAAGAGGGTTGCTCTCGATATCTAGGATCTACAAGGTTGTTAATATTGGAGGAGGAGCATATTCAAAGAAAGGAGCAGATCTGATGAGTTTTGAGCTACTGCTATGGATTATTTTATGGTCAGTAGATGGAACAGTTCAAGAATTGATTTAATTGGATTTCGCTGCTGCTGTTGACTCGTACAGATCAGTTTGGGCCAGATCGAGTAAATTAATTCTGGTTGGTGAATTAATTCTGGTCTGATCGTTAATACTGCTTGGTAATTGTTAAGTCTGTTCACCAGACTTAATTAAGTCTGCTCTCACATCGTTAATTCTGCTCTCCTTCATTGTTAATGCTGCTGCGTTTTTTGGTTAATACTACTGGAACAGTTTTTGATCGCGACTTATTCTTTATTTTTATGGCTTGTTTTGGTGATTATTTGAAGAAGACAATTGAATATTGCTTATTTGATGTTGTGGTTGAGTTTCACAGGTGCGCGTTGTTATCATATCTCAAATGAGGGTGGCATTTGGAGATAACTTGTTTGTGCGTTAATGCGGTGACAAAGACTTGATGAATTTAGCAAAAGTGTGTGATCTACAAACTAGGGTGCTTAATGCTCACATTTGCTATCACTTTAAGGAGTTACGTTGTAGTGCTCAGTGTCTCATATAGTTGAGGATTTATCAAGAGGTTGCGACCTACTTCTAGTATAAGTTTTGAGTCACGTGGATAGTACAAGATATAAGACGCAAGTTTGGGAAATTCAACTTCTTCATCAAGTTAGTTATACTCGGTTTTCTTCATCAGTGATTATTTCATAAAGCCTACGGAGTTCGTGATTCAAGAGATGGTTATTGGTTTCAGGGGAAGCTTGTTTAATCATCTACATGCACCACTTAAGGGGAAGCGTTTTGATTCAAGTTGCATGGAAGACCCCTATTCGATGATTACAAAAAGGGGAAGATGATTGATTGATTTGTCGTTAATCACTTGTGCATGAGATTTGTTCATGTGGTTATTTGTCGTTATTCACTTATGCATGAGATTTGCATGTGGTGAATCAGAGGCAACTGATTCGATTATCTTATTACTGATTGATTGATGTGCAGCTTATTATGTGTGGTGACATGTTCAAGAAGATTGTTTCATGAAGATAGTTTTGTAATATCAAATAGGGGAAGATTGTTGGGAATTATAATTTGATGATTACAAAACTACATATGCATAAATGAAGACAAATGAAACAACAGGGACTAAATGTAATAATTTAGTTATCTTCTTGTGAAAGTTAGGTTTTTATGTAAACCCTATTTATAAAGGGTTAGGGCGGCAGTAAATAGAATCATAATAGAAAAATGTAGATCTCTGAATGAGAGTCTAGCAGTAACGTGTGTGTACACGTTAAGTAGTTTGTAGTAGGTAGTTTATTATTCAATAAAGATGAACACGTTCGTTAAAATAAAAACCTTGTTAAGCATCATTGTTCTTGTTAATTCCGCTGTATGTTATCAATGATGTTTATCCTAGAAGAGCTAAAGATTCTTCAACACTATACATTTTAAATTAATAATACATTTATATAAATTGAATCTTAAACTAATTAACTTATAACTTAAAGTCACCCACATCCTAGTTCTTATCCTAAATCCTATGTCATAACCGAAATGTTTACCTAGCCCTCCTTATTTGTGTCGTGTGGTGTGAAGATAAGAATAACAAGAAAATCTCCTCATTATATAAAAGATTTCATGCTTTGCTAATCATAATCTCATAACACGGTTATACCTTTTATACCACACGCTTTTCCTAGTTCTACAAGCCGTATAATATTTTTCCCTCCCACCTCTTCACACCGTTTGCCTAGTTCACACACATCTCTTTTGCTGCCAAGAAAGAAGAAGAAGAAGCTTGTGGTGATCAAGGTGGAAAGTGCTTATCGTTGGAGTATTCGTTGTGTACAAGTCGAGCCCTAGTCCTTGTTCCATTCAGTTTCATAGTCGACACAGGTTTCCTCTTGTTTCTTTTATGCTTTCTATTTGACTAATAACTAGGCCTAAATAAGGTTAAGTCATGCCAAGGAACCTGTTGTAATCATGCTAATATATATACTTTGTTGTCTCGTTATTTAAGCTACATAAAATCATGAAACCATACGCCTTTTAATCTGCTTTGTGTCGTGATATTTGGGACTATTTTGTGCCTTTGTTTCCAGCCATGATCGATCATCAATACAACCTAAACTAGCCCTTTTTGACGACTTAATTTCTCACTTAAAACAAGCCCTAACTATCGACTTAATTGACACATTGAATAACAACTATGCGCCCTATATGATGGATTGTATCGAGGGTATACGGGTCTGTTTTGGAATCATGTTTGGCAGCCTAGTGTCGACCTTTAACCCAACCAAGACGAGCCCTAATAATCAGTCATAATTAATCATTAAATGGCGTATAGAATCAGAAACCCTAGGCTGTGTAAACATGAGAATTCTGTGATTTTATGTGAATGCCTTCGTCATGTTTTTGGCTCGCTAAAACCTGGTAATATGTGGTGGTTTTGTTTGTCATGTACGGGTTGTTTTGCCTCGTTAAAATCACTACAGAAAGGGTGTTTGTCTAATTGCTTATCTCGAATAGAATAGTGCTAGCGAGAAGTGTGTTTGTTTATATGTTTCGATGTGATGAGTGTATACCGAGAGTATGTGTGCTCATTGTGTCTCGGTATGATTAAGTCACATCAAAGTGTGTTTTGTTTAATGGTCTCGGGATGCATAGTGATACCGAGATGGAGTTTTTTTTAGTTTGGTCTCGGTACGGTTTCGTAGTTCGAATACGTTACGTTTTTTCGGGTTCGTTAAAGAATATAAACGTGATACTAATTCTCATTCTGAGTTACTAGCATGGTAATATAAGTTCTAAAATCCAAAATTAACACATTTAGCCTAAACTTTGATTATTTTCACATTAAACCCTATACTTTGCTAAGATGACATATAGAACCCTAAACTATGATATTTGTCATATTAGACCTTTAAGTTAACCTATTATCTTTTGTAAACCCTAAGTTTGGCTAATTAACGGATATTACCCTAAAGTTATTAAATATGAAGGGTTACTAAAAATGAAAAGTTTCTAAAAATAGAAAGAAACTCTAATTGTGTAATTTGGATAACTATAAGCTCTAAACATGAAATAAACTTATAAAATGAGCTTATAAGTAATATTCGATCATTAATTTGTGTAGATTCCATGAAGAGGGAGTGATCCGTCTCTTGTGACTCTTTTTCTCATTTGCTTCCTTTGCATAAGGTACAGATATTCTATCATTTCTCAGTAAAGGTTTCTCATGACTTCTCGATCCATGACTTGATTCATTTGCATTGATATGATTCCGTTTGATATGATTCGTTAACATGATCCGTTTGATATTATCATTTTATATTATTCTATTTGCTCTCCATTCTGTTATGATGATCTGTATATTATCTCATTGATATGAGATTCTGTTATGTTGATATGCTCTGATTGATTATGCTATAGTAGCTTTGTTATGATTATGGATAGCTTTGTTTTGCTTTACTTTGCTTTGTTATGTTAGGTTTCCCGAGTTGTTTCTGAACTAGCCATGGAGGTACCATGGCCATGTCATTGAGGCACCAATGGCATGACACTTTCTGTGGAGGTGTGATTGATCTAAGGCTTTCCCTTCTGTTCTGATATATATATGATTATTGCGCACATGGCCATTCTGTTATATGTATGTATAGTCTCGTACTTGCATATGTATTCTGTTTTTCAGGGAGCGTATGGATGCATCCTAGGTATTTGTCTGGTTGGATATGGTTTGATTTAGTGATTGGTAGTGCGTGTCATGCACCCCATTTCACTTCTGGTACATTGGAGCTAGCTACTCCTTGTACAACTTATGATTTGACGAATATATGGATATGATATGATGTGATTATGTGACTAAGCATGTGGCATGCTTTCTGAGCTCGATGGGCATTTCTGTTCTGTTATATGATTATTATCCTCTGTTTGATTCCTTTGACTTCATTATGATCTCTTTATGTTTCGCTACGATTTGTTTTTTATGGTATAAGACATTTTGTTCAGTTGATCCTTGATCTCTTATTCGTTTGGCAGATGATATTCGTTCAGCAGGAGCTTATGTTCTTTTTCCTTATACTTATATATGTTCGATTATTCGTTTTGTTTATATCTGTTCACTGGGCTTTTTAAGCTCAGCCGCATTTCTTTTCCTGCGGCAGGTTTTAGGTTGGAAGCTGGGTTTGAGTGAAGACAGCATAGGAGCTCTTAGTGGAATACCCTGATGATAGATGCATTTTGCTTCTAGATTAGACTTTGGATTTATCTTCAGTTAGGTTTAGTTGGATTTGTACTTTTGTTTTGTGAACTCATTATGCTTAGATGTTAGTATTTCATTATTACCTTAGAATACCTTTGTAACCTTATTATTAATAAAAGTTTTCCGCTTGCGTTTGTTCTGTTGACACCATAACGTATAACACCTCTGTGCAGACACACCATACGGAACACACAAACCCTGGTCTAAAATTCCAAAGTTTCTCCTCCACAATGGTAACTACACCATTAGTCATTATAATCAACTCCGGATCGTTAATAAGTAGCTTTCCGACCTTGTTCCAACCAAAAGGTGTTCTACATCTCAGTTCAAGTCGAGCCATAGTCCTTGTTCCATTCAGTTTCATAGTCGACACAGGTTTCCTCTTGTTTCTTTTGTGCTTTTTATTCGACTAATGACCAGGCCTAAACAAGGTTAAGTCATGCCAAGGAACCTGTTGTAATCATGCTAATATATATACTTTGTTGTCTCGTTATTTAAGCTACATAAAATCATGAAACCATACGCCTTTTAATCTGCTTTGTTTCATGATATTTGGGATTGTTTTGTGCCTTTGTTTCCATCCATGATCGATCATCAATACAACCTAAACTAGCCCTTTTTGTCGACTTAATTACTCACTTCAAAACTAGCCCTAACTATCGACTTAATTGACACATTGAATAACAACTATGCGCCTTATATGATGGATTGTATCGAGGGTATATGGGTCTGTTTTGGAATCATGTTTGGCAGCCTAGTGTCGCCCTTTAACCCAACCAAGATGAGCCCTAATAATCAGTCATAATTAATCATTAAATGGCGCATAGAATCAGAAACCCTAGGCTGTGTTAACATGAGAATTCTGTGATTTTATGTGAATGCCTTCGTCATGTTTTTGGCTCGCTAAAACCTGGTAATATGTGGTGGTTTTGTGTGTCATGTACGGGTTGTTTTGCCTCGTTAAAATCACTATAGAAAGGGTGTTTATCTAATTGCTTATCTCGAATAGAATAGTGCTACCAAGAAGTGTGTTCGTTTTTATGTTTCAATGTGATTAGTGTATACCGAGAGTATGTGTGCTCATTGTGTCTTGATATGATTTAGTCCCATCGAAAGTGTGCTTTGATTAATGGTCTCAGCATGCATAGTGATACCGAGATGGAGTTTTATTTAGTTTGGTCTCGGTACGGTTTCGTTGTTCGAATACATTACGTTCTTCCAGGTTCGTTAAAGAATATAAACGCGATACTAATTCTCATTCTGAGTTACTAGCATGGTAATATAAGTTCTAAAATCAAAATTAACACATTTTGCCTAAACTTTGATTATTTTCACATTAAACCCTATACTTTGCTAAGATGACATATAAAACCCTAAACTATGATATTTCTCATATTAGACCTTTAAGTTAACCTATTATCTTTTGTAAACCTTAAGTTTGGCTAATTAACGGATATTACCCTAAAATTATTAAATATGGAAGGTTAATAAAAATGGAAAGTTTCTAAAAATAGAAAGAAACTATAATTGTGTAATTTGGATAACTAGAAGCACTAAACATGAAATAAACATATAAAATGAGCTTATAAGTAATATGCGATCATTAATTTGTGTAGATTCCGTGAAGAGGGAGTGATCCGTCTCTTGTGACTCTTTTTCTCATTTGCTTGCTTTGCATAAGTTACAGATATTCTACCTTTTCTCAGTAAAGGTTTCTCATGACTTCTCGATCCTTGAATTGATTCCGTTTGATATGATTCGTTAATATGATCCGTTTGATATTCTCATTTGATATGATTCTGTTTGCTCTCCATTCTGGTATGATGATATGTATATTATCTCATTGATATGAGATTCTGTTCTGTTGATATGCTTTGATTGATTATGATATAGTAGCTCTGTTATGATTATGAATAACTTTGTTTTCCTTTACTTTGCTTTGTTCTGTTCTATTGCCCGAGCTGTTTCTAAACTAGCCATGGAGGTACCATGGCCATGTAATTGAGGCACCAATGGCATGACACTTTCTATGAAGGTGTGATTGATCCACGGCGTTCCCTTCTGTTCTGATATATATATTATATATATATATATATATATATATATATAATTATATATTATATATATATATGATATTGCGCACATGGCCATTCTGTATATGTATGTATAGTCTGGTACTTGCATATGTATTCTGTTTTGCAGGGAGCGTATGGATGCATCCTAGGTATTTGTCTGGTTGGATATGGTTTGACTTAGTGATTGGTAGTGCGTGCCATGCACCCCATTTCACTTCTGTTACATTGGAGCTAGCTACTCCTTGTACAACTTATGATTTGATGGATATATGGATATGATATGATGTGATTATGTGACTAAGCATGTGGCATGCTTTGTGAGCTCGATGGGCATTTCTGTTCTGTTATATGATTATTATCCTCTGTTTGATACCTTTGACTTCATTATGATCTCCTTATGTTTCGCTACGATTTGATTCTTATGGTATAAGACATTTTGTTCAGTTGATCCTTGATCTCTTATTCGTTTGGAAGATGATATTCGTTCAGTAGGAGCTTATGTTCCTTTTCCCTATACTTATATAAGTTCGATTATTCGTTTTGTTTATATCTGTTCACTGGGCTTTTTAAGTTCAGCCGCATTTCTTTTCCTGCGGCAAATTTTCATATACCCTGATGATAGATGCCTTTTGCTTCTGGATTAGACTTTGGATTTATCTTCAGTTAGGTTAAGTTGGATTTGTACTTTTGTTTTGTGAACTCATTATGCTTAGATGTTAGTATTTCATTATTATCTTAGAATACCTTTGTAACCTTATTATTAATAAAAGTCTTCCGCTTGCGTTTGTTCTGTTGACACCATAATGTGGCATTTTGACCCTTGACGGGTTGGGGTGTTACATAAAATAACTAAAAGGTAAATGAAAATTAAAATTTTTGTAATAGTTATTATAAGAATATCTATTTTGTTTAACACCACTTACATAAATTCACACAAAATTATGCTTATAAGGACCTCTAGTATAAGCTAATAAGCTTATCAAAACTTGTTTGTAGACTTTTTATGACAATCTATACTACATATGAAAAGTACACATTGTTGAAAATTCAAAGTAGCAAAATGGCTATATTACCCCTGATTAACATTCAAATATTTATAGCCAAACCATCTTTAATTATCATTTATTGTTTCCGGCTAATTTGTCATATTTATTTATAGTTTTTTAATTTCAGCCCACACTAGTATATATAATGCATAAAAGTTTTTTGCGACCAATGTTACAAAATCACATTACACATAATACAATATCAATTACAAATACAAAGTCTTTTTTCATCCTTTCATTATGAGAAAATATTTTAGCAACATCATCGAAGTAGTTACTCTTATAAAAAAATATTTGCTCGTCAAAAAATTTAATTAGCTAAATACCTGTCGCCGCAACATGCGGATACTAAGCTAAGCCAATAATAGTCTAGTAAATACCCTAACAAAACTTACTTTAAACAATCACTCCTAAAAAAACTTAAAGCAAAACTCCCGAGGCTAAAACATACACCCCTTTAAACCCATAATAACTAATCCAAACCCTAATACTATTAATTTGGGGAACGATAAAAGAGTTGCAACCGAAATTGCATCAGGTAAAACTAATTAATTCGAGTTAATCACTGTTGTTCTTTGCCTAATTGTTTCAAATTAAAAGGATGATGCATATTGAAAACGCATTGATCAAGCAATGTCTGTGTCATGCCCACCAAAGTGTTTGATAAACTTCTCAACCCTTAATAGAAGCAAATAAGCAGTTTCGAGTCTGGTGTGTTGGATGATTCAACAGCTTCTGCTTATTTTTGTGATAAAAGTAATTTCTTACGCGCATATTTAACTAAAAAATAACCTTTAAAAGTGAAATAAGCAAATTCAGACACTCATATGAAGTGCTCGTTTACTTTGTAATTATTAGCAAAACAGTCACTGTTGACCGCCATTTATAACTTAGGGTCCGTTTGGTTTACAAGTGGGATTAGATTAGGATTTGTATTTGGTTTAGGATTTGGATTTAGGATAGGTTTAGGAGAGAGAAAATATATTTATTTAAATATATTTTATAATAAATTTTAAATTAAAAAAATTATTTTGATAGTGTGGAAAACTAGAAGGGGGGTTGAATAGTTTTACCGGTTTTTAATTTGTTTCAAAACTTTGCCTTTGAAAAACCTTATTCGAATCTTATGTGTAATCAATCAAAACCAATATGAACACTAAACTAAACTATCTAATGTAAATAATAAAAGTAAAGGAAAGAGATGGAAAGATCAAACCGGGACAAAGAGATTTATAATGGTTCAGTCACGAAGCTCTTCTTCACCCTACTTCACTCCCCGAGTACCACACTCGAGAGTTTCAAGCACTTTGTCAACAAACCTCCCATTAGGCGGAGAAAATCGTACAACGTCGCTTATCCTATTTTTCGACACTAAGCTAAATGTCGAGTGCTAATCTTAGCTAGCACCAATCTACCACGATCCACTCGATCCTTTCTACTTTACACAATCAACAGCCTTGACTCGATCTTCCCTTGATCCACTTGATCAATACACTAGCCCGCAAGCTACAAAAGATCTCTAAGATCTCGACAAGATCATAATGATCAACCCTCACTTGACTCAATCTACCCTATCTACCATTGATTAACACACTAGCTCACAAGTTACAAGAGATATTCAATATCTCTATAAGATCACAATGATCTTCTCTCACAAATTCTCAAGAGAAAAATGATCTTGATGTATACAAAGATACAATCAAGTGTGTAACAAATGTTACAAGTGCTCTAACTACAACTACAACACTTTGTATCTTCTTGGATACCTTGTGTTCTTCTCTTGCACTAGAAGAGGAATGAAGGTGATCACTTGGTTGGATGATTGGATCACTCTTTAAACAAAAGAAAACTAAACTAAATGATCTAGAAGAGAAAATGTGATAAGAGTATTGAACTCAGAAAGTTGTGTGTGAAAAAAGATGCCCAAAAACTATGAAGAGGGCTGGTATTTATAGGCAGAAAAATTCTAGCCGTTATGGGGACACGGTACTGTTAAATCACCCATGGTACCGTGGTACAGAAAAATACGCTCCTCTTTTTGTCTTTAGTGGTGAAAACTTATTTGAGGAATTTGGAGCTGATTTGGGGGGGGATAGCTGTTATGTTATTTGAACTTATTTTTTCAATAAAACATTTATTAATTATTCAAAAATAACTTGTAACGTATATTTTTGAAAAAATGTTTTGTCACATTAAAAATGTGAAGTTTTAAACACAAATTCACTTCTTTGATCATTTGTCAAGTTGTAAATTTGTTTGTGCATACCTAGAGTGATTTGTGTATAAATGGGATCTTTCGACTAAAAACTTGTTTACGTTAATTTTAACGTAACGTGTTTTCACATTTTGTCATCCTCAAAACGCGAAGTTATCAAAAGATATAAATAACTTTTTTAGAACATTATTTGTGTTGGGTCCGTCAGTACCCAAGAATACTTAAAACAAGATTTGAACACAAATTAACTAAGTGTTAACTTAAACCGAGAACAACTCAAGTCACTAAGTGAATAGTCACTCAGTGAGTCATCTTCAGGATGCTTAAGGCGAATTCAAGAAGAAGGATTCACTCTCAGGAAGGCGGTACTCCCTGAGTAGGACTTAAGCCAAAGAAGAAGATGATGGTTCAGTGAGTGTTGGACAAGAACTCACTGAACCCCAGTCTCCTCAACAACATCTAGTGATTAAAGACTGAAGAACTAAACGCCTGAAAGAAAGGCGGGAAGATCTTGGAAGAGTTTAAGATAAGATCAAATCTTATCTTGTCAGGAAGAAACCTTCCCTAAGACGGCTAAAAGTCATGGAGTGTCAGACCAAACACTCCTAAAGACTTTATAGTCCATTCCCATTGGTTCTTGGAAATGACAATTACTGTTGTAATTGTCAGACACGCTAGCTACAACAAGTTGTAGTATTTTAATCACTTTTACTCTTTTATACTTGTGTATAAATAGGTTCAAAAGGAGAGAAGTTGTGTGTGTTTTGTACATTGAAAGCCTTAGACTTTTGCAAAACAACTTCTCTCCTACAAAGAGTAACGAATCCCTGAGATAGCTCAGGGGGTCGAATTGTTACCACTTAAGCATAGCTTGAGTTTAGATAGGAGACACCATACCTTGTCTATTCGATCCCAAGTGTTTATTCCGCTAAACACTTGGGTAATAGATTCTTTGATTCATTTCTAATAAGAATTTAAACGTTGAAAAATACTTGTGTGTTTTTACTTTTACGTTTTTTCATTAATCTGTTAGAATTAATCATAACATTGTATTAGTCATAAACACGAATTGATTAACTTTCTAGTTAACTCTAAGCGTGTTAAGGGAACAACAAGTGGTATCAAAGCCTCTGGTTTATAAAATCTTTCAAAATTAACCAAGAGTGCTCAAGGTTTTTAAAACCAAGATCCTACTATGACTAATGCAAATGTACCCCAGCTAGTCGACAAAAAGGGTGGAAGCTTCTCATCTGTTGCCCCACGACTTGAAGCTGGTAAATTTAGCAAGTGGAAAAAGCGAATGCTTTGCTACTTGACTGGTATGGAACCATACTACATCTCTTGTGTCAAAGATGGTCCCTATGTCCCAAAGACCGTTGAAGGACTAAACAAGCCTGAGGCTCAATGGACCATCGATGAGAGGAGGGTGGTCAATCAAGACCAACGCCTGAAAAGCATCATTATATCATGTCTTCCTGATGATATAATGGAATCAGTCATCAACTGTACAACAGCCAAGCAAACTTGGGATGACTTGGTCAATAGCTTTGAGGGTCCCTCAGATACCAAGGAAAACAGGGTCATGGACCTGAAACTTGAGTATAATACTTTCAGGGCAAAAGACTCTGAAAGTCTCTCTCAGACTTATACCAGATACAAGACTTTGATAAACGAACTATCGAATGATGGTGTAGTTTTGTCTAAGCATGAGACAAATGTTGGCTTTGTCAACAGTCTCCCTGAGAAGTGGCTAAACTTCTCACAAGGCCTAAGGAATGCTAATCACATTCAGACCCTTGAGCTCCCTGAAATCTATGGGAAATTTGTCTATGAAGACAACTTAATCTCAAGGAGATACCCTGACTCAAATGCTTTTGAGTCCAAAAAGGCCTTGACCTCCACACCCATATCAACTGCTTTTTATACTAATGGTAGTGTGCAGGACTTTCAAGAAGATTCTGAGGATGAAATTGATGAAAGGACTAGTGATGAGTACCTAAAGGATCTAAACTTGGAATTCCAAGAGAGGGCACTCCTTGCTAGTTCAAAACGTTTCATCAAAAGAAACCAGTCCAACTTTTCAAAAGGAAAAGCAAACGAAACCACTGAATGCTTTAATTGTGGTAAAAAGGGTCATTTTGCTAGCGACTGTTATTCTAAAACCACCTCAGAACCCTCTTATAAATTTTCAAGAAATAGTTCCTCAGGAACTAGCAAGTTCCAACCTAGAATGTTTCAGTCGACCCAACAATTTCAAAACAAGGGTCAAAAAGATTTTGAAGCAAAATATAGGAAAGCCAAGGCTAAACTTGCAATTCTTGAAACTAATCCCTCTATGTCTCAGGCTGTTCAATCTACCAAACTTATTCAGGCAAAGAACAAGGTTTTAGTAGCTAAAGCTTATGACTGGGATGAAGAAGAGGTCTCCTCGGATGAGGAAATTAGAGTGAGTGCACTGATGGCACTCTTTGAAGGTGATCAGGTGGCTGTTGGGAAAAGCCATGCAAGGAATGGAGAGTGGGTAAACATCACCATGAAGAAGGTAAACACTTTACTTTCTATGGATGATGATTCTGATTGGCAGTCTTACATGAATTATATTTGTGTAGATCTTAAATTTGTTGAGGAACAAAGGCTTAACATGTTTTCAAAATATAACAATATAGTGTCTGAATTGAACAAATGTAGAGATGAATTGCTTGTACTGAAGCAAGCCAAATTAGAAACAATAACTCTACAAATTCAGAACACTGAAATTTTGAAACAAAACCAAGTCCTACAAACTGAACTTGACAAAGAAAAAGCTGTCATCCAAGGCTGGACCAAAAAGAACCCCAAGGTCTTTGACACTGTGGGATTAAGCTCTCAGAAAACCATTGGAATTGACCCTCTTATGGTTGATCCCAATGTGAGTCGCGTGAATTAACTTTGTTCCAGCTGGCATATCTTTTGAGCAAGAAATGCTTCCCAAGTCTACTAACTGGATTGTCAGGGACAACCCAGTCAGTAAGTTACCAAACTTTGAGACTGGAAAGATCTTGCTTCCTGAAAGTCAGGCTTTGAAAAATATGCTTGGACTTACTGAACAACTCAGTAAGCTTGAACTTACTGAACAACTCAGTAATACTGAGTCAGTGAATGAGTCTGAATCAGAATCATACCCACCACTTCCTCCACTGAATACCCTTCAGGGTGCTGCACCAACCTTAGGCCTCCCACCAATGGTCTTCTCACCACACTCTCCAAAGGAGAGATCATGAATGGGAACAACCATCCTGAAGAGACCAACCCTTGAAGTCTCAGTAAATACTGATGATTCATCAACTTCAGTCCCTTCTGAAGTAACAACCCAAAGCCCTGATTCTAAATTTGATCAGTTGGCTGAAATGGTCAGGAAGCTGGGAGAGAAGATTGCATCTTCTGAGAGACCCTCTCAATCCAAGAAGGAACAAAAACCAGCTTCCTCAAAGACCAAACCAAACCCACAAAACCCCTGAAAAGATGTGAACTGTGTAACTATACCAATCATATCACTGATGATTGCTATAGAATTCTTTATTGTACGGTTTGCAAAAAGGATGATCACAGACCTCTGATCACAAAACGCATTCAGTCACATCAAACATGGTAAGTCTTAAAGCTCAGTCTTTAAACTATCCTTCTGATTCTAAACAGAAACAGAAACAAAAGGCAAAGCCTTTTGCACCTTGCCCTTACTGTGGGTTCAATGACCACCATCTTAAGGATTGTCAAATTGACAATTGTTGTGAAAATAGTGGAAGTTCCACTCATAACACCTCAGGACGTGGTAAGGCCATTCAGGCCAATAGAGGTATGACAAGGTCAGCCTCTCAGTCCACTGAGTCTACATCTGCAATCAATTGCATAATATGTGGTAGCTCAGTCCACTCCACCACTGACCATAAATCAATTGTAAATATTAACAAGACCTCCAAAGCTAAGCCCTCCAAGAAGTGGAGTCCTAGAAAGAACTGACCCAGTTTACCATTTGTGCAGAAACTTGCCAGGGATCCTGTTTGGCATCTTGATAGTGGATGTTTAAGGAGCATGACTGGTATGAAGGAGTATCTGCACAAGTATGTGGATGAATCAGGACCCAAAGTGATATTTGCTGATAACTCATCATGTCTCACTGAAGGTTATGGTTCAGTAAACTGCAATGGTATAGTCTTTACTAGGATAGCTTATGTAAATGGTCTAAAATACAACTTGATAAGTGTCAGTCAACTATGTGATGCGAAATACATAGTTCAGTTTGATGATAAACAAGGAATCATCTTCAATGCTAATAAGGAAGTTGTCCTTATTGCACCAAGAAGACATGATGTTTATGTGTTAGACATGTCCAGTTTGACTCAGAATGGAACTTGTCTTTTTACCAAGGCCACTGATACTCTCAACTGGCTTTGGCATAAGAGACTCTCCCACGTGAACTTCAAAAACATAAACAACCTTGTAAAACAAAACAAGGTCCTTGGCTTACCATCTCTTATGTTTTCAAAGGACAAAACCATGCTCAGCTTGTGAAAAAGGTAAACATTACAGAGCATCCTTTAAAACCAAAACCAACTTTTCCATCAGGAATTGCCTTCATCTTCTCCATATGGATCTATTTGGACCAATTAGTCCTAGATCCATTAACCATGAGAGGTATACTCTGGTCATTGTTGATGAATACTCAAGATACACTTGGGTATACTTCCTGATCAAAAAGAGTCAGGTAGCTGAAACAATTATGTCCTTTGTCAGGAACATTGAAAATCAAAATGACATCAAAGTCAAACAAATTAGGACTGACAATGGAACAGAGTTCAAAAATTATGAACTTGAATGTTTCTGTGATGAGAAAGGTATTTCCCAAAAAATTTCCTCACCCTACACACCTGAACAAAATGGGGTGGCTGAAAGGAAAAATAGAACACTCATTGAAGCTGCTAGGACAATGCTGAATGGATCAGTCCTTTCCAAACACTTTTGGACTGAAGCAGTAAAGACTGCCTGTTACACACAAAACAGATCCATCATTGTCAAGAGACATAGCAAAACGCCTTATGAGTTATTCAAAGGAAGAATTCCTGACATCAGCTACTTTCATGTCTTTGGGTGTCCTGTGTTTATTCATAATAACAAGGATCACTTAGGAAAATTTGATGCCAAAGCTGATGATGGATACTTCCTAGGATACTCTCTTGTCTCAAAGGCCTTTAGGGTGTTCAACACTAGGAGACAGCATGCTGAGGAAACATTTCATGTTACCATTGATGAGAGCACTGATGCAATCAGTGTCTCTAACAACTCAGTGGAAGAGATAAGTATTGACGAATCATCAAGATACCGTCCTGATGAACATCATGCTGATAATGGTCCTCCCACTCAGTACCATGCAAATGCTGACATCTCCTATTACATCATTCCCCACAACCTTCCTTACCCAACCATCACTGAGTTTATTGAAGAACAAAATACTGATGAATTCATTCAGTCAGTACAAAGTACTCAGGTACTAAACAATCTCAGTGATGAGTCAACCCACTCAGACACTCAAGATGCTGAAGAACATCATGTGTCTGATCCTGATCCTACCCATCAGGCCTCTACAAGTTTTTAATCAGCTTCCAAGACCTCAGGACAGTTGGACTAGGTCTCAAAATATAGAACTTTTCAATATAATTGGTGAGCCTACTGAAGGCATGCTCACAAGAAGCATGGCTGCTGAACTGAGAGCAGCCTCAGCCAATGAATGCCTATTTGTGGACTTCATTTCCACAATTGAACCCAAAAGTGTTAAGGAAGCACTAAAACATCCAAGTTGGGTTCAAGCCATGAATGATGAACTGGAACAATTTGATAGAAACAAGGTAATGACCTTAGTCAAATGTCCTGAAGATGTTTCAGTCATTGGCATGAAATGGGTATTTAAAAACAAATCTGATGAAAATGGCATAGTCATTAAAAACAAAGCCAGACTTGTAGCCAAAGGCTATAATCAACAAGAAGGCATTGACTATGAAGAAACATTTGCACCAGTAGCAAGGATGGAAGCCATCGGGATCTTCCTTTCTTTTTCTACATACATGAACTTCAAGGTGGACCAAATGGATGTTAAAAGTGCATTCCTAAATGGCTCACTGAAAGAAGAGGTTTATGTTCAGCAACCTCCTGGATTTGAAAGCCATAAGTTTCCTGACCATGTCTGCAAGCTTAACAAAGCCCTTTATGGACTGAAACAAGCTCCCAGGGCATGGTATGAGACTCTCTCAGCCTTCCTGATCCAAAACAAATTTGTCAGAGGCAAGATAGACAACACATTGTTTATCTACAAGACAAATAATGATGTCATACTAGTACAAGTGTATGTTGATGACATCATCTTTCGCTCAACAAGTTTCAAACTTTGCAAACAATTTGAAAAACTAATGGCAAAGAAATTTGAAATGAGCATGATGGGAGAACTGACTTACTTCCTTGGTCTTCAAATCAAGCAGACTGATAAAGGTACCTCTATCAGTCAAGAGAAGTATGTCAGAAGCCTACTGAAGAAGTATGATCTCAGTGACTGTGCCTCAGTCAAAACTCCCATGGTACCCCCAAACAACCTTGGTCCTGATCTCACTGGTAAACCAGTAAATCAAACTCTTTTTAGAGGAATGATAGGATCACTGATGTATCTACTTGCATCAAGGCCTGATATCCAATTCTCAGTCTGTTTGTGTGCCAGATATCAATCTGACCCAAGAGAATCACATATCACTGCTGTGAAAAGGATATTCAGGTACCTGAAAGGTACTCCATGCCTTGGATTATATTATCCTAAATGCTCAGGCCTTGATCTTAAAGGATACTCAGACTCTGACTATGCTGGATGCAACATGGACAGGAAAAGCACCTCAGGCTCCTGCCAAATTCTTGGTGGAAAACTAGTCTGTTGGAGTGCTAAGAAGCAACAATCAGTTGCCATGTCCTCAGCTAAAGCTGAATATGTTGCAGCAGCAAGTTGTTGTGCAAATGTACTCTGGATGAAAAGTCAACTCAGTGACTATGGAATTCAGTACAAGATGGTTCCCATCTTTTGTGATAACACAAGTGCAATTGCCATTTCAAATAACCCAGTTCTTCATCAGAGAACAAAACACATTGATATTAGATATCACTTCATCAGGGACCATGTCATGAATGGTGACATTGAATTACACTTCATTCCTACTGAATATCAGCTAGCTGATATATTCACCAAGCCATTGGATGAACCTACTTTCACCAGACTGAAAGCTGAACTAGGAATGTTGGATATTGAGAATCAGTCCACTGATTGACTCCATCCAAATATGTGTAAATTCTGAATCCCTGACTCAATGTGTTCTTTAGTGAGAAAGGTCACTGAACTTCAGGAACTAAACCCAAGTTCCTGAACCCATAATCCTCAGGAACAAAACCCAAGTTCCTGAACCCTTGAACCTCAGGAGTTAAACCCAAATTCCTGATCACTAGAACCATCAGTGACTAAACCCAAGTCCTGACTATCAGGTTCACTGAATGAAAAGTCATTCAGGGTCCTCAAGAAGACATTAAATACTAACTTAAATGCTCTAAGTATCAAGTTAGTAAATGTCCGAGGTTGGTAACTAAACTCATATTTAATTTAAGAATATTTGTTCTTTTTGCCTTTCTGGCTTCCACCTCTGGACCCCCACATTCCCACTTGGCATTAAATGCCTCTCCAATCACATTACAGATATGTGATGACTCATCTCTGCAAATTACACTTTTGCAGAACTGCTCAACTGTTCACCTTGACTGTTGCGCCAAACCAGGGAAAAGTGGAGTGTTGGCATTAAATGCGGATCCCAAAACATTTTATTCAAAACAGTTTCCAAAAAATTCTTTTTGAATAAATAAAATCCGCTTAATGCCTAAAATACCCTCCACTTCACTTCCCTATAAATACCCCAACCAAAATAACATCAAACACGTCTATTAGAAATTTTAAGCAAATTCTGCCCATTTTTTCTCAAAACTAATAGTGTGTGTTCTTAGCTTTAAGAAATCCCAACCATCTTTGTTACCCAGACTTACCAACAAATATGGCTTCTTCTAAAGCTGTGACATACGCCCCTAATGTGGATTTCACATTGGAGGGTGTAGACCTCACAAAGAACAATGTGGTGGGAAACTTTTCCTATCCACAAAAGTTTCATGCTTACAAGAATGTGATGAAAATCTTCAAAACTGTTTTCTTGCAAAAGCATTTACCAAGACCCCCTCAGTCATCTACCATGACTACTTGAGGGAATTCTGGTGTACTGCTGTGGCTACTAGCCCAAAAGACACCAAAGAATCCATCATCAAGGCCACTGGTCTTGATTTTGCTGAGGCTTTTGAGCCCAATCCTACTGACCAAGAGGTCAAAAGTGAGTTGATATTCTTAGGACCTCATGACCCTAAACGTCCTAAGGAGTCCGCTGGAGCCTTATTAGAAAAGGCTCCAATTGTCAAAACCTGGTTCCACCCAGTCTGGAGGATCCTGATGACATTCGTCATTCAGGTCCTTGGGGGGAATAAATCCTCCACTGAGCAATTGAACTCATCACAACAATTGATGTTGTTCAGTCTCTTGGAGGGTAGAAAAATAGATATCGGAGGTATTATCTTCCGAGACCTCGTTGCTAAGCTCTCAGGAAAATCTAGGCAAAAACACTTGTCTTATCCTAGATTTATTTCCTGTGTGCTTCAGGACCTTCTTGGTTCTGACTATGTGAGGCCTGACGTCGTAGGTATGAAACCTGACGTCTTACATAAGACCAATTTCACTAGTGGCATCACTGAGGTACAACCCATTGCCCTGACTAACTACATGCTGGTGGTTATTCAGGGGGGAGAACGCTGTTTCTCCAGTACCTTCACCTACAAAGAAGGTGAAGAAGACAAAGAAGGGTCAGCCCAGTAAGGTGGTTAGACCCAAACCACTCGCCACTGAGACTGATGCCGAAAACCAACTCAACCTTAAAAAGGGGTTGAATGTGGCCCAGACCTCTGAGACACCCACTACAGAGACCCCCTGACCACAAAACAAAGGCCAACGGAGGTCACTGAGCAATCATCCTCAGTGTCCTCGGGCGAACCTTCTCCACATGTCCCTACTGACATACACAAGTTAGTAGGGTCAGGAACAACCACCCATTCACATTTCGATGAAGGAACTGACAAATCATAATCAGTTCCTGAGGGAGAAAAGGGTTCTAAATCCTCGGTGGGGCAGCACTACTCTACTGAGAAGGGGACCCATTACCAATCACATCCCGTTAACGTTCCTGAGCAATCACACTCAGGATCTTAGGGAGTAAAGGTCCCTGAATCCCCAAAAGGGCAGTACAACCCTGATGGGAAGGGGGACCATCAACCATCACAATCAGTGCCTCATGATAGTTCTGAAAAAACACCCGTCAGGACTTGAAGGCGCTCAGGGGGACAAAGACTCAGAGGGATATAAACCACCCGCTGATACGGAACCCATAACCACCTTAGGCGGATCCTTTCACTCAGGAACTGCCCCCAAAAGTCAGGCTGGGCAACCCCCCCCCCCCAGTTATTATGACTAGTCAGGCTGAGCAAACCCACTCAGTTATTATGACGGGGTCAGGAGCTAGCCACAACAAAGGTGAGCCCTCTTTTGAGGGGGAGCCGGATACCCTGAAGGTTCCTTCTCTGGCTGATCTTGAAATCTTACTGAATGAAGAGTCAGAAGAGGAATTAGTGGATTTTGGTGATGAAGACGACGTTCTGGGTATTGAGGAGGAAATGGAGATTGATATAAGCCCTCCTCAGCACCTTGAACTACAACCATCTTCTCCTCCCCCTGAGGATCAACAACCCAGCTCCCCCACATCATCATCATCATCATCATCAGGTGCTTCTTCTCCCGCCACTCCTCTGTGGTTCACGAGATATGATAACGTTCTTTCGTTGACTGAAAGACAACTGGTTAAATTCCTTCGCAAAGCCAACGAGGGTCTTTACACTGAACTCACGGAAGAACAATGGAATCAGCACACTGAAGTGGTAGCCTCCTATGCCGACTTCAGGACTTCTGTTGAAGAATCTCAGGAGAAAGTGCTTCAGGTCACCAAACTTACTGACAAACAACTCGGCGACCTGAGAGAGACCATTGATGAAATGGGCACTGAACAGCACAAGGAACTCTCCAACATTCTTAAGGGTCTTGAATCTGTTCAGGAACAACTTGGAGATGATCCCATCCTGATCAAAAGACTGCATGAGTACATGGATACCCAGAAGTTCACCTCTAATTCCATCATTGAGCTTCTCAAGCTTGTTCAGGGGGTGGATTTCAAATCTATCAGGTTGCAACATGATTCTATTCATCAGGCAGTCACTGATACCTAGGGGCACCTGGAAAGGATATCCTCAGCCTTTGATCAGCTCTCAACAAAACATAATGAGCTGATCGACCACTATACCTCTCATGTCACTGAACTTACCACGACCCAAAAGGCAATGGCGGCTGAAATTACCACCCTGAAGAATGAGTCATCAGAAACTAAAAAGATGGTCTCCGGTATCCTCACCATTCTTCAGGCCTCTCAAGTAGCTCCTCCTCCTCAGTCAGCAGGTACATCCACTAAAGTTCCAATACCTGCTGAGGGGGAGAAAATCGATGAACCTATTCCTGATCCTTCATCTGCTATCGTGGTTGTCCCTAAAACTTCCACCAGTCAACCCCCTCCCATTGACAAAGGGAAGGGAATCATGGTGACTGAAACAAGCACTCCTCCTGAAGCACACTTGGTTAAGGCCACAAATGAAAGACGTGCAGATCCTGATGCACCCTTTTACGTTGATTTGGAAGGAGGGAAAAGGGTCTTTGGGACTCCTGATGAAATAGCTGAAATCTTGTGATTCGTGCTAAAGTATATATATAATATCAGACGGATATGCGTGATACGCGGGAAATGACAAATCAACCTTTTAGGAAAAAGGTTAACTTACAAAACCCGTGAATACGATATGTGTGATACTGGGCAAGTGATCACCCGGGTCGTGTCCCAGCGAGGTGTGAATCGAGGATATCGTTTTGGGTTCGGAATTAAAGTACTTGATGATTGGAATGAGATTTTTGAGTTTTTTTGTTTCTACTTGAGATATGAAAAACAAAATTACAAAGAAAATTTAAACACAAGTTAAATAAACTAAAAACGCAAAACGAGAATTCTAAAAACGAGCCTAAAAGTAAAATCTTTTAAAAACTAACCCTACAAGTGCAAATTTATTTTTCCTAAGTTCTAAATGATAAAAGAAAATTTTGGAAAAAAGAATTAAAATTTTTTGACTTTTATATTTTTTATTATGAATTAAAAACAGTTTTAAACTAATTAAATTATAAAAAATACTAAATGAATTTAGAAAAATCTAAAATTTTACAGGAAACTACTTTATACTAGGTAGGAACAAGGAAAAATAAAATGGTGCTAACAGCTTATTTAATTAAGCTGTTTTTAAGCTAATATGAAAAATAAGCAAAAGAAAATTAAAATGTGTTAAAAGGATTGTTTGTGAAAGCTATGACAGGAAAGACCCAAGGGCGCTAGTGGTGTGTGTGTGGTGTTTTGAGGCTTTGGTTAGGCTGAGGTCCAGGGTTCGAATCCTGACCTCAGCTTTTTTTTGCTTTTATTTTATTTTTTGGATTTTACTGATTAAACTAAATAAGCACTACCCAGAAAGCAAACTTTATAACTAAAACTATTTTTGAAACTTGAAAATAAGCACAGAATAAGGACTAGGATCATATCAGTGCTTAAATAGAAAATTAGGCAACAAGTAAATAAGCTATAATAAGCTAAGAGAAAACTTGAAAAGCTAAAACAGACCAAGTATGGACTTTAATGATCAAAGAACTCAGATAAGCCACAGAAATGAGCAAATAAGCACTTGACAAATCAAATAAGCAAATCCAAAGTCGGCTAAGTGCACAGGGCAAAACAGGCTCAACTAGGTAATTTTAGACTTATTTTTAAGCAATTATATAAGAACTAAAGACCACAAAAGTTGACAACCTTTAAAACTGGCCTACCAAGGGTCAAATTACACCAAAGATCAGACCATGATAAGCTATTTTGTTGCTTAAAAATAAGCTGGAAAAGTAGCTATTCTAGACAAGTGTACACTGATTTCTCATTGTATGCTTGTATAGATAGGATACTTTTGAGCTTAATTTCAAGCTCAAATAAGCTTGAGAAGGGCCTGAATTTGAGAGATAAGCAAAGAACACCTAGCAAACTACTTGGGACTCAGAAAATTTAGCACTAATCATCACAAATAAGCACATGAATGGGGTCACAAATCTGATGCAGTCTGCTGAACACTTGAGGTTCTGGGCAGACTAGACACAAAATGGCCAAATCTCCTTAATTCCAACTGAAACCTATCCAACTCTATGATATTCACTTAAACCACTAGTATGGACTTAAAAACTACAACAACTAGCACACAAACTGCTTATCTCTAAGATAAGCAGTTATGAGTAGAACAAATCCTAGAAACTAGCACATTTAACCAAAAACCTCAAAAAGCTTCAATTTAGCTACAAACAACCTATAAACAGATTTTATAAGCTAAATTAAGCCAGCTTAAAGTTTCTTGTCATGCACTTGAATAGTGTAAGCAGATTTGGCCCATTTTTGACCATAAGCCAAACACCACTTATAGGGTGACTGAATTGAAATTTAAACTAGAAGTGCCAAATTCAAGCCTATGTTTCTAAATATAACTGATTCAATAACTTATTGTGACCCTAATTAACAACTTTCTACTGCCAATAAGCACTCAAATAAGCTGAGTGCTTATTTGACTGATTTTGGCTTTTTAGGCTAATTAAGGATAAAATGGAGTTAAACACACTACCACTAACTATTAAGCATCAACTAACTTCTATTAGAACAAATGATCACAGAAAAAGAAAAATAAGCACCAAATAAGCTAATGTACAGTGAAATTAAAGAAAATAAATAGATATAACCTTGGGCTCTAGCTAAACAAGAGCGCCAAATAAATGGCAGCTACAAGCTCTAGCTTGTTTTACATCAAGCTAGTAAAGTCCATCTTGCCATTCCACAACTGGCAACTTCCATAAGCTTTCCACAATTGCTGAGGTTGACTTTCATTGACTTTTCTAGAGATCTTGGATTGTGACTGAGTAAACTTATCACAAGTTTACTATAAGCTATGTTAAGCTTAAATGAGCTTATTCAACAATAAAAGAAGCTTTTGCAATATCAAATTAACTTAATACGATTTAACAGTGATACTTAAAACATGAAATTTCATTAACTTAGGAAAATAGTACAATACTTAAATAACTGAAGACAAATGGGCTTAATAGAACTTGAATTGACTATTGAAAACTTAAATTGCTACAAATTTAGAACTTAACTAAAAATACGACCAAACTAAAAATTCTACATGCCATGAAAGGCTACAAAACGCCCTATTTATACTAATTTTGAGCTGGGATTTCTCTTTTCTTCTTCTCTGACCATTTTCTGACCCTTGGATTAGGTTGAAATCATCTGAGCCTTTAATTCTTGTTTTGGCGCCAAAAATGGTGAAGGTAGATTACCAACTGTGTACTGATAACTTGAGTGGAAGAAGAAGCATTAAATGCTTTTTGGACTGAGTAGGAGGAGTGTAGTAGGAGGGTGAGGGGAGGGTTGGTTCTGTCAGGAATAGCATGGAGGAGGTGGTGGTTTTCTGGAAATGGTGGGTTGGGGTGGTTTTGTTTTGGCGGGTTTGTGGGTTTGACCAAGGGTCAAACTGGTTTAGTTAAACACGGGGTAGGGTAATTTGTGGAGTTGGTCTTTTAAACTGGGCTTGGGATAAGATTAGGATTGGGTTGGGTTTTTATCAGTTTTGGATTTTAAGGGAAAGGTTTAATTAAGTTTAAGGGATTAAACTTGAAAATGGGATAAGCATGGAGGGACTATTTCTGCCAAATCTGGAAATTTATTCCAAGGGACCAATTCTGTCATTTTGATTATCTTGGGGGTTGACTTTTGACACATGAGCAATTTCTTGGTCTAAACTTGTAAATTTCTTCCCCGTCCTCGGCTTTTGACGACTTTCCACTCTTGTGCTCGGTTTTTGCCTGTTTTGCCTCGTTTTCAATCCTTTTGTATCTGAAACATATAAAACACAAACCAATGATATCTGCAGTAAAATCTGGGTGGTTTTGGTCATTTTTATGTCTTTTATGGGTATAAAATGATGAGTATTTACACACTCATCAATCCCCCACACTAAACTATTGCTAGTCCCTAGCAATCCGATCATATGAAGTAATGAAAGGAACCAAGTATACCCCGTTTCAAAATTTTATTTGATGCCAGAAATTTAAACTAAAACAAAAATAGATAACATGCTTGATTTTCAAAAATGGTATCATGGAACGGGATTCACACAAAATGGGTGTCTCCAGGGAATTAATATCGTCATCCTCTTTTTTATACTCCCAACTAAGCTTAAACTCAATGTGCAAATGTTTTTGTAAAATGCTAACACTACTTATACTAATAATCTATGTAAGCCGAAACTTAACTTTTCACTCCCACAATTTATTCAAGTTAGGTGACTGTGCTTGATTTTCAAAACTTTGATCACAAAAATCGACGTTTTTATAAGACTTTGACTAACACTAGTTGAAAGATAGATTTAAAATTCACAACAAGCAAGTTTCAAAAAAAATTGCATTTTGCAATATCATTCCATTTTATTTTTTTTTCTTTTCATTTTTTCATTTTTTCATTTTTTTTTTTACTTGTGCAACATAAACTAACGGAGTTTCACGGGAACCAAGACCTTACACCTTCCGGAATAAAGGATCCAAGGGCCGTTACAACGGAGAGTTCCAAGACTCTAAACATTCCTGAAATGAGGATCCAAGTGTGTTAGACCAAGACCTCACACATTCCTGAATTAGATGTCCAAGGGCCGGTGTAAGAGGGTAGCCAAGACCTAAACGCCTTTCAGAAATAAGGATCCAAGGGCCGATCTTGAACCGTAGCTTTTTTAGCACATACATTTATTACTTAACTTTTGCAACTTTCAAGCAACGTCTCACTTTCATTTTGCATTATTGTGACATATGCTTGTTCCGAAGTTTAAATAAAGCCTTGAACTAGTATTTTTCAAAATCATATGAAAAAATGATTTTGTGTGTTCAAACGTTTTGAAAATAAGCACTTATTAAGTCAGATTAGTTATCTCCTAGGAGAAAAAGCCATAGATTACTTATATAAGCTCTAAAGAAAACCAACTATTCTACGCTTAGCATTTTCATTTGCACATATCGTAAAACCTTAGTCTAACCGTTAAGGAAGCAGCCAGATCAACACTCTGGCAGAGTCGGGATTCCCTTTGTTCTAACCTAATCAAGACTAAACACTACTTTTTTATTGCAATTTCTTATCTAAAAACGACAAAAATTTTAAAATTTTTGGCCAAAAACGGGGGTACTAGGGACTAGAAGGTACATATGTGACAAAATTCGCGAGAATTCCCCCCCACACTTAGAATTGAATATTGCCCTCAATATTTAAAGTACCGGCTATTATGCTGACACTTTGAACGTAAAAAGGTAATACTAATAGCCAAGTGTGGAACAGAAATCTCCATTTTTCACAAAAAAGGTTGAAAAGATATCCCTAGATAAACGTTAGCAAAAAGATCGGATATTGGGCGGCTGTATTGAAAACAGGCACATCAATCATCACGATCTTTGGGAAATCTGCAAACAAGAGCAAACAACACAAAAAAGCACAGCACAGCAGAGGAATTCCCCACACTTAGTGTTAGAAAATAGGAAGAAGTCAGAAACATGGGCGTTTACCCATGCAATGCTAATGTTTTTGTTAACCGAGTCACTAGCTTGACTCGACCCCGAATTCATTGGTTCATGGGGAAGCAAGTGGAAGAAACAATCTCCATCGGACTTTCATTCAATGTGTTTGGATAAACATTTGAACATAAGAAAGTTCCACACCGATGAGATACCCACGGTATTTTAATAGTAGAAACTATAAGGGACGATACCGGGGTCAAAGATGGTGTCCTCATTCCCGTAGGAGAAAAGGGAAAGAGAAATCACACCATATGTGATGAAGAGAAGCAATATTTTTATGATTATCATGAAAAACTCTTCATCATCAAAAGCAATGTTGTCTTCAACGGGAGGGAGGGTCGGGATGAAATTTTCAAGAAGTAGATTCTTATGATCAATAACACCTCCCCCCACACTAGAATCTTTCTCCAGATTGAAATAAAAATGATCAAATTCCGGCTGAGAGAGTTCACCGGAGAACTCTTCGAAGATAACCGGATCATTTTTATCAAAGAGAAATGAGTCGTACTCGGGAAGAGAGATAAAAGCATGAGAAGTGGTACTGCCACTACTCGTCTCTTCCAAAAGATCGATATCAAAAGAAAAGGCTTCATAAGCCGGGAGAGAAAAATCAGAATGAGAAGTGGGATTGCCACTACTCTCTTTAGCCGTATTAAAGATAAAACTTTCATATTCGGGAACAAAATCCTCGAGCTCGAGCTCCGGAAGATCTGACGGCTTATTTTTAACAACAACATCCTTCGGGGGGAGGGAAAATAATGGTTCATCAAATATCATTTTTTCTAATAACGGAGCATCTCCCCCGGATCACCATTGGGCTCAACAATTTCTGGCGAAATTGGAGCATCAATAAAGAAAACCTCGAGCTCTTCCATAGAGATATCACTTCTCTCAATCGGAGGAGAAGGATGGGAAGAGTCGAAAATGATTGGTGCAAAAATAGGAGTGGAATTTTTAGTTCCATCCATAGAATCAACAATTTCAATACGATAAATCGATTCCGGAGGTGGGACAAGTGGTGTGCTCTTAGAGCTAGCAATTTTCACCACTTCCATTGTGATCTCCAGTTCTTGTTCATCATAATCAAAGATACTCTTTACTTCCCCAGCACATTTCTCAAACCATTTGCTTGTGCCAGGGGTAATTTTCATTGCTTTGAGCTCAGCACGTTTGTTTGAAGTACTCTTAACCTCGAATCTTGAAAGTATCGAATCACTTCTTTCGGAAGCAATTACGAGATCAGATTTTTGATTAACCGTAGCAACGTTGCATTTGGTTAGAGATTTAGAGTCCTGATTTATGTTAAACGTGACTTCTTCATTATCAACCCGAATGGTTAATTCTTTGGCGTATACATCAATGAGAGCACGACTCATTCTTAAGAAAGCCCTCCCCAGAATGAGTGGAACTCGAGGATCGGCATCAAAGTCTACCACAACGAAATCAGTGGGAAAGTGGAACTTTCCTACTTTCACAACGACATCCTCAGCTATTCCAAGTGGACGAGTTATAGTACGGTCCGCTAGCTCGAGTGTCATGCAAGTAGATGTAAGCTCTGGAAGAGATAATTTCTTCCATACCGAGAGTGGCATAAGGTTAATGCTTGCGCCAAGATCGGCCAAGGCTGAGCACTGAACCATCCCCGAGAAATCACATGGGATTAAAAACTTGTCGGGGTCTCCGAGCTTTTCGGGAAACTTCTTGAGGATAACCGCCGAGCATTGCTCGTTAAGTGGGGTCTTTGCCATCTCAGACAACTTATCCTTGTTGCTTAGTAAACTTTTGAGTGTAGATGCAAATTTGGGCATAAGGACGAGAGCATCTGCGAAGCTTATGTCAAAGTGCAATTCATTGAAGATTTTAAAGAATTTCTCCATTTGTTGATTGGTTTTATCTCGAAGCTTCTGATCGTTAAGCCTCGAAGGATATGGAATCGAAGGCTTAGGATTGGTCTTCGGAACATCGGGTTCCGGAATTGGAGATTAGACCTCTGGAGGTTGGACGTGTGCGGTACTTCGTGGGCTTGAAAAATGAACCTTGTCCGTTGTCACCTCGGAATCTCGATTTACTTCCCTCGGTGGAGGGGGCATAGGAGTCGAGGGTCCATTATGCGTCATACCACTTCGAGTGGTGACGGCTTTCAACTCACCCTTCGGGTTAGGAATGGTATTTCCTAGAAGACGTCCCGAAGTTGAAGCTTGATTCATTTGGTTCATGAGGCTAGCAAACATGTTCTAAATTTTACTTGGAGATTGCTCAATTTTATGATTTGTTGTTCTAAGTTCGTTTTTGAGCTCATGACCTTGTTTTGTTATTGAGGTTTGAAAATCATTTTTCAAAGTGGTGATTTTATTTTGCATTGACCTCATGTTGGCCTCATTTGACTTGATGTAACTAGCAAGTTCATTTGAGGGACCAACGGGGGCTTGGTAATTAGAAGCTTGAAAGCCTTGATTGAAATTACCCCCTTGGGTTGGGTATTGATTTACCGGGGCTTGAAATTGGTTTCGAACATCTTGCCCTCTCGGTTGATTTTGATTGAATCTATTTGGATTGTTGGGTTGAGAAAATCCGGGTGGTCCACTTTGATTACTAACACGATAGTTCGGGTCAACTTGAGGACGGTATTGGTTACCTCCTTGGTTATAAGCCCGGCCACCGCATTAACTTCAAATCGACTACCATCGGTGGCAGTACAATTGTAGTATGCATGAGGACTACCACAAGTGACACAAGTTTCTTCCACCGCTTTGACTTGAGTGGGTAAAGAAGTTTGTGGGGAAGAAAGTTTCTTTTGCTTGGAAAGAACCAAGGCTTGAATAGCATCCGTGAGTTTTTCAATCTTAGCATCGGTGCTAGAAGTACTCACGTGAGATGAAGAAGAAGAAGAAGACGCACTAACTTGGGAAACAACCGGCTTGCTTCGTGTAGTGCGAACCTTTGACTTATTCTCGATGATGGTTAATGCATCTTTCGGAGTCCGATTCAAGAGATTGCCACCGGCGGCGGCATTAAGAGAATCTTGGTCCGTTTGGTTCAAACCATTATAGAAGGTATCGAGTTGATGCAACTCGGAGAAACCATGGTGAGGACATTTGCGAAGTAATTCTTTAAAACGATCCCACACTTCACTAAAGGATTCATCAAATTTTTGAGTGAATTTGGTGATTTCATTTTTAAGGCTTGTGGTTTTAGACGGTGAAAGAATTCGTTCACAAATTTCGACACTAAATCTTCCCATGTTTCAATAGAACGAGGGGGTTGTTTTTCGAGCCAAATCTGGGCTGCCCCCTCGAGAGAAAAAGGAAAAAGAAGAAGTTTGATAGCTTCTTGAGGAACATTTTGGTATTTGATGGTAGAGGTGATCTTGTTAAACCATCGAATGTGGGAATGAGGATCGTCCCTCTCAAATCCGAAATATTGACTTGAAGTTACTAAGGATAGCAACCCTGTTTTAAGTTCAAAGCTATCGGCAACGATTGCCGGAACAACAATAGCATCTCCGTAACCCTCGGTGGGTGCTTGGAGAAGCTCAGACATAGTACGTTCATCCGCCATTGTGACAATGGGAGGAACGGGAATAGCACGAATCTCGGGTTCGGCTATTGAGGCGGAATGCCTACGATTACGTCTCCGATTACGTCTTCTCGGAGTATGCACGAGTTCACGTAAAGGACTTGTTGACGGTGAAGAACGAGTACGCATGCATGATGCGTGGTTTTGCAACCTTACAACAGGTTTTACCTCTCGAGGGATCTCAAGAGGCTTACAACCCCACCAGGCAGTGTACCTGACCGATGTAGTATAGTGTAGTGGTAAGTACGGGGGATTGATCGTTCTCCACAAGGAATAGTGTTCGTTAGGTATGAAAAACTACTCTAATAGGTCTAAGGGTTGAGGAAGATTCTTTTTGTGTTTTTATAATTTTATGAAAGCAAGTAAAATCTCGGGTTTGAAGGAGTGGGCGGAATTAGTTGCTAGTCAACTAACCCAAATTACTACGAATGCAAATAAAATAAAATAACAAAAATGAAAATGTTGGAGAAGACTTAAGTGTAGAGAAATGTGTTTACTTAGATTTCCTTACTCCCTAACTATCTTTTACCGGTTGATTAGTGTGTATTAGTCGCGTGGATGACGGGTGTATTCCTTAATACCAATCGTGGGGTGGCGTACGTACTTCCCCAACTCTACAAGCTCCTACTTCACTCCTATGTCGAGCCGGCTAGGAAGCTCCTAACATGGGATCACTAGAATTCGCTTGTGCATTAAATACAACCATAAAAACCTTTAGTACGCATTTGGTTCATGTTTCTTAAGACGTTCAAGCAAGTTACCGAATAGGAAGTTAGCCAGTTTTCTTAAGCCTAACATAGATAAACAATCATCCAATACAACTAATAACACACTAATAACCAATAATCAATAGCTAGGTTTCATTAGATCTAAGCAAACACAAGATAAATCTAGCCTAACATGTTAAACAAAAGACAAGAACAAGATAAAATCAAACAACACATAGACATATTGAATGATTAATTGATAACTTATCTTTCAATGTAACATGGAAGATCTCAAGGCAAAAAGCCTTGAAAAAGATGCTAAAATCGTCTTAGGGTTTTCTCCCAAAAATTCCACACTAAGCTCTCTCTAATGACAAAGAATTACAAAACTATATATAGACTTTTGGATCTGACGGCGTCACCTTATGGAGTGTGACGCCGTCACCTCGCCGCTTCTAGGGTTCCCGGATGGCCTTCTTGACGCCGTCCCTCTTTAGCTCTCCAAAATCCGTTCTGGCTTATCAAGGCTTGACGCCGTCAGCTCTTGAACGTGACGCCGTCCCTCTTTGATTTAAGCCGTGACGCCCTTGATCAGGTTAAAGCGTAACGCCGTCAGAATTTACATGCAATTTTCACTGGCTTATCATGAGTAAATTTCACATCCACCTTTTCTTGCCAAGCCATGACGCCGTCCAGAATAAAATCTGACGCCGTCAAGGGTAACTTTTAGCCGATTTTTGAGACTTTGTCGTTTTCTTCACTTTTATGCTCCAAGAACGTCCAAAATGCCTCCTTTTCCAGATTTCTCCTCAAAAGTACCTAAAATGACAAAAGGAACGATTTAGGGCAATATTTGATCAAATAAATACGATTTAGGGCTTAAATGACCCCTTAAAAGCGGTACACTTTTCACTTCATCAAATACCCTTACACTTGAGATTTGCTTGTCCTCAAGCAAATGCGCTTTTATTCTAATCAAAATACAGGTTAGGGGTCATTTAATGCAAACATAAAAGTAATTACAACAAATAATCGTTCCACTTCAATCATAATAAGCACGGAGATTACAAACTAGCACCTCACAAGTAGTGTTTAGATACTCACATCTCTCAAGTGTCATCAAAATAAATCTCATAAATGAAAACGGATAATATCTCTCACTACCTGTCATAGCAAATAGATTACCATAGGCTTGGGAAAGGATCGAAAACCTCCTCCACTAGGCGTAAGCACCTAAGATAAACTATCAAAGAGGGCTTTTAAATGGGTTATAACGTTAGGTGTAGGGAAAAGGAAAACACGGTTTTGTTGGATAAAGGATATTTTACTGGTGGCGAGTTAAAGATCTTGATCAATTACATGTACTATACAATGTTGCTAAGCCAAGACTCGACTCAATCTAAGCTAATGAAAGAAAATAACAAAAACATAAAATAAACATAAAATGAAACGGGATGGTAGTCCGTATGTTTTTTTCTATTTTTCTTTTTCTCATTTTTTTGTATTTTTCTTGAATTTTTTTTTTTTTTTTTTTTTTTTTTTTTTTTGCATACACTTTTGCCTTACCATCCAAAATAATACATCATAGGGGCGTTGCATCCCCTTACACTTGAGCTTTTACATAACTTTACAAATAACTATTCTAATGACTCGAATTAAGATAATTGAAAAACTTGGAGTACTTTTTTAAAATATTTAGCACATATGGGGGTAATAAATGATGTTCTTCCCCATTACTCCATTACACTAGTACTTTACCCATGAGTCCCAATCGTCCCAAAACAATATGTACAAAGATATGACTCGACTTAGCAACCATGTAATCAATTAGATAATTAACTTGGGGTTTAAACAAATGTTGTCACAATAATGCACTAAAGATGAGTGCATACAAGGTAGGCTAAGGCGATTTGGGTGTACATTTTAGTGGGGTGTAACAAATTCTTCCTTTAAGTAAAATGCTTAAAGGTCGAAACGAAAAGATAGGCTCTGAGGGGTGTACTAGGGGTATCGTGTACTAAAAATGAGTACAACGCAAAGGGTGTGGGAGAATTACTTGACCAATGTAGCCAAAGTAATTATAACAAAAACACAGGTGTAAAACAATGGGTTAATCCTAATGCCTCTTATCATGTAGTAAATCTAACTACACGAATGTAGTCTCACTTGTGGCCTTGGAATGGTCCTAACGCAAGTTCTAGAATCTAAGTGCTACCGGTACACACATCATAGCATAAATGCTTTTCCTACCAATTCTAGGGGCGAACCTCACATATTTGGGGGTGGAAAATTTTTTAGTGGTACGGTTTTTGTGCTAGTCATATAACTCCTATCCGTGAGACGCTCATTAAGATCAAAGTTTCACTCCTATATGTTGTAAAAAAATTTTAATTTGGCACTAAAATTACCTTAACAAGTATTTCTCTCAGTTTTATTACACATCTACTATTAAACAAACAAAAATCAAGCGTAATAGCATTCTCTAAAATCGTACTTTTACCCTCCCCTTACACTTAAGATGAACATTGTCCCCAATGTTCAAATAACAAGATGTAAAAGCATAAAGTAAAAGAATGAAATCAAATACTCCCCTGATTCGCTCGGTGGATAATGAAGTAACACGGTTAAATCTTCTTCCAAAGTAATGTTGAAGCTCCATGACTAATGCATCGCCAAAAGCTTGATTCAAAACATTTCCTTGTCCAAAATAACCTGTTAAACCTGAGAAAACAAACACGAAAACCTGCATAACATCGGCGGGATAAAATCTATATATAAGGATATAATGCTTGTGGAATGATAACTTTGCAGATTCCTGGAGATTATAAGTTGGAGATTTTAATAAAAACTTTTTAAAAACAAAACTTTCAAAAATTTCTGAAAATTAAATCTGACGCCGTCAGGTTATAAACCCTGACGCCGTCAGAAATGGCCTGACAAAAATTTTCATTTTAAGTTTCCGGAAAATTTCTGGAAAAACCTTTACCTTACTTCCTGGAAATCCTGCAAAACATCATTATGACTCGATACAAGCATTTGACTCAAACAAATACGAATATGTATGTTAATTTATTATTATTACGATTCATGTTAATTTGTGTTCTAATAAACCGATTTAGATTTCCCTTACACTTAACTTTTGCAAAATACCTTTATATGTAGTTAAGACGAAGTTAAAAACAAAATAAAGCATTTTCACAAATTAGTTTTTAACATGAATCAATAGGAATAAAAATTAAACATACATACGGAAACAAATAAAAACAAACAAACAAACAAATAAACACACAAAGCAAATAAACAAAATAAAGCTTGGGTTGCCTCCCAAGAAGCGCTTTTCTTTATTAACGAGTCTTGTAGCTAGACTCAAAGTCACGTACATTACGTGATTCCATCATTCATAATGACGTATCCCTGATAGATATGATCCTTGTTATCAGGGTGGTGGTGTCTCAATCGCTCGACATTCGCGGTCACTTCACCTCCTCCTTTGCTGGTCAAGCTTACTATCCCATCTTGGTGTAAACTTTTAATTGTGAATGGTCCGTACCACCAGGGACTTGGTTCATTGGTAGGTGCTTCTGTTTCTGAATGCCTTAGGAGCACCGAGTCTCCTTTTGTAAATTCAACGGGGTTATTGGTTTGCTCATCAGCCTCAATATGATCGTTATTTCCACCCTTACATTCTCTAATATCTTTTTCCATATAATTCTTAATCCTTGCCTCCCATGCAAGAATTTTCTCTCGAACATTACCACGGATTACATTGGGGTTAGCCTCCATCCTTTTTTGTAGGGCAACATCTCGTATATGACGTGGAATCGTTGGGAAGTTTATCGTCTTCTTCCCCTTCTTCATTTGGATGGTACTTTTTTCGTAATTGATTTGTGCCCTAGTGGTCGCGAGAAAGGGTGCCCCAAGGATTATTGGCATATTCATGTCATTTCTTTCAATAATCATGAAGTCGACCGGATATAGGAATCCGGCAACGTTGACCAACACATCTTCTGCAATTCCTAACGGATACTCGTAAGAATGTTTCGCAAAGGAGAGTTTAGTATGGGTGATGGATGGCAACTCATCGGTTAACTGAACATAAACGGATAAAGGCATCAAATTTACGTCGGAACCTTGGTCAGCTATCGCATCCAGATACTTGTGTTTTCCAATGCTGCATGGTATTTCAAAGACCCCGTAGAATTCCTGTTTTTCCACTAACTTTTGTCTTATGAGGCACTCATACAATTGCCCTCCGGGTAATGTGTCGGATTCATCATCCGGTTCCATCTTCTTTGACTCCTTGTTGGGTAGATGAGTACGTCGATAGTTTCCTACCCAATCGTTTATGGTTTCCTTGTTTATTTCGTGCTTCAAGTAATGCCTCACTTGTTGTGACATTGGCGGTTCAACCAATTGGCGCTCCTCAGAGGGCGCCTCCTCTCCCTTGTCGGAATCGCATTTATTGGTGTTTCCATTATTAAATGGGATGAGGTCAACTTTGTTAACTTCCATAATTATGGATTTCCCTCTTCCATCATTTCCGCCCTCTTGGACGACGGAGGTGGCCTTGACAAATTTAGTGTTAGGAACTTCAGCGTCATTCCTCACCAACACTTTTTCAGGGGCTTTTGTATTTGTGTATTCTTTCAAAAGATTCATCATCTCCGCCATTTTCTCTTCCATTTCCTCCTTCTGTTTATAGACGGCTTCCTCAAATTTTGCCAACCGTTCGGAGTGTTTTGACATGTACTCTCTCATTCGAGCTTCGAATGTTGGACTAAGTTCCTGAGGTGGTGAGTTGGGTTGAGCGTGCTTATGGAAGGGTTTAGCATTTTCCCTAAGGGGTGATTCGGACAATGGTGTTTGCTTAACGCTTGAGACTGAGTTAATTGTTGCTTTTTGTGGACTTAAGGGTCTCTTTTGCTTTTCCATAAGATATGCAACCCTTTTCTCAAGTTCACTAACGCTTTCCTCAGTGATTTGATTGGCTGTATCGGGTGATGAATATGTCTTGACTGCCGAGCGCACGTCGTGGGAGACTTGCCACAATTCATCATCGTCGGATGCAAGCTCATCAATGATCTCCCATGATTCCTCGGCGCTTTTGTCGCGCAATCTGCCCCCGGCGGCTCGATCGATGGCACGCTTGGTGTGGTAATCAACATGGTCATAGAAGATTTGGATTTGAAGCCAGAGATTTATGCCATGATGAGGGACTTTTTGGAGTAAGTCCTTGAATCGAATCCATGCCCCGTAGAGGGTTTCGCCTCGACGTTGTTCAAACATCAAGATATCCTTCCTTAGCTTGGTAGTTCTTCCCGGTGGGAAAAACTGAGCAAGGAAACGAGTAGTGAGATCATCCCAAGAGGTGATGGATCCTGCGGGTTGACGTTCTAGCCACTGACTAGCTTGATCCCGCAGAGAGAATTGAAAGAGACGCAATCGGGTCGTCTCTCGAGTGGCAACATCAAGGTCTATAGAATCAACGATTTTGAGAAAGTCCTTGAGATGTTGATTAGGATCTTCAGAACGAAGTCCATGGAATGCGCATCCGCTTTGCACCAACCGGATGGTGTCGGATCGCAAGGGTGTGATATTGGCTCCTTAAGTGAGCTCAATGGTGTTTCGATAGCCATGGTGGCTAGGACGGGAATACTCTCCTAAAGTACGGGCTCAAGGAGGTGGTGGTTGATGTGGTGGTGGGTTGTTGGGATTAAGGATATTACCATCTTCCATGATGTCGGATGGTATGGTTACGAACAAAGACACGAAGAAAATAGATAGACTAAAGAAAACCTAGAAAAATAAAATAAAAATCTCACTAGAAAGGAATCTAGTGAGTAGACCTATAAAATAAAAATTCAACCTAAACAATAACTATTCCCCGGCAGCGGCGCCAAAAACTTGATGCGTGGTTTTGCAACCTTACAACAGGTTTTACCTCTCGAGGGATCTCAAGAGGCTTACAACCCCACCAGGCAGTGTACCTGACCGATGTAGTATAGTGTAGTGGTAAGTACGGGGGATTGATCGTTCTCCACAAGGAATAATGTTCGTTAGGTATGAAAAACTACTCTAATAGGTCTAAGGGTTGAGGAAGATTCTTTTTGTGTTTTTATAATTTTATGAAAGCAAGTAAAATCTCGGGTTTGAAGGAGTGGGCGGAATTAGTTGCTAGTCAACTAACCCAAATTACTACGAATGCAAATAAAATAAAATAACAAAAATGAAAATGTTGGAGAAGACTTAAGTGTAGAGAAATGTGTTTACTTAGATTTCCTTACTCCCTAACTATCTTTTACCGGTTGATTAGTGTGTATTAGTCGCGTGGATGACGGGTGTATTCCTTAATATCAATCGTGGGGTGGCGTACGTACTTCCCCAACTCTACAAGCTCCTACTTCACTCCTATGTCGAGCCGGCTAGGAAGCTCCTAACATGGGATCACTAGAATTCGCTTGTGCATTAAATACAACCATAAAAACCTTTAGTACGCATTTGGTTCATGTTTCTTAAGACGTTCAAGCAAGTTACCGAATAGGAAGTTAGCCAGTTTTCTTAAGCCTAACATAGATAAACAATCATCCAATACAACTAATAACACACTAATAACCAATAATCAATAGCTAGGTTTCATTAGATCTAAGCAAACACAAGATAAATCTAGCCTAACATGTTAAACAAAAGACAAGAACAAGATAAAATCAAACAACACATAGACATATTGAATGATTGATTGATAACTTATCTTTCAATGTAACATGGAAGATCTCAAGGCAAAAAGCCTTGAAAAAGATGCTAAAATCGTCTTAGGGTTTTCTCCCAAAAATTCCACACTAAGCTCTCTCTAATGACAAAAAATTAGAAAACTATATATAGATTTGTACATCTGACGGCGTCACGTTATGGAGTGTGACGCCGTCACCTCGCCGCTTCTAGGGTTCCCGGATGGCCTTCTTGACGCTGTCCCTCTTTAGCTCTCCAAAATCCGTTCTGGCTTATCAAGGCTTGACGCCGTCAGCTCTTGAACGTGACGCCGTCCCTCTTTGATTTAAGCCGTGACGCCCTTGATCAGGTTAAAGCGTGACGCCGTCAGAATTTACATGCAATTTTCACTGGCTTATCATGAGTAAATTTCACATCCACCTTTTCTTGCCAAGCCATGACGCCGTCCAGAATAAAATCTGACGCCGTCAAGGGTAACTTTTAGCCGATTTTTGAGACTTTGTCGTTTTTCTTCACTTTTATGTTCAAAAAACGTCCAAAATGCCTCCTTTTCCAGATTTCTCCTCAAAAGTACCTAAAATGACAAAAGGAACGATTTAGGGCAATATTTGATCAAATAAATACGATTTAGGGCTTAAATGACCCCTTAAAAGCGGTACACTTTTCGCTTCATCAATGCACTAAAAAAAATTCAATTAAAACGAGACCGAAGCAAAACACAAGTGAACTTAAACCAATAATCAACAAGCGTACGGTAGCTCTTCAAAAGATAAACGCACAAAGGAGCGGAAGAGAAGAATGGATCTCTTTTCGAGGCGAAGTTCGTTGGATCGCCTCTCCTTATACCCTTTTATAGTATATTTATCAATCAAATGTGAGCCGATATTCGCAAGTGATACAAAGGCAAGTTTTAATCTTTTGTTTGGGAACTTATTATGATAATACTCCAAGTTGAGGAATATTATTTTGAGATTGCTTTTATCTTTTTATTTTAACACAATAAAACGAAAAATGTTTTTGTATTTTTATTTTTATATGATAATATATATACAAAAGAAAAAGAAAAATATTTTTGTATTTTATGGGGTTTATGGAAAACGGGAACTTCACAAGGAAGGATCTCAAGTCACTAATCGTTAAAACCTTTAACAATATTGTCGCAACACAAACTCCCCGGCAGCGGCGCCAAAATTTGATCTGTGCTAAAGTATATATATAATATCAGACGGATATGCGTGATACGCGGGAAATGAGAATCCAACCTTTTAGGAAAAATGTTAACTTACAAAACCCGTGAATACGATATGTGTGATACTGGGCAAGTGATCACCCGGGTCGTGTCCCAACGAGGTGTGAATCGAGGATATCGTTTTGGGTTCGGAATTAAAGTGCTTGATGATTGGAATGAGATTTTTGAGTTTTTTTGTTTCTACTTGAGATATGAAAAACAAAATTACAAAGAAAATTTAAACACAAGTTAAATAAACTAAAAACGCAAAACAAGAATTCTAAAAACGAGCCTAAAAGTAAAAGCTTCTAAAAACAAACCCTACAAGTGCAAATTTATTTTTCCTAAGTTGTAAATGATAAAAGAAAATTTTGGAAAAAAGAATTAAAATTTTCTGACTTTTATATTTTTTATTATGAATTAAAAACAGTTTTAAACTAATTAAATTATAAAAAATACTAAATGAATTTAGAAAAATCTAAAATTTTACAGGAAACTACTTTATACTAGTTAGGAACAAGGAAAAATAAAATGGTGCTAACAACTTATTTAATTAAGCTGTTTTTAAGCTAATATGAAAAATAAGCAAAAGAAAATTAAAATGTGTTAAAAGGATTGTTTGTAAAAGCTATGTCAGGAATGACCCAAGGGCGCTAGTGGTGTGTGTATGTTGTGTTGAGGCTTTGGTTAGGCTGAGGTCCAGGGTTCGAATCCTGACCTCAGCTTTTTTTTGCTTTTATTTAATTTTTTGGATTTTATTGATTAAACTAAATAAGCACTACCCAGAAAGCAAACTTTATAACTAAAACTATTTTTGAAACTTGAAAATAAGCACAGAATAAGGACTAGGATCAGATCAGTGCTTAAATAGAAAATGAGGCAACAAGCAAATAAGCTATAATAAGCTAAAAGAAAACTTGAAAAGCTAAAACAGACCAAGTATGGACTTTAATGATCAAAGAACTCAGATAAGCCACAGAAATGAGCAAATAAGCGCTTGACCAAATCAAATAAGCAAATCCAAAGTCAGCTAAGTGCACAGGGCAAAACATGCTCAACTAGGTAATTTTAGACTTATTTTTAAGCAATTATATAAGAACTAAAGACCACAAAAGTTGACAACCTTTAAAACTGACCTACCAAGGGTCAAATTACACCAAAGATCAGACCATGATAAGCTATTTTGTTGCTTAAAAATAAGCTGGAAAAGTAGCGATTCTAGACAAGTGTACACTGATTTCTCAGTGTATGCTTGTATAGATAGGATACTTTTGAGCTTAATTTCAAGCTCAAATAAGCTTGAGAAGGGCTTGAATTTGAGAGATAAGCAAAGAACACCTAGCAAACTACTTGGGACTCAGAAAATTTAGCACTAATCATCACAAATAAGCACATGAATGGGGTCACAAATCTGATGCAGTCTGCTGAACACTTGAGGTTCTATGCAGACTAGACACAAAATGGCCAAATCTCCTTAATTTCAACTGAAACCTATCCAACTCTATGATATTCACTTAAACCACTAATATGGACTTAAAATCTACAACAACTAGCACACAAACTGCTTATCTCTAAGATAAGCAGTTATGAGTAGAACAAATCCTAGAAACTAGCACATTTAACCAAAAACCTCAAAAAGCTTCAATTTAGCTACAAACAACCTATAAACAGATTTTATAAGCTAAATTAAGCCAGCTTAAAGTTTCTTGTCATGCACTTGAACAGTGTAAGCAGATTTGGCCCATTTTTTACCATAAGCCAAACACCACTTATAGGTTGACTGAATTGAAATTTAAACTAGAAGTGCCAAATTCAAGCCTATGTTTCTAAATATAACTGATTCAATAACTTATTGTGACCCTAATTAACAACTTTCTACTGCCAATAAGCACTCAAATAAGCTGAGTGCTTATTTGACTGATTTTGGCTTTTTAGGCTAATTAAGGACAAAATGGAGTTAAACACACTACCACTAACTATTAAGCATCAAATAACTTCTATTAGAACAAATGATCATAGAAAAAGAAAAATAAGCACCAAATAAGCTTATGTACAGTGAAATTAAAGAAAATAAAGAGATATAACCTTGGGCTCTAGCTAAACAAGAGCACCAAATAAATGACAGCTACAAGCTCTAGCTTGTTTTACAACAAGCTAGTAAAGTCCATCTTGCCATTCCACAACTGGCAACTTCCATAAGCTTTCCACAATTGCTGAGGTTGACTTTCATTGATTTTTCTAGAATTCTTGGATTGTGACTGAGTAAACTTATCACAAACTCACTATACGCTATGTTTAGCTTAAATGAGCTTATTCAACAATAAAAGAAGCTTTTGCAATATCAAATTAACTTAATACGATTTAACAGTGATACTTAAAACATGAAATTTCATTAACTTAGGAAAATAGTACAATACTTAAATAACTGAAGACAAATGGGCTTAATAGAACTTGAATTGACTATTGAAAACTTAAATTGCTACAAATTTAGAACTTAACTAACAATACGACCAAACTAAAAATTCTACATGCCATGAAAGGCTACAAAACGCCCTATTTATACTAATTTTGAGCTGGGATTTCTCTTGTCTTCTTCTCTAATCATTTTCTGACCCTTGGATTAGGTTGAAATCATCTGAGCCTTTAATTCTTGTTTAGGCGCCAAAAATGGTGAAGGTGGATTACCAACTGTGTACTGATAACTTGAGTGGAAGAAGAAGCATTAAATGCTTTTTTGGACTGAGTAGGTGGAGTGTAGTAGGAGGGTGAGGGGGAGGGTTGGTTCTGTCAGGAATAAGCATGGAGGAGGTGGTGGTTTTCTGGAAATGGTGGGTTGGGGTGGTTTTGTTTTGGCGGGTTTGTTGGTTTGACCAAGGGTCAAACTGGTTTAGTTAAACACGGGGTAGGGTAATTTGTGGAGTTGGGCTTTTGAACTGGGCTTGGGATAAGATTAGGATTGGGTTGGGTTTTTATCAGTTTTGGATTTTAAGGGAAAGGTTTAATTAAGTTTAAGGGATTAAACTTAAAAATGGGATAAGCTTGGAGGGACTATTTCTGCCAAATCTGGAAATTTATTCCAAGGGACCAATTCTGTCATTTTGATTATCTTGGGGTTTGACTTTTGACACATGAGCAATTTCTTGGTCTAAACTTGTTAATTTCTTCCCCGTCCTCGGCTTTTGACGACTTTCCACTCTTGTGCTCGGTTTTTGCCTGTTTTGCCTCGTTTTCAATCCTTTTGTACCTGAAACATATAAAACACAAACCAATGATATCTGCAGTATAATCTGGGTGTTTTTGGTCATTTTTATGTCTTTTATGGGTATAAAATGATGAGTATTTACACACTCATCAATCCCCCACACTAAACTATTGCTAGTCCCTAGCAATCCGATCATATGAAGTAATGAAAGGAACCAAGTATACCCCGTTTCGAAATTTTATTTGATGCGAGAAATTTAAACTAAAACAAAAATAGATAACATGCTTGATTTTCAAAAATGGTATCATGGAACGGGATTCACACAAAATGGGTGTCTCCAGGGAATTGATATCGTCATCCTCTTTTTTATACTCCCAACTAAGCTTAAACTCAATGTGCAAATGTTTTTGTAAAATGCTAACACTACTTATACTAATAATCTATGTAAGCCGAAACTTAACTTTTCACTCCCACAATTTATTCAAGTTAGGTTACTGTGCTTGATTTTCAAAACTTTGATCACAAAAATCGACGTTTTTATAAGACTTTGACTAACACTAGTTGAAAGATAGATTTAAAATTCACAACAAGCAAGTTTCAAAAAAAATTGCATTTTGCAATATCATTCCATTTTATTTTATTTTTCTTTTCATTTTTTCATTTTTTCATTTTTTTTTTACTTGTGCAACAAAAACTAACGGAGTTTCACAGGAACCAAGACCTTACACCTTCCGGAATAAAGGATCCAAGGGCCGTTACAACGGAGAGTTCTAAGACTCTAAACGTTCCTGAAATGAGGATCCAAGGATGTTAGACCAAGACCTCACACATTCCTGAATTAGAGGTCCAAGGGCCGGTGTAAGAGGGTAGCCAAGACCAAAACGCCTTCCGGAAATAAGGATCCAAGGGCCGATCTTGAACCGTAGCTTTTTTAGCACATACATTTATTACTTAACTTTTGCAACTTTCAAGCAACGTCTCACTTTCATTTTGCATTATTATGACATATGCTTGTTCCGAAGTTTAAATAAAGCCTTGAACTAGTATTTTTCAAAATCGTATGAAAAAATGATTTTGTGTGTTCAAACGTTTTGAAAATAAGCACTTATTAAGCCTGATTAGTTATCTCCTGGGAGGAAAAGCCATAGATTACTTATATAAGCTCTAAAGAAAACCAACTATTCTACGCTTAGCATTTTCATTTGCACATATCGTAAAACGTTAGTCTAACCGTTAAGGAAGCAGCCAGATCAACACTCTGGCAGAGTCGGGATTCCCTTTGTTCTAACCTAATCAAGACTAAACACTACTTTTTTATTGCAATTTCTTATCTAAAAACGACAAAAAATTTAAAATTTTTGGCCAAAAACGGGGGTACGAGGGACTAGAAGGTACATATGTGACAAAATTCGCGAGAATTCCCCCCCACACTTAGAATTGAATATTGCCCTCAATATTCAAAGTACCGGCTATTATGCCGACACTTTGAACGTAAAAAGGTAATACTAATAGCCAAGTGTGGAACAGAAATCTCCATTTTTCACAAAAAAGGTTGAAAAGATATCCCTAGATAAACGTTAGCAACAAGATCGGATATTGGGCGGCTGGATTGAAAACAGGCGCATCAATCATCACGATCTTTGGGAAATCTGCAAACAAGAGCAAACAACACAAAAAAGCAATATTTTTATGATTATCATAAAAAACTCTTCATCATCAAAAGCAATGTTGTCTTCAACGGGAGGGAGGGTCGGGATGAAATCTTCAAGAAGTAGATTCTTATGATCAATAACACCTCCCCCCACACTAGAATCTTTCTCAAGATTGAAATAAAAATGATCAAATTCCGGCTGAGAGAGTTCACCGGAGAACTCTTCGAAGATAACCGGATCATTTTTATCAAAGAGAAATGAGTCGTACTCGGGAAGAGAGATAAAAGCATGAGAAGTGGTACTGCCACTACTCGTCTCTTCCAAAAGATCGATATCAAAAGAAAAGGCTTCATAAGCCGGGAGAGAAAAATCAGAATGAGAAGTGGGATTGCCACTACTCTCTTTAGCCGTATTAAAGATAAAACTTTCATATTCGGGAACAAAATCCTCGAGCTCGAGCTCCGAAGGATCTGACGGCTTATTTTTAACAACAACATCCTTCGAGGGGAGGGAAAATAATGGTTCATCAAATATCATTTTTTCTAATAACGGAGCATCTCCCCCCGGATCACCATCGGGCTCAACAATTTCTGGCGAAATTGGAGCATCAATAAAGAAAACCTCGAGCTCTTCCATAGAGATATCACTTCTCTCAATCGGAGGAGAAGGATGGGAAGAGTCGAAAATGATTGGTGCAAAAATAGGAGTGGAATTTTTAGTTCCATCCATAAAATCAACAATTTCAATACGACAAACCGATTCCGGAGGTGGGACAAGTGGTGTGCTCTTAGAGCTAGCAATTTTCACCACTTCCGTTGTGATCTCCGGTTCTTGTTCATCATAATCAAAGATACTCTTTACTTCCCCAGCACATTTCTCAAACCATTTGCTTGTGCCAGGGGTAATTTTCATTGCTTTGAGCTCAGCACGTTTGTTTGAAGTACTCTTAACCTCGAATCTTGAAAGTATCGAATCACTTCTTTCGGAAGCAATTAAGAGATCAGATTTTTGATTAACTGTAGCAACGTTGCATTTGGTTAGAGATTTAGAGTCCTGATTTATGTTAAACGTGACTTCTTCATTATCAACCCGAATGGTTAATTCTTAGGCGTATACATCAATGAGAGCACGACTCGTTCTTAAGAAAGCCCTCCCCAGAATGAGTGGAACTCGAGGATCGGCATCAAAGTCTACCACAACGAAATCAGTGGGAAAGTGGAACTTTCCTACTTTCACAACGACATCCTCAGCTATTCCAAGTGGAAGAGTTATAGTACGGTCCGCTAGCTCGAGTGTCATGCAAGTAGATGTAAGCTCCGGAAGAGATAATTTCTTCCATACCGAGAGTGGCATAAGGTTAATGCTTGCGCCAAGATCGGCCAAGGCTGAGCACTGAACTATCCCCGAGAAATCACATGGGATTAAAAACTTGCCGGGGTCTCCGAGCTTTTCGGGAAGCTTCTTGAGGATAACCGCCGAGCATTGCTCGTTAAGTGGGGTCTTTGCCATCTCAGACAACTTATCCTTGTTGCTTAGTAAACTTTTGAGTGTAGATACAAATTTGGGCATAAGAACGAGAGCATCTGCGAAGCTTATGTCAAAGTGCAATTCATTGAAGATTTTAAAGAATTTCTCCATTTGTTGATTGGTTTTATCTCGAAGCTTCTGATCGTTAAGCCTCGAAGGATATGGAATCGAAGGCTTAGGATTGGTCTTCGGAACATCGGGTTCCGAAATTGGAGATTGGACCTCTGGAGGTTGGACGTGTGCGGAACTTCGTTGGCTTGAAAAATGCACCTTGTCCGTTGTCACCTCGGTATCTCGATTTACTTCCCTCGGTGGAGGGGGCATAGGAGTCGAGGGTCCATTATGCGTCTTACCACTTCGAGTGGTGACGGCTTTCAACTCACCCTTCGGGTTAGGAATGGTATTTCCAGGAAGACCTCCCGAAGTTGAAGCTTGATTCATTTGGTTCATGAGGCTAGCAAACATGTTCTCAATTTTACTTTGAGATTGCTCAATTTTATGATTGGTTGTTCTAAGTTCGTTTTTGAGCTCATGACCTTGATTTGTTATTGAGGTTTGAAAATCATTTTTCAAAGTGGTGATTTGATTTTGCATTGACCTCATGTTGGCCTCATTTGACTTGATGTAACTAGCAAGTTCATTTGTGGGACCAACGGGGGCTTGGTAATTAGAAGCTTGAAAGCCTTGATTGAAATTACCCCCTTGGGTTGGGTATTGATTTACCGGGGCTTGAAATTGGTTTCGAACATCTTGGCCTCTCGGTTGATTTTGATTGAATCTATTTGGATTGTTGGGTTGAGAAAATCCGGGTGGTCCACTTTGATTACTAACACGATAGTTCGGGTCAACTTGAGGACGGTATTGGTTACCTCCTTGGTTATAAGCCCCGGCCACCGCATTAACTTCAAATCGACTACCATCGGTGGCAGTACAATTGTAGTATGCATGAGGACTACCACAAGTGACACAAGTTTTTTCCACCGCTTTGACTTGAGTGGGTGAAGAAGTTTGTGGGGAAGAAAGTTTCTTTTGCTTGGAAAGAACCAAAGCTTGAATAGCATCCGTGAGTTTTTCAATCTTAGCATCGGTGCTAGAAGTACTCACGTGAGATGAAGAAGAAGAAGACGCACTAACTTGGGAAACAACCGGCTTGCTTCGTGTAGTGCGAACCTTTGACTTATTCTCGATGATGGTTAATGCATCTTTCGGAGTCCGATTCAAGAGATTGCCACCGGCGGCGGCATTAAGAGAATCTTGGTCCGTTTGGTTCAAACCATTATAGAAGGTATCGAGTTGATGTAACTCGGAGAAACCATGGTGAGGACATTTGCGAAGTAATTCTTTAAAATGATCCCACGCTTCACTAAAGGATTCATCAAATTTTTGAGTGAATTTGGTGATTTCATTTTTAAGGCTTGTGGTTTTAGACGGGGGAAAGAATTCGTTCACAAATTTCGACACTAAATCTTCCCATGTTTCAATAGAACGAGGGGGTTGTTTTTCGAGCCAAATCTGGGCTGCCCCCTCGAGAGAAAAAGGAAAAAGAAGAAGTTTGATAGCTTCTTGAGGAACATTTCGGTATTTGATGGTAGAGGTGATCTTGTTAAACCATCGAATGTGGGAATGAGGATCGTCCCTCTCAAATCCGAAATATTGACTTGAAGTTACTAAGGATAGCAACCCCGTTTTAAGTTCAAAGCTATAGGCAACAATTGCCGGAACAACGATAGCATCTCCGTAACCCTCGGTGGGTGCTTGGAGAAGCTCAGACATGGTGCGTTCATCTGCCATTGTGACAATGGGAGGAACGGGAATAGCACGAATCTCGGGTTCGGCTATTGAGGCGGAATGCCTACGATTACGTCTCCGATTACGTCTTCTCGGAGTATGCACGAGTTCACGTAAAGGACTTGTCGACGGAGAAGAACGAGTGCGCATGCACTAAAAACAATTCAATTAAAACAAGACCGAATCAAAACACAAGTGAACTTAAACCAATAATCAACAAGCGTACGGTAGCTCTTCAAAAGATAAACGCACAAAGGAGCGGAAGAGAAGAATGGATCTCTTTTCGAGGCGAAGTTCGTTGGATCGCCTCTCCTTATACCCCTTTATAGTTTATTTATCAATCAAAGGTGAGCCGATATTCGCAAGTGATACAAAGGCAAGTTTTAATCTTTTGTTTGGGAACTTATTATGATAATACTCCAAGTTGAGGAATATTATTTTGAGATTGCTTTTATCTTTTTATTTTAACACAATAAAACGAGAAATGTTTTTGTATTTTTGTTTTTATATGATAATATATATACAAAAGAAAAGAAAAATATTTTTGTATTTTATGGGGTTTATGGAAAACGGGAACTTCACAAGGAATGATCTCAAGTCACTAATCGTTAAAACCTTTAACAATATTGTCGCAACACAACCTCCCCGGCAGCGGCGCCAAAATTTGATCTGTGCTAAAGTATATATATAATATCAGACGGATATGCGTGATACGCGGGAAATGACAAACCAACCTTTTAGGAAAAAGGTTAACTTACAAAACCCGTGAATACGATATGTGTGATACCGGGCAAGTGATCACCCGGGTCGTGTCCCAACGAGGTGTGAATGGAAGATATCGTTTTAGGTTCGGAATTAGAGTGCTTGATGATTGGAATGAGATTTTTGAGTTTTTTTGTTTCTACTTGAGATATGAAAAACAAAATTACAAAGAAAATTTAAACACAAGTTAAATAAACTAAAAACGCAAAACAAGAATTCTAAAAACGAGCCTAAAAGTAAAATCTTTTAAAAACTAACCCTACAAGTGCAAATTTATTTTTCCTAAGTTGTAAATGATAAAAGAAAATTTTGGAAAAAAGAATTAAAATTTTCTGACTTTTAAATTTTTTTTATGAATTAAAAACAGTTTTAAACTAATTAAATTATAAAAAATACTAAATGAATTTATAAAAATCTAAAATTTTACAGGAAACGACTTTATACTAGGTAGGAACAAGGAAAAATAAAATGGTGCTAACAACTTATTTAATTAAACTGTTTTTAAGCTAATATGAAAAATAAGCAAAAGAAAATTAAAATGTGTTAAAAGGATTGTTTGTTAAAGCTATGACAGGAAAGACCTAAGGGCGCTAGTGGTGTGTGTATGGTGTGTTGAGGCTTTGGTTAGGCTGAGGTCCAGGGTTCGAATCCTGAACTCAGCTTTTTTTTGCTTTTATTTTATTTTTTGGATTTTACTGATTAAACTAAATAAGCACTACCCAGAAAGCAAACTTTATAACTAAAACTATTTTTGAAACTTGAAAATAAGCACAGAATAAGGACTAGGATCAGATCAGTGCTTAAATAGAAAATGAGGCAACAAGCAAATAAGCTATGATAAGCTAAGAGAAAACTTGAAAAGCTAAAACAGACCAAGTATGGACTTTAATGATCAAAGAACTCAGATAAGCCACAGAAATGAGCAAATAAGCGCTTGAACAAATCAAATAAGCAAATCCAAAGTCGGCTAAGTGCACAGGGCAAAACAGGCTCAACTAGGTAAGTTTAGACTTATTTTTAAGCAATTATATAAGAACTAAAGACCACAAAAGTTGACAACCTTTAAAACTGACCTACCAAGGGTCAAATTACACCAAAGATCAGACCATGATAAGCTATTTTGTTGCTTAAAAATAAGCTGGAAAAGTAGTTATTCTAGACAAGTGTACACTGATTTCTCAGTGTATGCTTGTATAGATAGGATACTTTTGAGCTTAATTTCAAGCTCAAATAAGCTTGAGAAGGGCTTGAATTTGAGAGATAAGCAAAGAACACCTAGCAAACTACTTGGGACTCAGAAAATTTAGCACTAATCATCACAAATAAGCACATGAATGGGGTCACAAATCTGATGCAGTCTGCTGAACACTTGAGGTTCTGTGCAGACTAGACACAAAATGGCCAAATCTCCTTAATTCCAACTGAAACCTATCCAACTCTATGATATTCACTTAAACCACTAATATGGACTTAAAAACTACAACAACTAGCACACAAACTGCTTATCTCTAAGATAAGCAGTTATGAGTAGAACAAATCCTAGAAACTAGCACATTTAACCAAAAACCTCAAAAAGCTTCAATTTAGCTACAAACAACCTATAAACAGATTTTATAAGCTAAATTAAGCCAGCTTAAAGTTTCTTGTCATGCACTTGAACAGTGTAAGCAGATTTGGCCCATTTTTGACCATAAGCCAAACACCACTTATAGGTTGACTGAATTGAAATTTAAACTAGAAGTGCCAAATTCAAGCCTATGTTTCTAAATATAACTGATTCAATAACTTATTGTGACCCTAATTAACAACTTTCTACTGCCAATAAGCACTCAAATAAGCTGAGTGCTTATTTGACTGATTTTGGCTTTTTAGGCTAATTAAGGATAAAATGGAGTTAAACACACTACCACTAACTATTAAGCATCAACTAACTTCTATTAGAACAAATGATCATAGAAAAAGAAAAATAAGCACCAAATAAGCTAATGTACAGTGAAATTAAAGAAAATAAAGAGATATAACCTTGGGCTCTAGCTAAACAAGAGCACCAAATAAATGGCAGCTACAAGCTCTAGCTTGTTTTACAACAAGCTAGTAAAGTCCATCTTGCCATTCCACAACTGGCAACTTCCATAAGCTTTCCTCAATTGCTGAGGTTGACTTTCATTGACTTTTCTAGAGATCTTGGATTGTGACTGAGTAAACTTATCACAAGTTCACTATAAGCTATGTTAAGCTTAAATGAGCTTATTCAACAATAAAAGAAGCTTTTGCAATATCAAATTAACTTAATACGATTTAACAGTGATACTTAAAACATGAAATTTCATTAACTTAGGAAAATAGTACAATATAAAATAACTGAAGACAAATGGGCTTAATAGAACTTGAATTGACTATTGAAAACTTAAATTGCTACAAATTTAGAACTTAACTAAAAATACGACCAAACTAAAAATTCTACATGCCATGAAAGGCTACAAAACGCCCTATTTATACTAATTTTGAGCTGGGATTTCTCTTGTCTTCTTCTCTGACCATTTTCTGACCCTTGGATTAGGTTGAAATCATCTGAGCCTTTAATTCTTGTTTTGGCGCCAAAAATGGTGAAGGTGGATTACCAACTGTGTACTGATAACTTGAGTGGAAGAAGAAGCATTAAATGCTTTTTTGGACTGAGTAGGTGGAGTGTAGTAGGAGGGTGAGGGGGAGGGTTGGTTCTGTCAGGAATAAGCATGGAGGAGGTGGTGGTTTTCTGGAAATGGTGGGTTGGGGTGGTTTTGTTTTGGCGGGTTTGTGGGTTTGACCAAGGGTCAAACTGGTTTAGTTAAACACGGGGTAGGGTAATTTGTGGAGTTGGGCTTTTGAACTGGGCTTGGGATAAGATTAGGATTGGGTTGGGTTTTTATCAGTTTTGGATTTTAAGGGAAAGGTTTAATTAAGTTTAAGGGATTAAACTTGAAAATGGGATAAGCTTGGAGGGACTATTTCTGCCAAATCTGGAAATTTATTCCAAGGGACCAATTCTGTCATTTTGATTATCTTGGGGGTTGACTTTTGACACATGAGCAATTTCTTGGTCTAAACTTGTAAATTTCTTCCCCGTCCTCAGCTTTTGACGACTTTCCACTCTTGTGCTCGGTTTTTGCCTGTTTTGCCTCGTTTTCAATCCTTTTGTACCTGAAACATATAAAACACAAACCAAGGATATCTGCAGTATAATCTGGGTGTTTTTGGTCATTTTTATGTCTTTTATGGGTATAAAATGATGAGTATTTACACACTCATCATCTTGCATCAAGAAGATCTCAGGAAGGCCCGAGAGAAAGAACAGCAACTCAACAGACCAGTAATTGTTGAGGTTGCTAAAGAAGTGATCAAGGAGTCTGTGAAAAAGGAAATTCAGGGGGATGAATTCATCAGGCTACAAGCTGAACTTCTTCAAGAACACAACAAACAAGCCAAACTAAAAGAAGAAAGGAGGCAAAGAACCTATGAGAGGTATGTGTGGCACATGACCAAGACTAAAGGAGAGGGCACAATCACTGACATAACCATTCACCCCACCAAGCCCATAAGCATAACGGTTCACAGGGGACCAAGGAAGTCTGAGGTTAACCAGCCCATTAAATTCTCAGACTTTGGGCTAAGGGAATGGGATATGATGATGCCCATCCTGAGGAAGAAGACACAAAGCAAGATAGCCCCATCTCTTATCAAGTCCCTGAACGCAAAATATAAAGAACTTGAAAGGGTAGCTAAGAGTCTTGGGATTGATCATGAGAAGGCGCTTGCTTCTCAGGGACTAGCAATCCCTGAACCTACTCAGAAGTCCGGAAGGAAGAGAAAAGCAGTGGATCAGGAACCTGAAAATTATATAGCTGCTTTGCACTGCAACAGGATTCCCCATGAGGGAGTCAAGTTCATTCCTAACCGTGTCATCAAGAAGCCTGAGTATGGTATCTTCTTCATTGATGAATTTGCACAACCAGCCTTCCAAAGAGTAAGTGACATTGATCTGGTGGAAACGACAACTCTCCTCGCCTACAAACTGATGGCACTTAGAGTAAAGAGTCCTGAGAACGAGGAGTTTGTCAAGCTGCTGGACAAGATGATGAATGAAAGACCTGACAAGGAGGTGTTAGTGTCTAAGAAGGCGAAACTTGAACTCATGGGTTATGTACAAGAACCCTGAGTATTTTGTACTTAGTTAGTTAGGACTTGTAATGATATTAATAAGATGATGTTTTTATTATTTCAGTGTCCTTGTTTACTTTCTAGTACTTTCAGTATGAGCAGAAGTCATTAGCTCACTCATTACTGATCAGAACACTTAGGAATAATTTATATCCAAATAGGGGGAGATTGTTGGGTCCGTCAGTACCCAAGAATACTTAAAACAAGATTTGAACACAAATTAACTAAGTGTTAACTTAAACCGAGAATAATTCAAGTCACTGAGTGAACAGTCACTCAGTGAGTCATCTTCAGGATGCTTAAGGCGAATTCAAGAAGAAGGATTCACTCTCAGGAAGGCGGTACTCCCTGAGTAGGACTTAAGCCAAAGAAGAAGATGATGGTTCAGTGAGTGTTGGACAAGAACTCACTGAACCCCAGTCTCCTCAACAACATCTAGTGATTAAAGACTGAAGAACTAAACGCCTGAAAGAAAGGCGGGAAGATCTGGGAAGAGTTTAAGATAAGATCAAATCTTATCTTATCAGGAAGAAACCTTCCCTAAGACGGATAAAAGTCATGGAGTGTCAGACCAAACACTCCTAAAGACTTTATAGTCCATTCCCATTGGTTCTTGGAAATGACAATTACTGTTGTAATTGTCAGACACGCTAGCTACAACAAGTTGTAGTATTTTAATCACTTTTACTCTTTTATACTTGTGTATAAATAGGTTCAAAAGGAGAGAAGTTGTGTGTGTTTTGTACATTGAAAGCCTTAGACTTTTGCAAAACAACTTCTCTCCTACAAAGAGTAACGAATCCCTGAGATAGCTCAGTGGGTCGAATTGTTACCACTTAAGCATAGCTTGAGTTTAGATAGGAGACACCATACCTTGTCTATTCGATCCCAAGTGTTTATTCCGCTAAACACTTGGGTAATAGATTCTTTGATTCATTTCTAATAAGAATTTAAACGTTGAAAAATACTTGTGTGTTTTTACTTTTACGTTTTTTCATTAATCTGTTAGAATTAATCATAACATTGTATTAGTCATAAACACGAATTGATTAACTTTCTAGTTAACTCTAAGCGTGTTAAGGGAACAACAATTTGCATCAACAATCTACCCCTTTTTGATGATCAAAGGGGTGAGGTTGGATTGGTTGTCCCATGATTGGGGAAGGAGATGGTAGGTTGATGTGGATACATTAGTGGTGATGGGGTGGATGATATCATAGAGTGATGGTAAGAGTGTAATCCATGGATGATGGCTTGGTGTTGAGAGAGGGAGATGATGAAGATGTGGTTCTAGTGGAAGAAGTTTTGGAAGGAGCATTAGGTGGAGATGGTGAGTGTGGAGTGGCTTGGGAAGGTGGTGTTGTGACTTCATCATCTTTTGTTAGATCAACAAAGAGAGGTTTGGATGGTGGTCTAACGGTTATCATAGGTTTCTTGGAAATGTGGTTTGTTGATCCTTGTGTGGAAGACAAGGTGATTGAGTCGTGTGAGGTTGAAGATGAAATGCAAGATAAGCTAGCAATGGTGAGGCCTTATATAGGCAAGAGTCGGGGGATTTGAATTAAAGGTGATGGTAGTGTCCTATGGTGTAGCAAGGTGATCGCCTCCCAAACGGTCAACTAATATTGACAAAGTAAATGGTCAACAAGAGTCAAACAATCTAGGGCACAATGCAATTATCCAAGGAGTTAGTGTATCCCCGGGTCGTTAAGTCCTAGCGAGATGTGAATTCTGTAGTAAAACGAATCTGTGATCGGGTGATAATTGAACGGAAAAGGTTGTGAGTGATTAAACTAAGGAAATATAAAAGGAAATAGCTTAAACAAGCTATAAGAACAAATACGTAAGATCAAATACCTTGAAAAACATAAAGGAACTAGAAACGTACGTTTTAGTTTAAATAAACGTCAACGTACAAAATAAAATGTGAAAATGAAGAAATATTAATCCTAAAAATATGAAAATAACTTTTTTATAAACCTAAAGATAAAAGAAAATTTTAAGAAAAAGAAAATTAATTGTTTAACTATTTAATTAATTATTATTAATTAATAAATATTTATTAATTATTTAAAATGCACTAAATTAAAAGAAAATAGGAAATTATCCTAGAAAATTAAAATTTTAACTTAGATAAATCTAAAATAACCTAAAACTTATTTTAAAACTGAAAATATATTTATTACACTTTTTATCTAATTATTATTAATTAATTACTAATTAATTATTATTTAAACTATTTTGATTTTTAATAAATACTAAATAAACAAAGAAAAATCTGAAACTTTTTCTATAAATACTCTAAGGTGACAGAAAGATAAGAAAAATATAAAAATGAAAAGTGCTTAATGAAAAAGCAGAAAAATAAGCCAAATGGCTTAAATAGAAGCTATCACTTTTTTTATGTTGTTGATTTTCTGATTTTCTTTTTACAAAACTATTTAACTACTGCTAATAAACAACTTTAAAGAAGACAAAATTATTAAAACTTAAAAATAAGCAGTTTGGAAGCTTATGAGCTTAACAGTCAAGCTTTTGGCTTGAAATTAAGAATTAAAGCTTTGAATAAGCTTGAAATAAGCTTCACAGAGGGAACCAAAGATAAAATAAGATGAAACTTAGTAAAAGGAACTGAAAATGAGCAAAATGGAATAATGAAATACACTGATAAGCTTTTAATAAGCAAATAAGCAATTCCAAAATACCCTCTGAGTGAACCAGGCCTGCAGACAATTCTACAAGCAATTTAAGCTTATGAAATAAGCTGAAAAGCTCAAAATAATGACTGAAGTATTGAGATGGCTTGCTGAGCTATTCAAAAAGCCAAAGCTTTCAAAGTGGGACCCACTAATGAGCTTTTGGAGGGCTTGTGAAAATGCTTATAATACACTGAGTACTCAGTGTATGCAGTGAAATGGGACAAACTAAAAGCTAATAGCAGCCCTATCAAATAAGCTAGAAAATGCAAAATGAGTACTGGAGCTTTGAGAATGGTGGTTAAGCTTCACAAAAAGCTAAATTACTTAAGCTGAAGTACACTAGAGAGCTTTTTAAGAGCTTATGAAAAAGGCTCAATTACACTGAACTATCAGTATATACTGATGACTCAGTGTAATGAGTGTTTTTTGAGAAAATATAGAAGCATAATAAGCACTGAGAATAAGCAATTCATGGGAAAACAAAAGCATGCAAATCAAGCTAGCCAGAAGGGCTTCACAAAACACCAATTCACACAGGCTAATTCTAAATGATGAAGATTATGCAAGCTTATGAAAAAACTATTAACCTGTGCACAGGGGAGGTAAAAGGCCAAACAGGCAACTTCAAGACTACTTTTCAATAAGCAAACTACTTTGAAAATGAAATTTTCTTCTTGATTCAGATAAACAAGCAACCAAATAACACAAATAAGCAAAATTTATCTATTTCCAATCTATTTTAAACCCTACATGTAATCTAGAAAACTGCTCTATTTTACCAGATATGAAATTTTTGACTTTTTGAGATTTTATAAAAGTTAACTTATATGAACTTCTACTAGATCCTACTTACTGATTATGTTATATTATGATGAAAAGAAGTTGAATTAAGCTAGATTATCAGATTATGAACTAGTGTGATGAAATTTACACTTTAAATCCTAACAGTTAGCAAATAAAGTGAGATCAAAGGCTATTTTGACTTTCTATCTAGTAAGTACTGGTTTTTATTGTTTCACTGAGTTAATATGAACTAATATTGCTTATAACAACAACAAATAACAACACAAACAACCTTAATCACAGTTAACCACAGGAAATCCAAACAGTCCTTTATCAACTGAGTTTTGTGATTATTGAAGCAAATGACAGAGTTAAACCACAACACTGATTCCAATGGTTATAAGATGATAACATAAGACCATATGAGCATAAAACAACAGCAATAACAACATGAAACACAGAAATGACAAAGATGCTAATTTAACTGTGATAATGAGATTTTAAGCAATAACCAATATCAAAGAACAAGCAACCTATTTTAATCTATTTTATGACTAATGAGCAACAAACAAACATAAAAACACACTGCTAAGAGCTTAAAGCTTATTCTACAGTAAAATGCCAATAAACTAGAAACAAGCTTACAATTGAAATCCAACTGAAAACCAAGAACAAGGACCAAGAACAACCCTAACAGCTTACCACTAAGCTTCTAACCCAAGGCCATCCAAAATTCACCCTGCTCCAGCTGTGATCACCATCTTCATTGTCATTTTTGATTTTTTATCTAATTTTTGTGATTTTTTTGTATTTTTGAGTTTTATGACTACTACTGATTTTAAGGTTTCTAATAGCTCTCAGAAGCTATATAAGGAGCTTATATGAGCTTATGAGTCCAATAACAACACTATAAACAACATTCAAAGTAACATGAAATTTGAACAAGAAAATACACAAACGGATTTCAAACTTGGAAACTGAAATTAATTATTAGAAATAGATTCTCATACACTTGAAAACATTAAACAGAGTACTTGAAAGCTTAATTTTACACTGGAAATTGAAATTTTACTAATACGAACTAAGAAAACTAAAATTACACTAGATATATTTCTACTCTTTTTCCTTCTCTTTCTTTATAGACTTTAGAGACTCCCCACATGCTTCTGAACATTTCCCATCATTAATCTCAGCTGTTGGATGGGTCAAAGAGATCCTAGCCTTCAAATCTACTTTTGGCGCCAAAAGTGAAATAAGTAACTTGCAGCCGAAATTTTGCAATTAAAGAACTTTGGATGTTTGTATTGGTGGAGGAGACAAGAAAGAAAAGGTTAGTAGCCAAGTTGGTACTTAGGTGAAGAAAAATAGGTTTTGAGTGTAACAGTGGAGGTTTAGGGTGGGAAAGCATTAATGGTTTTGTAGGCTATGTTGTGAGGTGGAAGGGGTGAGAGTGAGGAGTAGGTAATGAGGTGGAAAGGTAGTGGACAGGTGGTGGTGAAAACCACCATGGTTTTGTTACAGTGAAGGTGGGAGAGGGAAGGAGAAAAGGGGTGTAGGTTTGACTGGGGGTTGACCCCGGTTTTATAACTAAGGGTGGTTTGGGTCGGGTTTGGGTTTATTTTAAGTTGGGCTTGGGTGTATGGTGGGCTGGGTTTATGGGATAGGTTAAGGGTTTGGGTTTAATTTTAGTAAAGGGTCTGGTTGGTTTGTTAAATAAGCACAAGGACCATTTTTGTAACATTTGGATTTTTAGGGGCTGAAGTGATAATTTTCCAAAGATTATTACAAGGACCATTTATGCCAAGTTTCAATTCCCCAAGGACTTAAGATGTTAAATTTCAATATTTAAAACCCGGGGACCTGTTTTGCCATTTTTGAAACTTGAAGGACCAAAACTGCCATTTCTTTAAAACTTTCATCCAAGGACCAATATTGTAAAAGTTAAATAGCTTAGGGACCTTGAATGATATTTTTAACACCAGGGACTTTTTTCGCCAATTTCTGAAAGTTAAAGGACTGAATTTGACAATTATGCAAACTATGTTCGTTTTTCAACTTTTTCAATCCTTTTGCACATGAAACAGATAAAAACACAATCAAATGATATTTCCTGTATTTTGAAGCATATCTGCATGTTTTTAAATATTTTTGCAGTCTAAATGTGACAGAAATGATGAGTATTTAGACACTCATCAATCCCCCACACTAAACTATTGCTAGTCCCTAGCAATCCTTTTTGAAAATTTAATGGATTTTACTCTTTACCAGATAGCCATTACTTCTGGAGTAGCCAATGTTTTAGTATGTGATACTTTGGTACAATGATAACCAAATGATTTTGAGCAAATCATCAGCTGTCAACGGGTTTGATTTGTCTTTACCAGAAGCCGTTTGCTTCTGGACTAGCCAACTCTTAGATAAAATACAGTTATTATCTTTGGTGAGCTGATTACCAATTATGGTTTTCCACTGCCTTTACCACAAGCCATAACCTTGCGGGCTAGCCAACTCTTCACTTATAAAGATATGGTGAGTCGAATACCATACAATTTTTGGCAAATTGTAAGCCATAAACGGATTTGAGATATCTTTACCAAGAGCCGTTTGCTCCTGGATTAGCCAATCCTTATGTGGGTTAGACATGGCGGACTGATAACCATTTATTGCGTTCTAAGTGAGAAAAAATTTTAAAATTTTGGCCAAAATGGGGGTACTAGATGGTACATATGATAAAATTCGCTAGAATTCCCCCCCACACTTAGAACTGAATATTGCCCTCAATATTCAAAGTATCGGTTGTTAAACCAACACTTAGAACGTGAAAAGGAAATACTACTGGCCATTATTTTATATAAACACATACACATTTTTTTTTTTTAAGATTAAAATGTACATATATACAACATGTGGGGCATCTCCCCCACACTTGGGTGGTAGAACAGAGAAAGAAGTCAGAAATATGGGTGAAAACCCATATGGTGCGCTAATATTTTTGTTCACCGAGTCACTTAGCTTGACTCGATCCCCGCATTCATTGGTTCATGGGGAAAGTTTGAAGATCCGGGATAACCATGGGTGGTATATCCTCTCCAAAGTAGTGTTTTAACCGATGGCCATTCACTTTAAAATTTGGACCGTCATTTTGAGATAACTCAACGGTACCATATGGATAAACCTTTGTTATAGTGAATGGACCAGACCAACGGGATTTGAGTTTTCCCGAGAAAATCTTCAATCTTGAATTGAAAAGAAGGACTCGATCACCAACGTTGAAAACGCGGTTCTTGATTTTAGAGTCATGAATCTTCTTTGTCTTTTCTTTGTAAATCAAAGAGTTCTCGTAAGCTTGATCACGTAGTTCATTTAATTCATTCATTTGAACTTTACGGTGATCACCCGCAGTTTGGAGGTCAAAGTTAGCATGTTTCAAGGCCCAGTAGGCTTTGTGCTCTAATTCGATCGGAAGATGACATGCCTTTCCGTACACAAGCTTGTAAGGCGTACACCCGATGGGTGTTTTGTAAGCTGTACGAAAGGCCCATAGTGCATCATCCAATTTATCCGACCAGGATGCACGATTTTCTCCTACAGTCCTTTCCAAGATTCTTTTAATACCCCGATTTGAAACTTCTACTTGCCCACTTGTTTGTGGGTGATACGCAGTAGAAAGACGGTGAGTTACACCATACTTTTGCATGACTTTATCAAATTTGTCATTGCAAAAATGCGTACCACGATCACTGATTATAGCACGTGGAGTTCCAAAACGGGCAAAAAGAGCTTTCAGGAATTTTACAACAACTCGGGCATCATTGGTGGGTAAAGCTTTCGCTTCAACCCATTTTGACAAATAGTCAACAGCCACAAGAATGTATTTATTTCCTCGAGATGATGGAAATGGCCCCATAAAGTCAATGCCCCAGACATCAAAGATTTCACAAACTTGAATAGCATTTTGTGGCATTTCATTTCGTTGTGAAATATTTCCGTGACGTTGACAAGCGTCACAAGTTTTGATGAGATCATGGGCATCCTTATAGATTGTGGGCCAATAAAACCCAGAATCAAACACCTTTTTGGCGGTGTAGTTTGGACTATGATGGCCCCCAGTGGGTCCAGCATGGCAAGCTTTGAGAATGTCAATAGCTTCCTGTCCATAAACACACCGTCGGATGACTTGATCCGCACAGATTTTGAATAAGTAGGGGTCGTCCCAGAAGTAATGTTTAACATCCTTGAAGAATTTATTCTTCTGTTGGGTCGACATCCCTTTCACTATGAAGTTACCCGCATGGTAATTTGCGAAGTCAGCAAACCATGGGGTAGTAGAATCTCCACGAAAAGTAACCGCATTGAGTGTCTCGAGAGGAAATGTTTCATTTATTTCCTTTTTCTCGAAAACATCTTGGTGTGGGTTCTCTAGTCGGGATAGATGATCAGCAGCTAGGTTCTCAGCTCCTTTTTTTATCACGTATAATGATATCAAATTCTTGTAGGAGGAGAACCCAACGGAGCAATCTCGGCTTTGCATCTTGTTTTGCAAAGAGATATTTGAGAGTCGAGTGATCCGTATACACTACACATTTCGTCAAGATCAAATATGGCCGAAACTTCTCAAAGGCATACACCACAGCTAATAATTCTTTTTCTGTAGTGGTGTAATGAGTTTGAGCTTCAGTCATGGTTTTACTTGCGTAGTGGATAGGCTGAAAGTGTTTGGCTTTTCGTTGCCCCAGGACTGCACCTATGGCAAAGTCACTTGCATCGCACATAAGTTCAAAGGGAAAATCCCAGTCGGGGGTAACTAGAATGGGTGCTTCAGTAAGCTTTTTCTTTAATGTTTCAAAAGCTTTGATGCACTCGGGTGAGAAGATAAAAGGAGCATCCTTTTCAAGGAGATGAGTCATAGGCCGGGCGATTTTAGAAAAATCTTGTATGAATCTACGATAGAAACCGGCATGACCCAAAAAAATCCTAATACCTTTGACGGTAGTGGGATGAGGTAATTTAGCAATGACATCAACTTTAGCTATGTCAACCTCAATCCCGTTCTTTAATATCTTATGGCCGAGGACAATGCCCTCTTTGACCATAAAATGACTCTTTTCCCAATTTAGACAAATATTGGTGTCTTTACACCGTTTTAACATGTTTTCTAAATTGGAGAGACATGCTTGGAACGAATCCCCAATGACCGAGAAGTCATCCATAAAGACCTCCATTGTTTTCCCGATCATATCGGTAAATATGGCCATCATACACCTCTGGAACGTGCCTGGAGCATTACATAAGCCGAAAGGCATACGTTTATAAGCAAAGGTTCCATAAGGGCACGTGAAGGTAGTCTTTTCTTGATCTTGTGGATCAATGGGGATTTGAAAGTAACCTGAGAAACCGTCAAGGAAACAATAGTACTCGTTTCCTGCTAATCTCTCAAGCATCTGATCCATGAAAGGTAGAGGAAAATGGTCTTTACGGGTGGCATCATTTAACTTGCGATAGTCAATGCAAACACGCCACCCCGTAACCAATCGAGTTGGAATCAACTCATTTTCATCATTTGTGACAACAGTTATGCCACCCTTTTTTGGAACACAGTGAATGGGACTAACCCAAGGACTATCAGAGATGGGATAAATCAATCCTGCATCAAGAAGTTTGAGAACCTCTTGTTTGATAACATCATGGATTTTAGGATTTACCCTTCTTTGATGTTGGACTGCTGGTTTAAAGTCATCATCCATTAAAATTTTGTGAGTACAAAATTCAGGGTTGATACCCTTTATGTCGGAGAGTTTCCAAGCAATGGCTTGCTTGTGTGACTTTAAGACCTTTATTAGAGCAGTATTTTCCTCATCACTTAAATCTTTAGCAATAATGACGGGTAATTTATCATCACCCTCCAAATATGCGTACTCAAGATGAGGCGGTAAGTCTTTGAGTTCGACCTCAGGAAATTCATCGGTTTTCTCAACTGATTTGATTTCCTCATTATGAAGTTCAACGGGAGGGAGTGGAGGAGAATTGTCCTGATTCAACAATTTCTCAAGAAGAAGAATATCTCCCTCCAGATCAATCTCAGCGTTATCAATCCCTTCTAGAAATGAATCACACTTGAGAAAAGCCTCGATCTCTTCCAAAATGAAATCACTTCTCTCAAACGGAGTGAGAGAAAGGGAAGAGTCGGAAATGATAGGTAGAGAAGATGTGGTGGGATCCCCACTCACAGAATTATGAGAATAACCAAGAAACTCTTGAGAGTACTCCTCTGAAGCAATATCAATGACATCGATTCGGTTAACCGATTCAGAATCATAATTTGAGGAGTACCTCGAAGTTTGATCGAGGTTAAAGGTAACAGCTTCATTACCCACACGTAATGTGATTTCATGCTCAAACACATCAATGAGAGCACGGCCCGTTGTTAGGAATCCTCTTCCAAGAATGAGAGGAACCCTAGGATCAGCATCGAAATCAACAACCACAAAGTCAGCTGGAAAATGGAACTTTCCTACTTTCACAAATACGTCCTCAGCAATGCCACGAGGACGAGATATTGAACGATCTGCAAGCTCAAGAGTTATGCATGTAATAGTAAGAGCCGGAAGAGAAAGTTTCTTCCACACTGTATGAGGCATCAGGTTGATGCTTGCACCAAGATCGGCCAAGGCACAACATTCAACCATTCCCGGAAATACACAAGGTATTAGAAACTTTCCAGGATCTCCAAGCTTCTCGGGAAGCTTTTTCAAGATAACTGCTGAGCAGTTCTCATTTAATTGAGTTTTTGCCATTTCGAACAGTTTTTCCTTGTTGCTTAACAAGTGTTTGATTGTGGATGCAAACTTGGGCATCAGAATGATAGCATCCGCAAAGCTTATGTCAAAATGTAATTCTTGAAAAATTTGGAAGAATTTATTCATTTGTTGACTAGCCTATTCGCGGAGCTTTTGCTCATTTAAACGTGATGGGTAGGGAATAGAAGGTTTGGATTTAGGGTTTTCAACCGGGGTTTCAGGATGTTCAAAGACAACTCCAGTTTTAGTCTTGGGTTTCGGGACAACTTGAGGTTGGACGTTGTCGGTACCTCCGTTATTAGTAGGAAGTATCTTGTCCTTAGTCACCTCAGGTTCACTTTCCACTACCTTGGGGGAAGAAGAAGAAGTGGTAGTAGGAATAGTGGGTCCATCATATGAAACACCACTTCGGGTTGTGATCGCCTTAACATCGCCCTTCGGGTTAGCGATCGTGTTGCTCGAAAGTTTTCCTGAGCCCGAAGGTTGATCATTTAAAGATTTTTTAATCTCAGAGATCTGGCTGACCAACAACCTGTTTGTGTCCTCTTGAGCTTTCATGAATTGCCTCAATAACTCATCAGATGATGGTTGTGGGGCTGGAATGGCTTGAGGTTGATTAGGGAAATTTTGGATTCAGTTATTTTGATTATAACCTTGATGTTGAAAATTCCCTTGATTTGGATTACCATTTCCCTGAAAATGATTTCCCTGGTTGGAATTGTTTCGGTTAAAGTTTCCTTGGTGTTGGAAACCTTGATTATGTCCAGAATTGAAATTCCCTTGGTTTTGATAACCTTGGTTCATTCGAGGTTGGTTTTGGTTTCGGTTTTGCAAATTCTGGTTCTGATTGAAACCGGGTGGTCCTTGGTAGGTGTTAGCTCGGTAACTTGGTTCCAATTGAGGACGGTATTGATTACCTCCCTGATTTAAAGTACCGGCTATAGCATTAGCTTCAAAAGGACTACCATCGGTGGCAGTACAGTTGTAGTATGCGTGAGGGCCACCACAAGTAACACAGACTTCCACTTTCTTCACTTCAGCATGTGAAGGATTTTGTGTGAAAGTGACTTTCTTTTGGTTTGAGAGAACCAAAGCTTGAATAGCGTCCGTGAGTTTGTCAATCTTAGCATCGGTGCTAGAAGTACTCACGGGAGATGAAGTAGAAGGACCAGCACTAGCCTGAGAATGATATGGCTTTGTTCGTGCAGTACGGACCTTAGACTTATTTTCAATAATCGCTAAAGCCTCTTTTGTGGTTTTGCTCAAAAAGTTACCTCCAGCGGAAGCATTGAGAGAATCTTGGTCAGATTGGCTCACACCATTATAGAAAGTGTCGATTTGCATCAACTCGGTGAAACCATGATGAGGACATTTACGAAGCAATTCTTTGAAACGATCCCACGCGTCACTAAACGATTCATCAAATCTTTGTGTGAATTTGATGATTTCATTTTTAAGACTTGTCGTTCTAGACGGGGGAAAGAATTCGTTTACAAACTTCGTAACTAGATCCTCCCATGTCTCAATTGAACGAGGGGGTTGTTTTTCAAGCCATATCCGGGCTTGTCCCTCGAGAGAAAATGGGAATAGAATAAGCTTGATTGATTCAGAAGGGATATTTTTGTATTTGATGGTAGATGTAATCTTGTTAAACCATCGAATGTGAGCATGAGGATCATCCCTCTCAAAACCATAGAATTGACTTGAGGTTACAAGATTCAGTAACCCGGTTTTGAGCTCAAAACTATCAGCCACGATGGCTGGAACAACAATGGCATCTCCATAACCCTCGATGGGTGCTTGGAGAAGCTCATTCATTGGCAAATCTGCCATGATGACAGGGTCAGTACGTACCTCAGATACGACTGATGGGGCAGAACGTCTACGACGTCTTCGAGGTATGTTTACAAGCTCACGAAAAGGGCTTGAAGACCTAGAAGAACGAGTGCGCATGCACTAAGACGAGTCTAAGAATCCTTTATAGTGGTGGAAACTTAGAAAAGGGTAAGAAGATTCTTTTTGGATTTTATTTGTTTATTGAAACTTGAAATACGATATTTTTGGCTTATCGATCCGTCAAACGAATTAACTTCACGATAATTTTGGTTTTATCTGAAAATAAGAGAATATGGACAAGGATGGTTAATATACAATGGATGTATATTCAACAACACTGATTCTTCAAATACGTTTTTACGCAGCACACCTCCCCGGCAGCGGCGCCAAAATTTGATCGCCTCCCAAACGGTCAACTAATATTGACCAAGTAAATGGTCAACAAGAGTCAAACAATCTAGGGCACAATGCAATTATCCAAGGAGTTAGTGTATCCCCGGGTCGTTAAGTCCCAGCGAGATGTGAATTCTGTAGTAAAACGAATCTGTGATCGGGTGATAATTGAACGGAAAAGGTTGTGAGTGATTAAACTAAGGAAATATAAAAGGAAATAGCTTAAACAAGCTATAAGAACAAATACGTAAGATCAAATACCCGGAAAAACGTAAAGGAACTAGAAACGTACGTTTTAGTTTAAATAAACGTCAACGTACAAAATAAAATGTGAAAATGAAGAAATATTAATCCTACAAATATGAAAATAACTTTTTTATAAACCTAAAGATAAAAGAAAATTTTAAGAAAAAGAAAATTAATTATTATTAATTAATAACTATTTATTAATTATTTAAAATGCACTAAATTAAAAGAAAATAGGAAATTATCCTAGAAAATTAAAATTTTAACTTAGATAAATCTAAAATAACCTAAAACTTATTTTAAAACTGAAAATATATTTATTACACTTTTTATCTAATTATTATTAATTAATTACTAATTAATTATTATTTAAACTATTTTGATTTTTAATAAATACTAAATAAACAAAGAAAAATCTGAAACTTTTTCTATAAATACTCTAAGGTGACAGGAAGATAAGAAAAATATAAAAATGAAAAGTGCTTAATGAAAAAGCTGAAAAATAAGCCAAATGGCTTAAATAGAAGCTATCACTTTTTTTATGTTGTTGATTTTCTGATTTTCTTTTTACAAAACTATTTAACTACTGCTAATAAACAACTTTAATGAAGACAAAATTATTAAAACTTAAAAATAAGCAGTTTGGAAGCTTATGAGCTTAACAGTCAAGCTTTTGGCTTGAAATTAAGAATTTAAGCTTTGAATAAGCTTGAAATAAGCTTCACAGAGGGAACCAAAGATAAAATAAGATGAAACTTAGTAAAAGGAACTGGAAATGAGCAAAATGGAATAATGAAATACACTGATAAGCTTTTAATAAGCAAATAAGCAATTCCAAAATACCCTCTGAGTGAACCAGGCCTGCAGACAATTCTACAAGCAATTTAATCTTATGAAATAAGCTGAAAAGCTCAAAATAATGACTGAAGTATTGAGATGGCTTGCTGAGCTATTCAAAAAGCCAAAGCTTTCAAAGTGGGACCCACTAATGAGCTTTTGGAGGGCTTGTGAAAATGCTTATAATACACTGCGTACTCAGTGTATGCAGTGAAATGGGACAAACTAAAAGCTAATAGCAGCCCTATCAAATAAGCTAGAAAATGCAAAATGAGTACTGGAGCTTTGAGAATGGTGGTTAAGCTTCACAAAAAGCTAAATTACTTAAGCTGAAGTACACTAGAGAGCTTTTTAAGAGCTTATGAAAAAGGCTCAATTACACTGAACTATCAGTATATACTGATGACTCAGTGTAATGAGTGTTTTTTGATAAAATATAAAAGCACAATAAGCACTGAGAATAAGCAATTCATGGGAAAACAAAAGCATGCAAATCAAGCTAGCCAGAAGGGCTTCACAAAACACCAAATCACACAGGCTAATTCTAAATGATGAAGATTATGCAAGCTTATGAAAAAACTATGAACCTGTGCACAGGGGAGGTAAAAGGCCAAACAGGCAACTTCAAGACTACTTTTCAATAAGCAAATCAATTTGAAAATGAAATTTTCTTCTTGATTCAGATAAACAAGCAACCAAATAACACAAATAATCAAAATTTATCTATTTCCAATCTATTTTAAACCCTACATGTGATCTAGAAAACTGCTCTATTTTACCAGATATGAAAATTTTGACTTTTTGAGATTTTATAAAAGTTGACTTATATGAACTTCTACTAGATCCTACTTACTGATTATGTTATATTATGATGAAAAGAAGTTGAATTAAGCTAGATTATCAGATTATGAACTAGTGTGATGAAATTTACACTTTAAATCCTAATAGTTAGCAAATGAAGTGAGATCAAAGGCTATTTTGACTTTCTATCTAGTAAGTACTGGTTTTTATTGTTTCACTGAGTTAATATGAACTAATATTACTTATAACAACAACAAATAACAACACAAACAACCTTAATCATAGTTAACCACAGCAAATCCAAACAGTCCTTTATCAACTGAGTTTTGTGATTATTGAAGCAAATGACAGAGTTAAACCACAACACTGATTCCAATGGTTATAAGATGATAACATAAGACCATATGAGCATAAAACAACAGCAATAACAACATGAAACACAGAAATGACAAAGATGCTAATTTAACTGTGATAATGAGATTTTAAGCAATAACCAATATCAAAGAACAAGCAACCTATTTTAATCTATTTTATGACTAATGAGCAACAAACAAACATAAAAACACACTGCTAAGAGCTTAAAGCTTATTCTACAGTAAAATGCCAATAAACTAGAAACAAGCTTACAATTGAAATCCAGCTGAAAACCAAGAACAAGGACCAAGAACAACCCTAACAGCTTACCACTAAGCTTCTAACCCAAGGCCATCCAAAATTCACCCTGCTCCAGCTGTGATCACCATCTTCATTGTCATTTTTGATTTTTTATCTAATTTTTGTGATTTTTTTGTATTTTTGAGTTTTATGACTACTACTGATTTTAAGGTTTCTAATAGCTCTCAGAAGCTATATAAAGAGCTTATATGAGCTTATGAGTCCAATAACAACACTATAAACAACATTCAAAGTAACATGAAATTTGAACAAGAAAATACACAAACGGATTTCAAACTTGGAAACTGAAATTAATTATTAGAAATAGATTCTCATACACTTGAAAACATTAAACAGAGTACTTGAAAGCTTAATTTTACACTGGAAATTGAAATTTTACTAATACGAACTAAGAAAACTAAAATTACACTAGATATATTTCTACTCTCTTTCCTTCTCTTTCTTTATAGACTTTAGAGACTCCCCACATGCTTCTGAACATTTCCCATCATTAATCTCAGCTGTTGGATGGGTCAAAGAGATCCTAGCCTTCATATCTAATTTTGGCGCCAAAAGTGAAATAAGTAACTTGCAGCCGAAATTTTGCAATTAAAGAACTTTGGATGTTTATATTGGTGGATGAGACTAGAAAGAAAAGGTTAGTAGCCAAGTTGGTACTTAGGTGAAGAAAAACAGGTTTTGAGTGTAACAGTGGAGGTTTAGGGTGGGAAAGCATTAATGGTTTTGTAGGCTATGTTGTGAGGTGGAAGGGGTGAGAGTGAGGAGTAGGTAATGAGGTGGAAAGGTAGTGGACAGGTGGTGGTGAAAACCACCATGGTTTTGTTACAGTGAAGGTGGGAGAGGGAAGGAGAAAAGGGGTGTGGGTTTGACTGGGGGTTGACCCCGGTTTTATAACTAAGGGTGGTTTGGGTCGGGTTTGGGTTTATTTTAAGTTGGGCTTGGGTGTATGGTGGGCTGGGTTTATGGGATAGGTTAAGGGTTTGGGTTTAATTTTAGTAAAGGGTCCGGTTGGTTTGTTAAATAAGCACAAGGACCATTTTTGTAACATTTGGATTTTTAGGGGCTGAAGTGATAATTTTCCAAAGATTATTACAAGGACCATTTATGCCAAGTTTCAATTCCCCAAGGACTTAAGATGTTAAATTTCAATATTTAAAACCCGGGGACTTGTTTTGCCATTTTTGAAACTTGAAGGACCAAAACTGCCATTTCTTTAAAACTTTCATCCAAGGACCAATATTGTAAAAGTTAAATAGCTTAGGGACCTTGAATGATATTTTTAACACCAGGGACTATTTTTGCCAATTTCTGAAAGTGAAAGGACTGAAATTGACAATTATGCAAACTATGTTCGTTTTTCAACTTTTTCAATCATTTTGCACTTGCAACACATAAAAACACAATCAAATGATATTTCCTGTATTTTGAAGCATATCTGCATGTTTTTAAATGTTTTTGCATTCTATATGTGACAGAAATGATGAGTATTAAGACACTCATCACAAGGGAATCCTGGGGTGTATGTGAGTTTGCAAAATTTGCAGGTTTGAGGTTAGGGATGCAGGTTTCTAGAGGAAACAGTGAAAATTCGTAAATCAAGGGCACGGTACCACTAAATACCACACGGTACAGTTAAATTTAATGGTACCGTGGCCTATTTAACGGTATCGTGACATGGAAGTCACGAATTTTCCTGTACAGCTTAGTTCTGGGCAGCTAAAGGGAGTTTTCTAGGGGGACTATTTGCAGGAAATTTTGGTGCCTCAAATCACTAAAGATTTATTTGCCTAATGTGTCTCATATTAAGCTACTCCTAGCACATAAAGATTATCAGGTAATTTACTAAGATAATCTATAATCATGCAAACACAAGGGACAAAATAAGCTATCATCCAAGAATCATATAAAAATTCATGCAAGGTAATAGAATAAGTGTCAAGCATGCAAAATAGCAAAGAGTATTAATCCCTAATATAATACATCATGGATAAATTCTAATTATGAAAATAGTTCCATTGGCTTGAGCAAACCCTCATTCATCATCACTCGATGAGACATCATAACACGATACCGAACTGTCATCATGATTCCTTTGAGATGATGTACATTCCCAATAGAGAGAGGTGTAGGTTGTTTGAGTTAAAGGAGCCATGGTGGAATTGACAAGGAGATATCGATTGTTTTGGAGGTGAGGGAATGATTTCATGACAAACTGATATAGACGAGTCAACAACATGCCATAGGGCATCGATTGTTTATAATCCCTAAACAATTCAACATAATTATTTTACTATTATTTACTCCCCCCGTCCCAAAATTATTGTCACCCGACAAAAAACACATTCTTTTATAAAAATGTCACTATCACTACTTTCTCTCTCTTACTTTTTTGTCAAATGACAAGTTTACCCTTAACCAATTAATTAACACTTCTTTAAAGTTTGCAATATTAATTTCAACCAAGGGTAATATAGTAAACTTTACCAAACTCCACTATCTATTCACTTTCTATTTTGGGTATGTGACAATAATTTTGAGACGTCCGAAAAAGGAATAAGTGACAATAAAATTGGGACGGAGGGAGTATTTACTTATGAAGGGATGATCCCATAGAAAGTGAACGACTTAGCAACCACATCACATAATTGCGCAGCATTAAGAACTCAGATTCAGTAGCTTCATAAAAAGTCTTACTTTAATGGAAAGAATTTAACAATTTTTTTGGCAATTTATAATGGGATTTCGGGTTTGTTGGAAAATTTAGTGCACTTGAAGGATTAATTCATACTTGTTAATGGGTTTGGAGGTACGGAGTGTACACCCATTTAGTCACTGAATCCCTTGACTCAATTGTGGTTATGTTCAAAGTACTGCTTGTTCAAAGTACTGCTTGTTCAAAGTACTGCTTGTTCAAGGTACTGTTAGTTTGATCAAGATACTGTTAGCTTAGTCAAGGTACTGCTAAGTATAAATGACAATGCTGCTGATGCAGTTGATTCTGCTGATAGCATTGTCATTCCTGCTGATAGCATTATCTGTTTCTGCTGATAGCTTTATTGCTACTGATGCAGAACAACTCTGCTGATAGTGTATCAATTCTGCTGATAGTGTTATTGTTCCTGCTGATGGTACAATAACTCTGCTGTTGAACTGATGGACTCTGCTGATCAGGCATCAGACTCTGCTGATGGTTATAACCACCAACTCCTACATTTATGGAAACTATTATGGATAATTAATGGGCCGTTAATTATACATAATTCCATGGGCTAGGGTTTTGAGTAAACTCTATTATAAATAGAGATCATCACATGGCATGAAGGACACGACATAAAACCCTAAACACTAACATACGATCGGTTCTTGCTCTGTGCCTAGAATAAGAACTTTACTTGGTTTTATCCCATAGAGATATTCGTGCAACCCAGGCATAGGGTCGAATAGTTTCTATTGGAAAGTGATACCACGACTTCAAGTGAATATCCGGTACCCTTGATTGATTTGATTATCTTTACCCTGTTCGGGTGCACTACTACACACACAGAAACCAACAATCAATAGAAACTATTTAGTGATAATCAATGGCTGCTGCTATGAGACAAATAGCTGCTAACTTTTCCAAGTTGGAAAAGTTTGAAGATGTGGATTTCAGACGATGGCAGAAGAAGATGAAGTTCTTGTTGACTAGCATGAACGTGGCTGATGTTCTGACCACTCCTATTCCTGCTGATTATGGGGATGATGCTACGATGGAACAGATGAGGGCCAGAAGCAAGTGGGAGAACGATGACTATGTCTGCAGAGGTTTAATCCTCAATGGTATGTCTGATACTTTATTTGATATTTATCAGAATGTGGAATCTTCTCAAGAACTATGGGATTCTCTGAAAGCCAAATATATGGCTGAGGATGCATCAAGTAAGAAGTTTCTTGTAAGTAATTTTAATTATTACAAAATGGTCGATTCTAGACCGGTCATGGACCAATACAATGAACTTCTTAGTATACTTGGTCGTTTTACTCAACACAAGATGAACATGGATGAGGCTATTCAAGTCTCTTGTATCATCGATAAGCTACCTCCTTCTTGGAAAGATTTCAAGCACATGCTTAAACATAAGAAGGAGGAGTTAACTCTTACTGAGTTGGGCAGTCATTTGCGCATTGAGGAATCACTCAAGGTGCATGAAAGTGACAAGCCAAAGAGCAGCACTGCTGCTGGTCCATCAGTTGTCAATATGGTGGAGCATAACAACTCCTCCAGGAACAATGACAACAAGGGCAAGCGGAAACATCAGGATAATACCAAACCTGATCCTAACAAGAAGTCAAAGGCTACTTGTTGGAAGTGTGGTAAAACTGGACACTTCAGGAAGGATTGCAAAGGTGGTAAAATTGGTAATAAGACCAATGGTTCAGGCACAAGTGGATCTGGGAATGGTAACTCCAACTCCCTGAAAGGTCAGAATATATTTAATAAGTCTTTTTGGATTTATTATGTTACATATATATCTGAATTGTTCTTTGTGCAGGATGATGATGTGGCTTGGTGGGTTGACTCTGGAGCAACAGTCCATGTGTGTAAAGATAGAAGATGGTTCAAGACCTACGAGTCAATGAATGATGGTTCTATTCTTCATATGGGAAATGAGTCAACAGCCCTGGTGCATGGAAGAGGAAGTGTTGAGTTGAAGTTTAGTTCTGGAAAGATTATTACTTTGTTAAATGTTTTACATGTTCCTGATATTAGGAAAAACTTGGTTTCTAGTGGTATTTTAAATAATTGTGGTTACAAACAGGTTATTGAATCTGATAAGTTTGTTTTGTCTAAAAATGGTGTATTTATTGGATTTGGTTATTTATGTAATCACATGTTTAGACTTAATATTGTTCATGATGTGATTGAATCTGCTTGTATGTTGTCATCTAAACAATATGATTCAACCCTTTGGCATGCTAGACTTGGCCATGTACACTTTAAACGTATGCAAGATATGTCTAAGGATGGGTTAATCCCAGCTTTTGACATGAACACTAAAAAGTGTAATACTTGTATGTTGAACAAGATAACTAAGAAACCATTTAAAGATGTAAAGCGTGAAACTAATGTGTTGGAATTAATACATAGTGATTTATGTGATTTACATGCTACTCCCTCTTTGGGGAATAAGAAATACTTTGTGACTTTTATTGATGATGCTTCTAGGTATTGTTATGTTTATTTATTGCATACTAAGGATGAAGCATTAGATAAATTTAAAGTATTTAAGTCTGAAGTTGAATTGCAACAAGAGTCACTAATCAAAAGGTTAAGGACTGATAGGGGAGGTGAGTACATGGATACTCAGTATTTTCAGTCTGTTGGTATTATCCATGAAACGACTGCCCCTTATACTCCTCAGCAAAATGGAATTTCTGAAAGGAAAAACCGAGTGCTAAAGGAGATGGTTAATTCCATGTTGTCCTACTCTGGACTGAGTCAAGGGTTCTGGGGTGAAGCTATGTTAACAGCTTGCTATTTGCTAAATAGGGTTCCTAACAAAAGGAACAAGATGACCCCTTATGAAATCTGGACTAAAAGGAAACCCAACTTGAATTATCTCAAGGTTTGGGGTTGTAGGGCAGTTGTAAGACTCCCTGATCCAAAGCATAAAACTTTGGGTGAAAGAGGCATTGAGTGCATCTTTGTTGGATATGCTGAGCATTCCAAGGCATATAGGTTCTATGTCATTGAACCTAATGAAGCTGTTTCAATTAACACTATAATTGAATCAAGGGATGCAAATTTTGATGAGAATAGATTCTCTTTAGTCCCTAGACCAAGTCAGAGGATTCCTAATGGAACCAATGATGTTGGTGTATCAGAAGCCTCTGATGAGGTCCCTGATGAGGTTGTGGAACAACAACCTGAACCTGAGCTCAGAAGGAGCACTAGGGTGAGGACTCCAAAATCATTTGGACCTGAATTTCAATTGTACTTAATTGAAGGAACAAGGGATGAGGTCTCTGACCAACACTCCTATTGCTTTAATATTGAGGATGATCCCAAAACATTTGATGAAGCAATGAAGTCCCAAGATGTTGCTTTCTGGAAAGAAGCAATAAATGATGAGATGGACTCCATCATGGGCAACAACACTTGGGTGTTGGCTGATCTACCTCCTGGTTGCAAGCCTCTAGGATGCAAATGGATTTTCAAGAAGAAAATGAAGGTAGATGGAACTGTTGAAAAGTTCAAAGCAAGATTAGTCATTCAAGGCTTTAAACAAAAGGAAGGAATTGACTACTTTGATACTTATGCCCCTGTGGCTCGTATCAGTACCATAAGATTGCTGATTGCCTTGGCATCAATTCACAATCTGATTATTCATCAGATGGATGTGAAGACAGCTTTCTTGAATGGTGAATTGGATGAGGAGGTTTACATGAACCAACCTCAAGGCTTCATCATGCCTGGCAATGAAAAGAAGGTGTGCAAACTGATTAAGTCCTTATATGGACTTAAACAGGCACCTAAGCAATGGCATCAAAAGTTTGATGAAGTGGTTTTGTCTAGTGGTTATTCACTTAACCAGTCTGACAAATGTGTATATAGCAAATTTGATGAATCTGGTAAAGGAGTCATCATTTGTCTATATGTTGATGACATGTTGATCTTTGGCACTGACCAAAATCAAGTGGACCTTACAAAGGAATTTTTGTCATCAAGGTTCTCCATGAAGGATATGGGGGAGGCAGATGTTATCCTTGGTATTAGGATTAAACATGAAGGTAACAAAATTTATGTCTCTCAGTCTCATTACATTGAGAAGGTGTTGAAGAAATTTAATTACTTTGATTGTACTCCAGTGAGTACTCCTATGGATGCAAGTGAGAAGCTAATGCCCAATAAAGGCAAGGCTGTATCTCAACTTGAGTATTCTAGGGTAATTGGCTGCTTGATGTATGCCATGACTTGTACAAGACCTGACATTGCATTTGCTGTGGGTAAACTGAGCAGGTATACTAGTAATCCTAGTGCTCATCATTGGCAAGCAATTCAGAGGGTACTGAAGTATTTGAAGAAAACTATGAATTATAGTCTCTCATATACTGGTTATCCTTCTGTACTAGAAGGGTATACTGATGCAAGTTGGATCAGTAACACTGAGGACAATTCGTCTACTAGTGGCTGGGTATTCCTACTTGGTGGAGGTGCAATTTCTTGGGCATCCAATAAGCAAACTTGCATTACCAGTTCAACCATGGAATCTGAATTTGTGGCCTTAGCTGCTGCTGGTAAAGAAGCTGAATGGTTGAGAAACTTGCTTCTTGAGATTCCATTGTGGCCTAAACCTATAGCACCTATATCTATCCGGTGTGATAGTGCTGCTACATTGGCAAAGGCTTATAGCCAGATGTACAATGGGAAGTCTAGACACTTAGGTGTCAGGCATAGCATGATTCGTGAGCTTATCATGAATGGGGTGGTATCTATAGAGTTTGTTAGATCTCAACAAAACTTAGCTGATCACTTGACGAAGGGTTTGGCTAGAGACTTGGTTTTTAAGTCTGCTAAAGGGATGGGTTTAAGTCCACCTTAGTCACTGAATGCTAAGACACCCAACTCACTCCTGAGGAAACTTTGGAGTTGAGTTCAATGTGGAAAGCTGATCATTTAGTGGACTGGAGCACTGTTTTATTTACATCCCAAGGTTGTGCTCAGAACCTGCTGGAAAGGAGGATGAAGTCTACACTTCTTAATGGTTGATTTTCTTTGAAAAAGTGCTTTGCAGGGGCATGATTAAAAGATGAACCACCTATGTAAATGTTGAAGTTTTGCCGCTTCAGGAAGCTTTAGGACTTTTAGCTTTTACAACATTTATTAATTGGATATGGACACATGGCTTGTATAGTGTCAGGAGTATTTTAGTGTTTGAAAATGTATGTGTATTTTATATTCAGGTATTCAAATGGGTTGAAGGGTTCAATTCTTAGAACACCCTGATTCTCGAATATTTGAACTTGTAAGGTACTAAGATGAGAATTCAATCTTCAAGATATTTTCATTTATGCATATATTTTGTTTTGTGTTTATTTTTCATGCAAAGGAAGTGAACTAAATTTGGGGAGGATTGTTGGAAAATTTAGTGCACTTGAAGGATTAATTCATACTTGTTAATGGGTTTGGAGGTACGGAGTGTACACCCATTTAGTCACTGAATCCCTTGACTCAATTGTGGTTATGTTCAAAGTACTGCTTGTTCAAAGTACTGCTTGTTCAAAGTACTGTTAGTTTGATCAAGGTACTGTTAGCTTAGTCAAGGTACTGCTAAGTATAAATGACAATGCTGCTGATGCAGTTGATTCTGCTGATAGCATTGTCATTCCTGCTGATAGCATTATCTGTTTCTGCTGATAGCTTTATTGCTACTGATGCAGAACAACTCTGCTGATAGTGTATCAATTCTGCTGATAGTGTTATTGTTCCTGCTGATGGTACAATAACTCTGCTGTTGAACTGATGGACTCTGCTGATCAGGCATCAGACTCTGCTGATGGTTATAACCACCGACTCCTACATTTATGGAAACTATTATGGATAATTAATGGGCCGTTAATTATACATAATTCCATGGGCTAGGGTTTTGAGTAAACTCTATTATAAATAGAGATCATCACATGGCATGAAGGACACGACATAAAACCCTAAACACTAACATACGATCGGTTCTTGCTCTGTGCCTAGAATAAGAACTTTACTTGGTTTTATCCCATAGAGATATTCGTGCAACCCAGGCATAGGGTCGAATAGTTTCTATTGGAAAGTGATACCACGACTTCAAGTGAATATCCGGTACCCTTGATTGATTTGATTATTTTTACCCTGTTCGGGTGCACTACTACACACACAGAAACCAACAGGGTTAAATAGCATCTTCTATTAGGAATTGCAGTTCAGTAAAGTCTGGTGAATTATGATAGCTTATTTTAACAGAAGTAGTTGATACAAAAAAGAACATATATATTGAAATCTTAAAAACTGGGCAAAAAGTTTTCTAAAAAAAAAAAAAAAAAAAAAAAAAGGCTATAAAACAAAGGTTAAGCAGAAAAAATGCCCTTATTAACTATACTAGATGAGTACCCGTGCATAGCAACGGGATTTTATGGCGGCAGATAGTTTTAGTGATAAAAAAAAATTTATGAGTTATAAACGAAAAATAATAAAAGTTTGAGGATTTGGGATTAAACATAATGTTTTGAAACCCGGTTCGACGCGGGTGGTTCAACCGGTTGAACCGTTCCGGTCGAAAACAGGTCAACATAAACCGGGTTAACCCGAACGGCTGGGTCGAAAAACGGGTCAAATTAAACCGGGTCTACCTGCTGGGTTTGAAGCGTCCCGAATCAACCCAGTTTTTTATGTGTATTACTCCCTCTGTCCCAAAATAAGTGTCCAGTTTGACTTTTCAGAGTTAAACTTGTTCAACTTTGACTCTAAATATATATATATATTTTGTTATATAATACTTGATAAAAATTATACCATTAAAAAATACACTTAAAACCCAGTTCATTCATATATTTTACATCAAATATTATGTAACACTCACAAAAATAGTTAATGTCAAAATTGAACCAGTTTGACTCTGAAAAATTAAACTGGACACTTATTTTGAGACGGATGTAGTAATAATTTTCTTTTGAAATTTGAAATTGAAATTGCTTATAATTAATTGTTTCAATATTTTCTTTTTAATTTTTTCCTATTTTACTTTTTCAATTTTTTACTTTTCACTTTAACCATTTTTGTTTTATAAATAGTATAGATATTTCATTCATTTTAATTTGATTATCTGTTTAAACCATACAGAAGAATCAAAATCTTAACTCATTCCGCTCCTTGATTCTATGCTTCTACCAAGTGGATCCATATGTTACATTTAAACAAAACCCCGGTGGGTGATAAAACTAAAACGATGACCGGATAAACCTATTGAGAAGTATGCATGACTGATATATTACAAGCTAGAATAATAATCCCTCCGTTCCAAAATAAGTGTCCAGTTTGATTTTTTAGAGTTAAACTGGTTCAACTTTGACCTTAAATATATTTTTTTTGTTATATAATATTTAATGAAAAATTATACCAATAAAAAATACACTTAAAACCTAATTCATTTATATATTTTGCATCAAGTATTATACAATACCTACAAAAATAGAGAAAGTCAAAGTTGAACCAGTTTGACTCTGAAAAGTAAAACTTGACACTTATTTTGGGACGGAAGTAGTATTAACATGATTCGTACAAAGAATAACCACTACAAAATGGCCTACCGGTAAGATCCCTAGACTTTCAAAACAGAGGTCAAGGGTTCAAAAACTCCCTAGGTGGGGTGGCCAAGGAAGGGCCGGAAAGGTCCTGGGTTTAACCCGGTGAGGCAACGTACATCTGAGTCAAAAAGCTCAACCTCCCCCGGTAATCTGAACAGGAAAACCACATTCGTTTACCGTTTATCCGGTTATGATTCGAACAAACAATATGATGGGAGCCATTAAACACCCCTAGTTGTGTAGACTCGAATGGTTTCATATTCAGACACGCATCTAACGAACCACCTTGTGTGCTAGTGCTCGTGGTGGTGCTTCGATCCCCTTGTTCATCAAAGTAACCAGCATCATACCGACTAATATCAGAGTCGCAACCAGTTAGTTCCTGAACAAGAGATCTAAAGCATGACGCACTTGTCCTCACCTTCATAGGAGAAGATATATAGACAACTTTCAGCTGCTTCTTGTTGGTCTTTCGGGCACTATTCTTCTTGTGTTTGATAGCAGATGTATTCATGTTGGTTTTATATATGGTTTCACGATGTTTGTTATGACATAAGAGTCGGGCTTAAATAATGAGATAGTTCGAGAAAAATGATTGGTTTTGGTTGAAAAGAATTAAGGTTTGAAGAAGTAGAAGGTTCGAATGACGAAATTTGATTACTTGGATGACCCGTAAGTCTTTTTGTGAAAGTGACTTTGTATACACTGCGCAGACATCAATGACTTGCCAAATTTCAGTCGTTGTAGTATCCATGTAGTATCCATAGGCTGCATAAAAGCAAGAATACTGTCGGCATTTGTTAATCCTTAATTTTAAAAACTAAAAAAAATTACTAAAATACCTTTAATTAAAAATATAACAACATCCACTGCTAAATTAATATGTTAAATTAATATGATTTTTCTAACTTTTGTTCTATAGGCACAAGTTAAGCATATTAAATGTACTATGAAACCTACGAAAAAGTGTTTAATAATCCACATAAAAGTACACTTTTATGTACTTTTGTTTTTGTCCCTGAGTACTTTTTTGTGTGGTTAACTTGTGCCCTTAGGAGGGAGGGAGTGGTCACCAAGGGTGAACTTCACCAAACACCAACAACCAATCATATCATTACAACTCAAACCACCCCAAATTGACCCCAAAGTTCACCAAAGTGGAGGGAGTGGTCACCAAACTACATATATATATATATATATATATATATATATATATATATATATATATATATATATATATATATATATATATATATATAAACACAAACTACATAAAAATAAAAAACACATTTCATTAAAATTAAAACACATAACATTTCATTAAAAATTAAAAAAAAAAAAAAAAAAAAAAAAAAATCCTTCAATACTTAAAAAAACAACATTACCTAAAACTTAAAAAAAAAAAAAAAAAAAAAAAAAAAAAAAAAAAAAAAAAAAAAAAAAAGAACCAATCAACTAAAAACGACATAAAAGAAACTAGATAAAAGAACTAATCATCGGTGATATTGCCCTCCCGTCGCCTTTTTATTTTTTTGTTCGACCAAAATCATACAACAGCACCGACTTTCAATACCTACTAGATGTGTACTATAAGCATACCTTTTTCAATTCTTCTTTCATCTCTCATATTCATAAACACATACAAAAAGAACACACATAGTTACAAACTCCTCTCATATTTAATCTTTTTTTTTTTTTTTTTTTTTTTTTCCTTAAAAAATTTAGATTTGTGATTTTTTGTTGTTGTTTGTGTATGTTTTGATCAAGATCTGTGTTTTTAGTTTGTGGGGTTTGAATTATGTTCTTTTAGGTTATGTTATGACTTTGTTAGTTTATGGTCTATATGTTGGATTTGACTCGGTTTAGAGTTTGATTATATGTGTGTTTTTGTAGTTGTCCATGGTAATTGCAATCCTTTCACCTCGGCAAAGTTCACCAAATTGGTTTCATTTTTGGTCGGCACCGCTAGGTGGCGGCGGTGTGCCAATCGGCACCGTGGTTTGCCGAATCCTTCCCCGCTGCCACTCCCTCCCCCCTTAGGGCACAAGTTATAAAAATCCAATTAATATTTTAAATATTGTTTAATCCTCAAACTTTTATCATTTTCATTTATAACCCATAACATTTTTTTCTCGCAATGACTACATATTGAACGTTGTATCAAAGGTCGCCCCAAAACACAAGTTCGCAAATATACTTATTTTTCGCTATACACTGTCGCTTTGCACGGATATTCGTGTAATAACGTATCACTCACGTATCCTAGAAAACTAAAAAACCAAAGAATCAAAATAAAACCTTTGTTGATGATGCTACTGTTGTGCACTACTTGATGATTATTATATTATTTGTATTTTTGTTTGAAAATTTGAACCAATCACAAGTTTGAGTTGTGGAGACTCATATAGGCACCGTTAAGCTTCGACACTAAACTAATGCAACGTAAAAGAAGTAGGACTTTGCAGAAGCTTTTTGGGATCCTACTTTTAACTAAAAAATAGAGTAAAATACACCGTTAGCCTCTAAGGTTTTTGCAGATTTCACGTATAGTCCAAAATCGGACAAAATTACACCAATCCTCCCCTCAACATTGCCAATATTGCTCGCCGCTGATCTAATTTTGTAACGACGTTAAATTTCTCTTGTTATCTCCAATCACGTGCCAAGCATACGAGGGTAGTTTAGTTATTTTGCTTTTTGTCCTTTTTATCTTCATCTTCTACTTTATTCTGCTCTTAAATTTTAACTTTAACTTCAATTTTTTTACCAGGGAACAAAAACTACAACTCTCAATTACAATATCAAATATCACAAAAATAACAACAATGCAAGAACAACAAAATCGATTCATGGATTCAAGAAACACAAATGAACAACAAGAACAAATCACAACAATAATTGATTCCTTATCTCATATCCATATCAATCTTTACAAAAAAAACAAAAAAAATTTGAATCAAAACTTATGAACAACAAGGTATCAGGTTTTGCAACAAGATAATCCGTGATCTAGCAAAAATCAAAACCACTTCCACACACACGAATAAAAAACATAACCACAAACAAGGGCAGAGGGTCATTAGGACATGAGAGGGCTATGACCCCCCTAAGGTTTGTCATCTTTATATAAAATAACCTTATATTAATAAACAATTTACATTATAAATCTTAGATTTTAAGGATAAATGATGAATTGGCACTCCCAAATTTTATGATTTACACTTCGGCCCTCCTAAGAAAATTAGGATAGCTCCGCCACTGACCACAAACACTTACAAATCTAGCAAAAAAAATTAATAAAAAAATTACAACAATCAAGAAGTGATGATTTTAATTCACCTCTCTTGTGAATCTGCTATGTTCTCCCATAAAGAACAATCAATTTATGTAAAACCGCCACAATCATCTTCACTGCCAATCACATTTACAATCCCTAGATTAAATTTTAACCCGAACCTAAAGACAAAAACAGAGAGAATAAATACCTTTAACCATCGATATCTTAAAAAATAAATAGAACGAAGAATGAAGAAAAGAAAATGGTGGTGTTCATACTGTGGTCGACGGTGGCACATCGTTTGACCTGCGGTATTCCGGCAGTGGTCGTCAGTAGTTGTGAGGTTTACATGAGGATGATGAAGATGATGCGTATGACAAGAATCTGGATTTTACTTTTTTTTCTTTTTCTTTGGAATTCATTAGATGTGTTGTCCATTTTTTCACTAAGGATTTGATGAAGAATAAAATGTTTTGTGTTTGACTGCCACTGAATGGACTAATTAAGCACTGATTATCTAAAAATCATTCGGTCAGCGTGTTTGATGGATTAAAATATGGCCACTGAATGGTAAATTTTGTGCTGAGTGATTTTGCATGGAAGGGTACTCTAAATGATTCAGTGAGCTATGTACTTACCCAAATACCCTGCACTTTCACATCTCCACTGCTACTTTTAGTTACGGAGTATAAAATTTTAATAATATCGGGGGTCATAGAACAAATGCACGTACGATCAGAGTACACCATACATTAATATAATGAGCATGGCTGCGGGCCACCGCGTTGCGGCGGGGCGGCGATCCAGAAGCAAATTTCCGCGTTTGCTTGTTTCATAAATGAAGCGTTTGCGGTAAATTTCATTCTATAACTACTTCTGGATTTCTTGCTAAATTTTGAGTGTATGAGTGTAAGTACATTATCAGATTTTAGCATAAGGTGTTTTTAAATCGTTTATATTATCTTATAAGTTATATATTATTTGTTCAAGTATGTGTCTACTTTGCTTAATTGTTTTACATATTTTTTTACTTATTAAATTTTCAAGGTTGGGTTAAATTTTGAGTATATAGCCTATAATCTTTTATTTCCTTTAAGGTTCCATAGTATATAAAAAATTTCCTTTAAGGTTCCGTAGTACATAAAAGAGCTGTTGACAGAACCGTTATGCAACGGTAGCTCCATTCACTAATCAAAATTGCACAACTTTATTTTCGGTAGATTATAATCTAAATCATTGCATATAAAGTTACAAACGGTATCTTTAAACCTGCCACATCAAGAAGAATTTAAGTGATATGTGATAATGGGTAAACACGGGTATACCTAAAATTGCGCATTTGAGTTAGTACATGTTATGTAACCTAAAAACAGTGTTAATCAATTGCAACCTGTTATGTTCAAAAAAAAAATTTGCAACCTCACATTATATTAAAGTTATATTAATCAGTTTCACCTTGCATACATATATATAGCGGTACATGCATTATGCCAAGTACTTTCATTGCTACACTATTCTACTTCCCTTCCCGAGGTCACCAACTACGACACACCCAACCCATCTTGACTCGTTAGCTAACCTGTGCACATTGCTAACTTTATTAGAATTATAAAAAAAGCGTGACATAATCAGCATACAATTTTTGAAATCTTCTCTTGAAACTCATTGGCCTATCTTCATGTTATATATATAGATTAACTTGTGTTGATCGAATGCAGTATATAAACTTGTCTTGCGTCCACGAAGATCTGATGCACCAAAAGAAGCACACTATGACCAGATTTCATGCATCTGATATACACCCTTTTCTCTTTTACTATGTCTGACTAATCTGGCTGCAAACAATATAAAAAAAAGCCATGTGACTTGCTATTCGTGAAGATCACAAAACTAAAACTCAAAATACAATCATGGTAGTGATTAGAGGCTGATTTTGGTTAAAGTTACCTATGTTCACATGGACAACATCATCAACGTTGATGTAAAATTCTGCAGCCCACATAGTAATAGCAGCTGCAAAATATGTTTTTGTCTTTGTAGATAATTCCAAGTATCCATCAAGATGGTCCTGCTCATATGAATGTCAACAATGGTTAGCTACAGGTAATATTAATGACAACAAATTATTGAATTGAATAGGATAAAATATATATTAGTTGTTAGTAGCCAACGTATATGTTAATTTCTGGAAATACACCCTATGCCTACAGAGGTGTTTGGGATAACTCACTGTAACTGTGTATATGTTAATTTCTGGAAATACATTTTCGATGAATAAGCAGCCATGTATTTGCTTCATTGTACAGTAGCATCTGAAAAATCCTGGGCTCTTTACAATTTCTTGCAAAAACCTCTCTACAATGCTAGAAATTTTATAAAACGTCAGAAAATTATACACCACATGAGTACAAAAACATGAAATAGGATAAGATTGTAAATCTTTATTATTGAATAATCTGCTATTTATGAACCAAAGTGATGCAATAGTTACAATTTGGTAACGACTCTGTAATCACCTTGTGTGGAGCAAGTGACAACAAATGAAACTGGTAAATCACCATCTCCAGATGGATCATCTCCAACCACGCATAAACCATCTTCAACCAAGAAATGCTTTTATTTCATTCAAAGCTTTCACTGCAAATGATCAAAAGATCTGATTACCCTAAAGTTTAAACCACATCCCAATCAAATCCTCACCAATAACATATCAAAAAACCTTAACCAAATTTTGTAGCATCAAACGAAAGTACCAAACCAAAATAGACAAACAATTTTGTACTAACCATGAACTCAGGCGAGCATAAACGACAGCATGCGTTCAAAATTCATCAAATCCACCAGGCCACCAGTATTTGATATCAAGAAACATAAACATAAAAGAGAACAGTTACTTTTAAATATAGTATAACGTAGTATAGAAATTTTGTTATATATATATATATATATATATATATATATATATATATATATATATATATATATATATATATATATATATATATATATAATTGAGGCTTTCAAGGTGAAGGGGTTTTAGGTCATAAAAAAGAATGGAACCGAAAAAGAAACATAGTTAATCCTTCTAAATCCCCTTACAGTTCCATTTGTCGTTTCAAGTCCCTTTGTGCAACAGCCTACACCAGGCGAATTGCTAGATTGTTGAAAGAACAAAAGGAACTGTATGGGAACTTAGAATGAGTAACTATGTTCAAGTTCCAGACTGATTTATTAAGTTCAATCATTCATTGACTAAGTAATGTAACTTTTTTTTGCATATGTATATATATATATATATATATATATATATATATATACAAAGGTGTGTCGCATAAGAAATTTGTCGATTCTAGAAAAGTGTGTGAGTATCAGGACTCGTGTTGAATGGGATAATGAAGGAATGTGGCCTGTCATGAATAATACACACTATATCATTATCACAATCAACACGCCTCAGTTATTAGAGCCTATCTATCGAACGATGGATATAAGTTCCATTGGTTAATTTGATAGAGCTCCCCAGAATTATTAGTGTGCTTGATAGACAAATAGATTTAGGGAACTCGGTCAATTTAAGCAATGGAACTGAGATACATTGTTAGATAGATCTGCTCTAATAATTGAGGCTTTCAAGGTGAAGTTCAATGTAGCAAGTTGTGTATGGTGACGTTACTTTGTAGATGCCGGTTTTAGGTCGTAAAAAAGAATGGAACCGAAAAAGAAACATAGTTAACCCTTCTAAGTCCCCTTACAGTTCAATTTGTCGTTTCAACTCCCTTTGTGCAACAGCCTGCACCAGGCGAAATGCTAGATTGTTGAAAGAACAAAAGCAACTGTATGGGAACTTAGAATGAGTAACTATGTTCAAGTTCCAGACTTATTTATTAAGTTAAACCATTCATCGACTAAGTAATGTGGGTATCCAATGCACAACTCATTACTTTCAACTTCTTTTTTGAACACTTTTATAGAACCCACAACTATAATTTACGATAGACCTTTGCCATGGCAAGTTACGGTTACAATCTTTGGCTTATATAGTAATAAACGGGGCGCCAACTAAAAAACTGATACATGCAAAACTTACGTGTTAACGCAAATCTTTTTCGACGTATGCTACTGATAGACCCGCGTCCTTGTAACAGTTAGGCAGACTTACTTTTTGTTCTATCACGCATCAAAAAACACAAAAAAAATGCATATGTAGCATCCATATATAAACCTTAAGCAACAGATACACAAACCTACACAAACCCGAAAACGACAATGCAGGTGTCGCGAAAGATATCTGACAAACGTTTGAATTGGTACATGGCGGGAAACACAGGTGGTTGCATACACATCCAAATGTTTATTAGCCCATTTCATGTCACAATGCATCAATACATTAGATCAAAACTGGAAGATATATAACAAACATCTGAAGCGGGGCATGGCAGCAAACACACCTGATATTCTTTCATGTTCGCATGCTTCTGATCTTAGTCTTCATATACCTGCACACGCATGACCATGCGAGCATAAAATTGATCAGAGTAAGTGTAAACTTCAGTTTTCTAAGCGTAAGTTGGGCTGTTTCTTAACCTGGGAAAGAAGGATCAGAATTGTAATTCCTGCGTTTCGGCTGACCAATGGGCTACTAAATCATAAGGTGTTCGATAAAAAAAATCTTTCACCATAACAAACGAAGACTATTTGTTACTTTCTTTGTTTTCCGATACTAAAACTTCATGCCCTGTGCCTGTGAGAGTTAACTTGTTTTCGCATATTCGTAACTGCAATTGCAAAAAAGGTGCTTATCAGCAGTACGGCTCAATTATCGTAGAAATATGGGAAACGGAAGAGGATGGTGCGAAGAAGTAATTTGCTTCAAATAACTTGTCACAGCATTCTCTCCGGTTCCCCATCTTTCTTCTGGAATTGTACCCTATTGTTGATCAGGGCCTTTTCTGGAACTGCAGTTATGAATATGCGAAAAAAAGTTTACTATCACAGGCACAGTACATTAACTGTTAGCATCGGCAACCAAAAAAAATACCAGATAGTCTTCGTTTCTTATGGTCAGAAATTCTTTTTTATCGAGCGCCTTAGGATTCTTAGTATCTCTTGCGCCATCCTTGAATGCTGAAAATATAGCATGCAACAGGATTAAAGTTGATTCTTTAATAGTTAACTATGACAGACACTTGGGAATTGTTAAGAATCATAGCTGGAAAATTTGAGCTCCCTCTCAAACCCCTTTTGTTATTTAAATGGTCTTTAAACAATGGTCTGTACCAGACATATTGATAGACCGTTCAAATACCAAAAGGAATTCGAGAGGAAGGTCAGACCAACCATCTTGGCTGTGGTCATGTGGTCATTGTTCGTACCATGACACACTTTGGTACTTTGAGGCTCCCTTCGAAATCTCGTTGCCATGTCGTAGGAATGAGTTTTTGAGGGGAAGCTCAAAGTACCAAAAATAGTAATAACTAAATCTAATTTACGATAATGTATTGAAATAGGTGAGCGCACAAACCTGAGTAGTAGAAAAATGTCTGGCGTAGAGACCATGCGAAAATAGTAACAGTTATCTGTTAACATGGAAAAAAAACAAAAAAAAAGTATAAGTAGATTCATAGAATGTAATCATTTAAGGACGCAGATTTTAGTAATACTTATCTTTTCTCTGTTACATAGAAAGTTCGGTGTATTTAAATGAATACATGCACACAGACGCAACGTATCAACGATGGATGTCACCACACAGGGGCTGCAAAAACAAAAGACATAATCAGTAACATTTGCAAATGCAGGTTTCTTGCGTGTTTCAATACAGAAATTTAGTTGTTAGTTCCAACTTTACATCACTAAACTTAAAATACTGACAAACTATGAACGTTGAATGCAAATACCATGTGAATATAGTAGTAGCTCAGGTCAGCATCCATACGTCCATCACCAATATTTCATCTATTTTTGATATAGGCTGTTGGATATAGAAAATCTGTTAGCATGAAAAAATAGAAGAGTATGAATACAATCATTTAAGTCTGTAAATTCTAATAATACTTATCTTCTGTTTGCTGGCGTACATGACCGCGCAAACCTGAGGGGCAGGAAAATATCGATAAACTATCCATGTAAATACAATAAGTACGAAAATATTGACAAACTACGAACGTTGAATGCAGTTACCATCTAAATACGGTAATAGTTGAGGTCCGCATCTGTACGTCCACCACTGATATTTGATCTAATTTTAATATACGCAGTGAAGGTGCTGGATATAAGTAGATTCATAGACAACAATCATTTAAGCATGTAAATTTAAGATAGTAAAAGCATGCATATACAAATGAAGGAGTTTCATGCTGAAGCATCACATAAAAAAAATTCGAGTAATACTTATCTTTTCTTTGCAGTCAACGAAATGTACTCAGGCAGCTCAACGTGAAAACTTGAACGGTACAAAAATATTGACAAAGTATCAATGATGGATGCACATAACATGCGAAATTGGCAGTAGCTGTCTTCGGTGTCGGTACATCCATCACTGATATTCTGTCTATTTTTTATATTTAACTTGTCTCCATCACTTTAGTACTTTGAGCCTCCACTCGAAATCCTGTTGGTATCTCGATGAAATACGTGCAAAGGCTTGCGCCAAACCCATTGCAATTACAATGACGTTAATAATTGAGGTTTTCAAGACGAAGTTTAATGTAGCAAGGTATGTATAGGTAACATAGTTAATCGTTCTAAGGCTTCTTACAGCTCCTTTCGTCGTTTCAACTCCCTTTGTGCAATGGCCTGCACCAGGCGAATTGCTAGATTGTTGAAAGAACAAAAGGAACTATATGGGACCTTAGAATGAGTAGCTATGTTGAAGTTCCACAGCTCGTTACTTTCAGACTCTGTTTGAAACACTTTTATAGAATCGACAACTGTAAACTTATGGTTACAATCTTTGACCGTCCAATTCATTAAAATAAATCTGAATACATACTTGAGTGTGTGACTTCTGTTGTTACCTTTTTTGTAGTGCCTGCAGGATGATCCAGCAAGCAAACCCGATAAATAGAACTTTCTGGGTAGGGCAGCGCATGCAAAAACAGTAATTGGTCAACTTGGTTTGTGTACATGTTTAACCTGTTAATCAGCGTAACTAAATCTAATTTACGATAATGTATTGAAATAGGTGAATTGAAATAGGTGAGCGCACAAACCCGAGTAGTAGAAAAATATCGGACGTACAGACCATGTGAAAACAGTAACAGTTATCTGTTAGCATGGAAAAAAAGTATAAGTAGATTCATAGAATGTAATCATTTAAGGATGCAGATTTTAGCAATACTTACCTTTTCTTTGTTACATAAGTGGTATCCAAAACCGGTGTTGGCTGCAACTGTCTGATTATCGTTGCAACTCGTGGGTTTCGGTAATTCTACCTGCACCAGAAACTTGTTACAGAATAATGTGACGCTGTTGAACACAACTGTCGTTTGTGCGTGTTGCCAAGTTCAGTGGTAGAAAAGGCTTTTATAACCCGTCATTGCATTTGACCATAACAACAACTACAGATGATGTACATCGTGCGTCAATGTTACGAAAGGAACAGTAACTTGTATATTTTATTTGCCGCTACTAAAAGTTGATGTTCTGTGCCTGTGAGAGTTAATTTGTTGTCGCATATTCGCAACTTCAGTTACATAAAAGGTGCTGATCAACAATGCGGTTCAATTATGAAAGAAAGATGGGAAACAGAAGAGGACAGTGCAAAGAAGTAATTTGCACCAAATCACTTGTCACACCATTCTCTTTGGTTTCTCATCTTTCTTTAAGAATTGTACCCTATTGTTAATCAGGGCCTTTTTTGGAACTGAAGTTATGAATATGCGAGAAAAAATTAACTGTGTCAGGCACAGAATATCAAGTGTTAGTATCGGTAAATAAAAAAAAAATACCAGATAGTGTTCGTTTCCTAATATTGACACATGATGTAGAACATCTGTACTTGCTCTTATGGTCAAATGCAGAGGACTGACTATCAGGAACTTTTTTATTACTGAACCTGCCATCGTCTGCATATAGAAAGGTAGTTATCAGAAAATTTAAGCACATAATCAATGTAAACTGCAGAGGTGTTTTACGCACCTTGGCAGGTCCAGTGGTGTAAAAAACCACAGATGATATACAGTATTAGATGATCTTTGCTACAAACATAAATCCATGCATAAAACATATGCACAACTTATACAACAACATTCCAAAACAATGAATGTAAAATTTAGAAACCATAAAATTGATACAATATATCATTAGGCTCAGATTTGTGGATGGTAAATGGTCAAGAAGGTGAGAATTCTGGTATGGGTGCAAAGAAACGTGGTTGCATAATAGCAAGCATGCTATCACGCCATCCGGTCATTGTCGTGCCAATTTACATTTCAGACCTCCAATGACCTATATCATTCGACTGACATTAATCGGTAATCGTAAGAAGTGAATACACCCGGCGTGGCTGCAAATCTAATAGCTTTCCCTGCCAAGACACGAGGATCCGCTGGTTTAATCAAAGCCACATATTCATCACGGCCTATTGTAAGTAACAAACGGCGACCGCAAACCTTTTTGGAAATATGCTACTAAAGAAAAGGAAAAAATAAAAAAACATATGCAGCATCCACACATAAACCGTAAGCAAGAGATATACAAACCTACTGTTCTCTGGATTCGCCAGGACAATGATCTTTAGGGATTGCACAACTACCAATAAAATCACAGGGAGAAGGTTTGCACAACCACCGATAAAAGCACAGGGAGAAGACATTTATAGTTTTCCAAGCACTACGTGTATCAATAGCCACAAAAGAAGGTAAAAAAAAGACTGGACCGGGCTAAAAACCGGGCCGAAAAACAGCGGGAGCCCAAAACGACGTTATTGGCGTCGTTCGATGCACGCATCACTTTGAGACCCTGCTCAGATATGTATATATAGGACCAACAGTAAACACACACCATGACTGCAACCACAATACCGGTTGCCCCGCCAAGGAACGTGCAATTCTTTTATGTTGGTATATTTCTGATATTGGTCTTCATATAGCAGGCTACTAAAAAAGGAGGCTCAGACATGTACATAGAGAATCAACATTAAACGCACGCTATGGATGCAACCACAATTCTGGTTTCCCCGCCAAGGAACGCGCATTCAGAAAATGTAAGTGCACAAAGTTATCATCATCGCCTCAGTAACATGGCTGCAAATTACTTTATCCTTTTTTTCTTCTTCTTAGCTTCTTTTATAAGGATTGATACACGCACCGGCTGCAAAATTATACGTGTCTTCTCCCTAATAGCAGGACACAAAAAAAAAAGACGGTTAGATATGTATATATAACGCACACCATGGCTGCAACCACACTTCTAGTGTAACAACTGGTAATTTCAGGAACCTTTTAAGTTACCGCATTTCGTTTTAAATAAATAATTTATCACTAAGACTTAGGCTATATTTAGTCCACAACGCTCCAATACCTTGCTCCTACTCCACTTCACAAATTTAAGCTCTAAAAACAATTTCCTTTTTCTTGAATTACTTACGGTTGTCAATTCAACAAACACAATTCGTAGTTTAAAATTTAACACCCGATATGCTCAATTCTCTCAACGATTATTTTTAAGGTATTTTTATACTTTCAAAAAGATTACAAAAGTTCCAAAAATATTTCCTGACACCCAAGGTTAATTCTTTATAACTTACGTTTAATTACGTATAATTTTTGTTAATAACCGAAACAACAACCAATACATGTTTTTAACACCCAATATCTACAACATATACACTCTTGTATCAAAACAACTCATCTAATCTTTTTTTTCTTATTGTGCCGCCCCCCCCCCCCCTCTTATATTCCATAATTAGTTATTGGACAACAAGCACATGAGCATTAAATGGCCAACATAGATGCACAAAACATGGAGTGTAAGTTTGAAAGGGTGGCTTGACTACACATTGTCCCCCTAGCCCCCCCCCCCCCCCCTAATCGGCCAAACAATAGCAACCAAGCCAAATGATGGTTATTGACTAACTATTCAAGGTTTGAACAATTTTTAGTATAAATAGACTAAACTAGTTCTCATTTCACATCTATTAGCAAAAAAAAATAAAATAATCCTACCCATTATATACCACTATTCGACCCACTTTGGAGCCAAGGAGAGGAGAAAATTTGTTGTGGCTAAGATCAAGTGCACTTAGAGTATTCTAACAAGGATTTGGAGCATTGATCTTGAGGTTGATCAAGTGTTTTATAACCCAAATTTCACTAATTACTTTTGTAAGTAATCCTACAAAAATTTCATGATTTCCTTATGTCATCTTGCTAGTTAAGTGTATACTTAGTTATCACTTGGTACATATTGATAAAGTTTTCACATTTACAATGATCCTTCAACAAAGATTATGTTTTTAACAAGTTTTGGTTACAAGACAACTAGTTAGTAAAACTTATCATAAGAAGGTGGTAATAAACCTTATAAACATGTATATTAGTAAACTAGTATATTTGAGCATTCTTGATGATTATTACATGGACCTTAAAATATTGTTAAGTTTATGGTTAGATCATTGTCATTATGTTGAGAAGTTGATGGAGAAATTAGGACTAGAAATGAAGTTGTGGTTAAGTGGATATGCTAGCTAGAAGAGTAGAAATATAGTTTTGACACTTTTAATAAACAATCTGCCCCGTTTTGTAAAAACTGGAAAAATCAGCGGGTTGGGAGTAATTTTTGGCTAGAAATATAGAAAATAGACTTAATAACTAAAATGTAGCCGCTTGAATGAGTTAAAACGAGCTTGTAACGAAAAAGATACGCTAATTTCAATATTTACGACGAAAACTACACTTTCAGAAAAAGTATGAGTCTGTCCAGAAATTTGAGTAATAAAAACTGATGCTAAATGGTATCTAGACTAGCCGAGACCTTGAAAAGCCGATAGTATACTTGAATACCTTCGCGGGGATAGGTCAAACTTAAGAAACGAAGCTACGACGCAAAAGTTATGGCTTAATAAAGATTTGCGGCAACATATAGTTTTGACAGCTTCTATTTTGCTAATAGAAAGCTTTTAGGATTTGTAGAAATGGATTTTTGGACCTTTTAGTGTACGTTTTGGCTAAAATGAGGTAAACGGAAATGGTAGAACATTACATATATAAATTAGGCGCGTTAGAGATTTTTGAGATAGCCATTAACATGACGACTAAAATTTGGTCGCAAGATAAACAAGTTACATTTTCTAAAGTGGTAATTTTCTAAATAAAGAATCAAGTTGACACAACAATATTTTGACGACAAATAATACAACAACATGTACAAGTGATAACGTAGAGTATGAACTTGCGTGCATGGCCTTGTTTTTGAACCTAAGACATATGTATTATTTAGGTCGCGATTAGAGTTATCGGACTAAATTTGCCGTTTACAATTTATCAATCGGGATTTGCTTTTGCTGAGGTGAGTTCTCGTAGCCCCATTTTTAACGTGTTTTACCTTGGGGTGGAAATGGTACTAAATGCTTTACAAATGTTTCCATGCTGTGATCTACTGCCTTCGTAGTTTTTGGACAATATGTGTGATTTGATTGCAATATGTGTCTTACTGTGTGAATTCAGATTGTGTAACTTAGCTTGAACGTGCGACCTGTTTTGTGATGCATTGTGGGTATAATTTTGGGAAATGGCACCCAGTATATCATTTGGGAAATGGCACCCAGTATATCATTTGGGAAGTTGTGGAAAACTAGAAGGGGGTTGAATAGTTTTACGTCTTTTTAAATTTTATTTTGAAAACTTTTATTTACTTTTAAAAACTTCGATTCGATATTATGTGACTTCAATTCTTAAACAATATGAACAAGTATAGATAAATATAAGTAAGTAAAGCAAGTAAAGTAAAGTAAATCAAATGAAAGATAGAGATGGAAAGATCTAACCGAGACACAAGAGATTTATAGTGGTTCGGCTACAAGGTCACCTTCCTTGCCCTACTCCACTCCCCGAGCACCTAACTCGAGAGTTTTCTTCACTATGTCAACAAGCTCCCTTATGGCGGAGAAAACCTTACACAACTTTAGCTTACACCGGCTTAACGACACAAAGCTAGATGTCGGGTTCTAATCGTAGCTAGAACCAATCTCACAACTTGTACACAACTTAATCACACCTTCTTCACAACTTCTTCTTCACGACTTCTTCACGACTTCTTCACAACTTCTTCACGACTTCTTCACGACTTCTTCACTACTTCTTCACGACACTTCACAACTAAGCACAACCTATGTACACTTCTACTTCTTCACACCTTCACTACTTACACACCTTAACTACACAACTTCACTACTTACACACTAACCTATCCCAAATAATTATACACACAACTATCAAACAAATATACAACTCATATACAAATGAATGATGACACACACAACTTAGATAGCTAAGTTGCAATACTTCTTCTCTAGATGTTGAAGGAGTATTCTTCTTTTGCACTTGAATGTAGGAAGCTTGGATCACTTAGAAACCAATGCTTAATAAGATATGATCAAAGGATTTTGAAATGTATATACAAGGATTTAAAACAGAAAGTTTTAGTGTGCAAAAGGTAAGTAAAAATCCAGGGGAAGGTTGGTATTTATAGGAGAAAAATATGGACAGCTGGAGCCTACTGGAGCGTGGCCGGCCCCCTTAAATAGGGGGGCGGTCCCCTTAATTTTACTAGCCGGCCCCCTTAATAATTAAGGGGGCCGCCTAGTAAAATTTTCTGAACGTTGCCCAGATTTGTCCTTTTGTGGGGAAGGTTTTTCTGAAACATTTTTACTGATTTTGGTTAAAATTTTGAATTCATGTTTTTATAAAAGATTAAACATTTTTATTTAATACCAAAATTGTTTTTCAAAAATATATAAAATGTTTTTGACATTTTATAAAAAGTTTAGAAATAAAGAAAATGTTCCTTTGATCATATGATGCATTAAGCATTAGTTCATTCATACCTTAAGTGATTTTAGTTGTAGAAGTGAATATTTACAACTAAGTACTTGTTTAATTTATAAGTTTATGTTTTAATGAGTTTACATTTTGTGATCATCAAAACATAGAGATATGAATAAATATTGATAATGTTTTTAAGCATTTATTTATGTCAACAGAAGTGGCACCCAGACTATGTGTGGATCAACTATGCGTGTTTTGTAGTCTGTGATAGTTTGTGATCTTTACTATGTGCTCATATTTGTATATCTTGCTCACTATTGTCCTACGCTATTATTCACAGCTTCGTGGTTTAACATCTAAACCTACGAGCTCACCAACTTTATGTTGACGTTTTCGAGTATCCATTTTCAGGTGTTAAGAACGAAGGTACCATAGAAGGTTGAGTATTGGCCCGACTTAGCAAGACTTAGTCAAGACCCTCCCGGGTTATATCTCGTGGAGTTGCATTCTGATATTAAATAATGATGTTGTGTAACTTTGAGACTCGTGTGTTTTGTATTTTGTATTTATCCCTGTTGTGGGAGTTTGTGACTATTATTAGTTCAAGGTATTACATTTAGTATTTCTCTATTGTGACACTTTGTGTTCTTTACTAAGAAGTCATACCCTGTAAATGTCATTCCGCTGCGCCATTTTTGGGGTGTGACATCTGGTTACCACGCCAAGTAGCAAACACCGAAAAAATGTAAGTGTAGAAAGTTACCATGATCGTGTCAATAACATGGGTAGCACAGAAACAACTGAAATTGGCCGTGGCTGCAAAACAGACCCGGTTGCTTAGTTATCGCTTATACTATGCCCTCCGGTAATTGCCCCGCCACTACCTTCAGATTTTCCAGCCTATTGTGTTCGTTAATCAGCATATATATAATGCAACTTATAGCAAGGCAGTGAAAAATGAGGTTCCGACATGTACATATAGAGTCGACATTAAACGCACGCTATGGCTGCAACCACAATTCTGGTTGCTCTGCCAACGAACGCGCATAGACAAAATGTAAGCGTACGAAGCAATCATAATCGCCTTAATAACATAGAAAAACTTAAGGTGATCATGGCTGCAAAACAGATGCGGTTGCATAGTTGGTATTCATACTATGCCCTCCGGTGATTGCCCTGCCACTACCCTCAGATTTTCAACGACCCATTTCAGGTTCCAAAGCGTATCGTTCCCGCAACCACTTTGGTACTTTGTTTATAGCTTTTTTAGGTGTACCAACGTTTTACGGGGTTTTTTCAGAGGATATTTATAATGAGGCTAAATGAAACGAACGACTTCCATTATGCCTCACATAAATATCCTCGAAAAAAAACCGCGCATATAAAACACATACACCACTTTTGGAAATGACAACGTTTTATTCAGCCGATAAAAAGGCCGGCACAGCTGCAAGTAAAGTTAAGACACCCATTATATACAGGCTAAATTACTATATATATAATTTAACGTGGAGAAACGACGGCAGTAACGTCGTTTTGGGCTCCCGCTGTTTTTCGGCCCGTTTTTAAGCCCGGTCCAGCCTAAAAAGTTAAAGAAAAAGCATTATCCAACTCAGATTTTAGAACACATATTAAACCTTGTTACCATTTTAACATAGAAAGATTAGAAGCTTAAAAGGTTGAATCTTCGATAATTTACAACTACTTTCATATAAAAGTTTAAAAACAAAATATTTCATAATCTACCTACAAAGTTAAAAGATCGAAAGATCGAAACATCGAAAGTTCGAAAGATCGAAACAAAATCTTTGATAATCTACTTTCATATTTTAACAAATCACACCAAAAACGTCGAAAGATCGAAAGTTTAGCACCAAAACGGAAAGCTTTACTTTCACTTATCATACTTAAACACGCAATTAAGCCGCACATAAAAAAAAAAAAAAAAAAAAAAAAAAAAAAAAAAAAAAAAAAAAAAAAAAGATACACAAACCTAATATCCACACAGAAAGTATAAGAAAGAGATACACAAACCTAATATTGAGTGGATCCGCCGGAACCACAACGATTAGGGTTTGCACAACTACCGATAAAAAGGCCAGGGAGAAGACACGTATAATTTTCCAGAAGGTGCGTGTATCAATCCTCACAAAAGAAAGTAAAAAGAAGTAAAGAAAGAAGCTAAAAAGAAGAGTGGACCGGGCTTAAAAACGGGCCGAAAAACAGCGGGAGCCCAAAACGACGTTACTGGCGTCGTTTCTCCACGCTATATTTATATATATAGTAATTAAATAACATGGAATTAGACTAAGTAATTGTTTATATATTGTATTATTTAAGTTCAAGTTCTACGATTATTACTCTATAAAAATATGTTTGATATTTATAATTTTGTGATAAATTATTTTTAATCTATAATATTTATAATATTCAGTTTTATTTAAATATATTTTTCACACTATAAGTTCAATAGATAATAATCATTTATCAACAAATTATTTTATGTATTACTAAACCACACCCGAGGTTAAAATCGTAATTGTCTTTTATTCAGTGAGGGTATTCAAAATATTCATCAAATAGGTTTTTTTACACAAATCTTGTTCACTCAGTACATTTGAATTATTCAGTATCTTTGATTCGTTCAGCACTAAATAGTTCAGTTTTATCAAACAACCCATTTTTTCTTATTTTTGGATTTACTTATTAAAATGTAGGAATATCTCGTTCTTTTTATGGGTGTGGTTGAAAATGGAATATTTTTAAACATGTTAAAAAAATTAATATTCAAGAACACACAGAAGGGACAGGTTGAAAATGGAAAAGGACAAAAAGCAAAATTACTAAACTACCCTCATGTGTCTGGCACGTGATTGGAGATAACGAGAGAAATTTAACGTCATTACGAAATTGGACCACAACGAGCAGTATTGGCAACATTGGGGAGAATTGGTTTAATTTTGTCCGATTTTGGACTAAACGTGAAATCTGCAAAAACCTTGGGGACTAACGGTGTATTTTACTCTAAAAAAATAAATAGAAGAACATTAATGAAGCATAATCAAGAAAGGCTCCGAGATCTAGGCTCCGAGATATAGGCTCCAAGTCAAGCCTCCGACAGGCAGTCAGAGGCTCCTTCCCTACTCGGCAGAAACTGAAACATGGGCTTGTCCCATACGTAGTTAGTTCGGCCTTTAAGACGTAATCTTGGGAAGCAAGTTAGGATTAGGGTTTTCACATTTATATATACCCCATCTCATTGTAATTGTAAACTTAATATCTTGTGTGTGTACTCGATAATATCATCTCCCTGGTTTGACCTCATGGACTGTTACGAGTACATTAGTCGTAGATACCACGTTATATCGTGTGTCTATCTATTTTCCGCAAGCCTTGTTTCTATTTTCTCTGTTTGTTCGGTGGTGCGCAGGGGCGACATCCACAACATCACGAGTCTTTTCATCTTAATAATTCTCACATTTTATTTCTTGAGAAAAACGTTTAGTTGATTGTTGCTTCTTTTTTTTTTTTTTTTTTTTTTTTTTTTTTTTTTTTTTTTTTTTTTTTAGCAAAGAAATAGTGTTTTGGGTTTGCAAAAGAAACAAGGAAAATATCAAAAAATATGTTTTGCAGATTTCCACGCTAGGTTAAAAAAGCAAAAGATTTTTCATCTTGTCGGGAATTTTTAAAGAAAACTAGCTTCTAACACAAAACAGTCAAAATGCCATTTTCCTGGATTTATTTCACGATTGTCATTTTTTCTACCTCACAAATCACAATAATTCGATAATACAATTGATGCTACTGTTCAATCTTTATTAAAGCTTAATTTTAATTAATGTATTTACTTGATTTAATTTGATCCTGCAAAAGAATAGAAATTATTATCAAGGTTATAAATAGCGTGAGGTGTGGCGTAACGGCATGACCAAGCATCACGTTTTAGCAACCAAGGCAAAGTTTTGCGTTTATAAGACGTGTCATAAGGTGCCACAAATTAAGAAAATATTTATATATTTATATAATGTTTTATATATATCGAGTTTACAAAAAGACGTGGCATAAGGCGTGACGTGGCGGCATAACCAAAACTCACACCTTTGCGCGCTTTTTAAAACCATGATTATTATATATCCTCCATGATACCACATTAGTCCCTAAACTTATAAAGCTTTATATAATAACACAAGTTACCCCCTAAACCCATTAAATTTGTATTTTAACTCCTATCACATTTACCCGTTAAGTTTATGAAAATACCAGATTACCCTTTAAACACATAAAGCTTTTTAATGTAACACTCCTTTAAGTTTAGTGATATAACAAATGAATCAATAAACCTATTAAATTATATATTTTACCATTTTACATCATTTTTCTTAATACTTACATTTATATTCGAAAAAATATATCAATGTTAAAATTTTATTTTATAGCTACAAAACGAATGTTTCTGTACACACTGCAACGAGCGTGCCGAAAAATCTCGTATAAACTATACTACTATAGTTTTGATATAATTCTGCCTTGCTTCTAGTGTCTTGCTAGTAACTTTTTTCTTAATATAATTCTGCCGTTAAAAAAAAATAAAAAAAAATAAAATAAATAAATAAATAAATAAAATAAAATAAAATAAAATAAAATAAAATAAAATAAAATAAAATAAAAAAAAATAAAAAAAAAATTACTATAGTTTTGACTGCTTGGGCCTGACAAACAATATAATGTACTTGAGTAGCCATGCTTAGTTGGGCCTAGCAATGGCTTTTGATGGGCTTGTGGGCCTCACAGATTGGCAATTCAAGAAACTTCAGTCAAATCTTTGCGGAACCTAGCTAATTGACGACTTGACGTTGATCTTAACATCCTATGCATCGAAAATGAACTTTAGATTCTTATCAATCATGTGTTCATACACATAATATTTTATAGTGTATACGTCTCTCTCATGGTGGCTGCTAATTTCATTAACGGAACTTGGACAAAACGAACTAAAGTCAAAAGATGAAAAGATCAGTAATAGTAAAAATTGGAAAAAATAAAGAAAAGTTAGATATTTAGCATCATAACAAAAAGGAATATAAGAAAATGCAGTATAACCACAACAAAAAGATTAGAATTCATAAGATAAGGTCATGGTGAGTGTTTGATTAATAGAACTTGCTTAAACAAAAGTGTTGATTATTGACATGTATGAGTAGTAATTTGAACTAATTTACGATGAAATCAAAAATTATGAATCCTTCAACCCCAGCAATAATCTAATACACTCTACAAGTTAATCAAATGTGTCTTTTCTTAAATATAATAAAAAAATCACATGCGCAATTCTAATAGTTTATTCTTAGCTTGTGACTCCACATTAGGATCCCACACAAGGGCGGAGCTTAAATATAATAAAAAAATCACATGCGCAATTCTAATAGTTTATTCTGATTTCTGAGGCTTACACATTATCACCCAAAGTTTTATCGGAATAATTAAAAACTTGATTTTTTTACAGTTTTACATATATGGTAATGACTAATGAGCGTAAATTCCCCGTTGGTGCAGCCGAAGAATGCAACAATAAAAATTTGGTAAGTCGATGATGTCTGCGCACATGTATTATACAATCTATTAAAAAAAAAAGGACTTACGGGTCATGCAAGTATTTTAATTTCGTCAATGGAATCTTCTGTTCTTGTAGAATTTAGCTTCATTTCAAACCCTAAACCTAAACTTACTTTTTGGATAAACAAATCAACTAATTAACCCTTTTGTTCTTATATAAACCCATGCATGCATCACCCTAGCTTTATCCATAACAATTTTACCAATAGATCAACCTAGAAATGCTTAGCGTCAAACGCACCAAAAATGGTACTAAAAAGAAAGACAACAACACGCTTAAAGTTGTCTACATATCTTCTCCTATGAAGGTCAAGACTAATGCTTCAAGGTTTAGAGCTCTTGTTCAAGAACTCACGGGTCGTGACTCAGATATTAGCCGCTATGATGTGAATGATTTTGAGCATGTTGCTCCAACTACGCCGGCTGCAACAAAGAAAACTAGTAAGGAAGATGGTTCAAAACCAGTTGAGTGTGATCAACCTGAGTTGTTCACGGACTTTGAGTCATTCTTTGATGATGTGTTTAGGGTTGATCAGTTGGAAGGGATATCACCGTACTATTCTTCATTCGAGTCTTGTTTGCAATAAATTTGTGACACTAGGCTCATTGGACCATTAGTTAGTGTTGTGTTAAAGATATGAAAATTTGGGGAAGATGTGTAAGATAATGTATTACAGTAACTTATTTATAACTATGAATTGGTTGCTAATGTCAATCAACGATATGATGTAAGAAAATGCCAATACTGCCAAAGACCGTGGGTAAAGATTTGTTATCAGTTAAACAACCAATATAACATACGACTACTTGATATACATGTCAATTTAATCTAACAATGCTAAAGAGATGTGAAGTTACGAAATGATGATAAAATGCCAAAATACTCCCTCTCTTTTGTTTCTGATTCAATATTTGTTTCTAAGAAGAAAGATAAAATTTGTGACTCATGATCAAATGTATATATACATCGTAAAAAATGGTTGAAATACTATAGATGATAACAAAATCATTAGCGTTGTTAATATTCTAAGCTAAACTGTTCAAACATGTGGGAACTCGTTTCGATCATACTGTTGAGGTAAAATCTTACCCCTGGTTCGTTAGGTCCGCTCTTTGACCTTGTGTGAACCTGAAACAAAGATAATACACGTTAGTCTCGCCTTGGGTTTTATCCCAAGACCAAGCTCCAGTGTAAGGATGAGTATTCGTCCGGATTGGAGTAATAAATATAGGTTATAAGTGAGTAGTAAATGAGAGTGAAATAAGTTAATGCCTGCATTGAATGTGTTGGGGTATTTATAGTACCCCAATCACTGTGTATTTACTGTACCTGGAGACAAGGAGCCGATCTATGCACAGTGACCTATAAACCACTGTGCATGTACTTGGAGTACTGTTCCGCAAAACCCGGGGCGACGTACTTGAAAGACATATCCCGTGAAACCTGGAGGCGGCGGTACTGTACGTATCTTGGTCTTTCCCAAGGTTCCTTCTGTTATTGTTATTATTTATTATTTATATTCCTGAGTTCCGGACCGGATGGCCTGAATGGGATTCGTCCGGAATGTTCCGTCCGGCATGGGTCATCCGGACACATACACGAACACATACAAAGAAACATTATAATCTCATTATGTTAATATTAATATTTAATAATAAATAACATAATTTTCAAGCAAAAAACAATTAGAAATTTTGAATACACAATACAAGCAAGGGCAAAGCCAGGATTTTAGTTCCTGTTGTGACGTTGCCATTTTCATTTCAAAAAGGAAACCCTCATAGGCTTCTAAACTGTCATTGGACTTTGCAGGGCCCATTCAATATTCTCTATTGGATAATGGTTTATGGGGCCAATCAATTAACGTGCATTAGACATTTAGACCTGTTGGGGAAGGTCGAGCAAGAGCTAGCAGCCCCATCCCTTCCCTCGCATTGGCTAGGTATCAATTTTAGGTTACACAATAACGTATGCAATCAAAACCGTAAAACTATAACTGTTCTTTTAAGTCTTACCCAAAATTACAATTAACACGAACACTTAAACAAACAAAAAAAAAGAATAACCGAGCTTATTGTCACTCCCACCAACATATATGGTAGAAGTAGATCATGTAATACCATTCTTAAAAGGGCACGAGAATATAGTTTGAACCCATGACCTACGCTTTACATTGCATGTCTTTAGCCATTGGAGATTGGATTTTTTTTTTTTTTTTTTTTTTTTTCGTTCTTTCTGACATTTTTGGCCAACTAATCCACGGGGTCTGATCGAACCCACCGTCACACAGACTCAAACCAGGTAAAACTCTTCATTTTCAGGAGGTTGGCGTGGCCACTTAAGGTTGTTTGCAACTAGCAGAAATTGAACTTGAGACCTCACACATTTTAGAGTGATAGTCACAAGCCCTTTTACCACTAAGCAACCATTAAGTGGTTTTGGAATACTTTTATATTGCAGTGACAAACAGACATAATTACATAATTGTATACGTTTGTTATGAAAGTAAACTTTCTTCATGTTCCGTTAAACAAACATAAATAAATGAGCAAACATTATTATTATCGGCAAATAAACTTTTGGCAAGATAATTTTCAGAAAAAAATGAGAGCAGAAAAGGTGACACTTTATTATGGTAAGACGTTACGGAAAGTGTTGGAAATTATCATTGAACCCAAAAACCGAAAAAGATCAAAGATAACAACTTTAGCTTTACACATAAGGATAAGGATTTCACTTCAATTAAAGGAGAAGCTCAAATGTAGCTCAGTTGTCCAAGTTATATTACTCCCTCCGTCTCAAATTAATTGTCAGGAGACAAAAATCACATAATTTAATAAAAATGAGGTCACTTTTATTTCAAAAATAATATTCCCTTACTAGATTCCCTAGTTTTTACTTAATAAAGAAAGTGAACAATTATTTTGAGACATCTCAAAATAAAAATATAGACAATATTTTTGAGACGGAAAGAGTAATAATCTAGCCTTAAAAAAAGGGTAAATGCTATAGAATAGCAACGAACTTACTGATTTGTCCCGGATTGAATAATCTACAAATTTATTACTGATTTGACTAATTTTTTTTAAAGTTTTGTCCTAATAATACCAATTTTGCCACCTGGGCATATTCCACCTTTTTTTTTTTTTTTTTTTTTGAAATTCCATATCATCACTTAACTCATTACCCTAACAGGAATGGTCCATGTGGCTTGCGTTAATTTTCACCGGTTATCCCTTGACTTTTTTATCACTTAGAAAAGTTACAGTAATGGTCCTTATGGTCCCTGTGGCTTCCATTTTTGTCTGTTTTTTTACGTTTTCGTCCGTTTTTATACGTTTTCGTTCATTTTTATACATTTTCATTCGTTTTTATCCGTTTTCGTCCGTTTTTATACGTTTTCGTCTGTTTTTTTTATGTTTTCGTTCGTTTTTATACATCATCATCCTTTTTTAACGTTTTTGTCCGTTTTTCTTGCGTTTTTTACGTTTTCGTCCGTTATTCTTACGTTTTTTTTCCTTTTCATATGTTTTTATCCGTTTTTGTCTGTTTTTCTTACGTTTTTGTCCGTTTTTCTTATGTTTTTCCCGTTTTTATCCGTTTTTCTTACGTTTTTGTTAGGTTTTTTTCGTTTTTATGCGTTTTTGTCCTTTTTCTTACGTTTTTGTCCGTTTTTCTTACGTTTTTTTTTGTTTTTGTCCGTTTTTATCCGTTTTTCCTACGTTTTTGTCCGTTTTTCTTACGCTTTTTTCCCTTTTTGTCCGTTTTTCTTACATTTTTGTCCGTTTTTCTTACGTTTTTTCCGTTTTTGTCCATTTTTTCTTACGTTTTTTTCTTTTTTGTCCGTTTTTATCCGTTTTTCTTACGTTTTTTTTCCATTTTTATTACTTTTTTTTTCCGTTTTTGTCCGTTTTTGTTACGTTTTTGTCCATTTTTCTAACGGTTTTTTTTTCGTTTTTGTCCGTTTTTATCCGTTTTTGTCCGTTTTTTACGTTTTCGTCCGTTATTCTTATGTTTTTTCCGTTTTCTTTTTTTTTTCTAAATTTTTTATTTAGTCCGAATTTTTTGTCCGATTTTTTTTCTTTTTTGTCCGAATTTTTTAAAAAAAAAAATAAAAAAAAAAATTCAAAATTTTTGTCCTAATTTAAAAAAATAAAAAATTAAAAAAAAAAATTCAAAATTTTTGTCCGATTTTTTTTTGACCAAATTTAAAAAATAAAAAATAAAAAAAATTCAAAATTCGGACAAAATTTATTGAACTTTTTTTTTTTTTTTTAAATTCGGACTAAAAAGAAAAAAAAATCGGACAAAAAATTCGGAAAAAATTTTCTATTTTTTTTTTTCAAATTTTTTAATTTTATTTATGTTTTTAATAAAATTTGGTCAAAAAAAATCGGACAAAAAATTCGTACAAAAACGTAAGGAAAATAAACAAAAACGGATAAAAACGTAAGAAAAACGGATAAAAAAATCGGACAAAAAACGCAAAAAAACGTAAGAAAAACAAAAAAACGATAAAATAAAAAACGGAAAAAACGGAAAAAACGAAAAAGAAAAAAAAAAAAAAAAAAAAATAAAAAACGGACAAAAACGTAAGAAAAACGGATAAAAAACGGACAAAAACGCAAAAAAACGTAAGAAAAACGGACAAAAACGTAAGAAAAACGGACAAAAAAACTGATAAAATCGGAAAAAAACGTAAGAAAAACGGACAAAAACGTAGGAAAAACGGATAAAAACGGACAAAAACGAAAAAAACGTAAGAAAAACGGACAAAAACGTAAGAAAAAGGACAAAAACGCATAAAAACGGACAAAAACGAAAAAAACCTAAGAAAAACGGACAAAAACGTAAGAAAAACGGACAAAAACGGACAAAAACGGACAAAAACATATGAAAACGAAAAAAACGTAAGAATAACGGACGAAAACGTAAAAAACGCAAGAAAAACGGACAAAAACGTTAAAAAAGGATGATGATGTATAAAAACGAACGAAAACATAAAAAAACGGACGAAAACGTATAAAAACGGACGAAAACGGATAAAAACGAATGAAAATGTATAAAAATAAACGAAAACGTATAAAAACGGACGAAAACGTAAAAAAAGGACAAAAATGGAAGCCACAGGGACCATAAGGACCATTACTGTAACTTTTCTAAGTGATAAAAAAGTCAAGGGATGACCGGTGAAAGTCAACGCAAGCCACAGGGACCATTCCTGTTAGGGTAATGAGTTAAGTGATGATATGGAATTTCAAAAAAAAAAAAAAAAAAAAAAAAAAAAAACGTGGAATATGCCCAGGTGGCAAAATTGGTATTATTAGGACAAAACTTTAGAAAAAATTAGTCAAATCGGTAATAAATTTGTAGATTATTCAATCCGGGACAAATCAGTAAGTTCGTTGCTATTCTATAGCATTTACCCTTAAAAAATCTCATTTCATAAAATAACCCAGAGTCATTGGGCAACCACATTAGATTTTTAACAAGCGTTTCATTTTTTAGTAAAACAAAGTACATGTCTCGTTTTTTTAATAAAACATATACTTTTTTGTTAAAAAATAAAACACTTGTCAAAAATTTAATATGATTATCGATTGGTCAGCACGAGCTATTTTATTAAATAAGTTTTTTTAAGTTAAACTATTAATTTAAACTTGAGGGATTGGGCTATTTTTGAAATCTTCTATTATTAATATTAACTATATCCTTGGTAAACATAATCCGGCCGTTACTCCAGCGAGAAAAACTCGTGTGGAGGCTGTACGGTTTTCGGAAGGAAGCCGTTAATAGTTCCTAATACACCAGCGTGGACTCGGTTCAGACAACATAGTCTGGGTATGTGGTGGATGAGGTCCTGCTGATGTGGCAGGTGCGACTCCGACTCAAAAAATTGAAAGTCGCCTTCCAAAAAAAAACATAAGGATCTCTCGAATGTTCGATATTTTATGTAATATGTGTTTTATCTACGGTAGGGTCAATAACGTTATAATCTTTTAGTTTTATACGGAATAATAAGTAGCTTTAGAACTTTTATTTTCAGTAGATTTTGCATATAATAATAGACAAGACTCGCCAACCATTAAATAAGACATGTGGTTGAGAGTCATTTCGTCAAAAGTTTTTAAGATCGGGATCCTAGGTTTTTAAGATTAGGATTTTACCTCGGATCGTTTTTGTGTTTGCAAGATCGTGATCATAAGATCGGATCGGGATCTTAAGATCCTACTCTAATGTTATTTCTTAATAGTTTTTGTAATATTATACAAATCTAAATATTATTATACATTATAGACACAAAATATTATGAATGTTTCATAGAAATATTGTCCTAAATTATGATTATGAAATGTTTAAAAAGATTAACATGTTTATTTTTTTGAATTCTACAAAAAAACAAATCATAAATTTATAGTTTTTTAGTTTGTAATCCGAGAAAAGTAAGATCGGATCGGATTAGATCTTAAAATTGTATGATCAAGATCGGGATCCTATAAAATCTTAAGCTTGCAAAGGTCCATCCTAATCGTTTTTGCTTTGCATTATCATATAATACTAGCATACTGATCATTTCGTCCATTCACCCAAATCAACAAGAGCCATGTATGACTTACAAATATCATAAGTGGACCCACACATAAAACAAGAAATCTAACTAGCCAATCACAATGAAGCAAAAGATTATATCAAGATAAACAATAGATCACCCAATCTGACCCAAAACCCTCTTATAAAACCAACCCATATTCACAACTCAAACCATTCTACATTTACTACAACATTCTCTAACCAAACCCACAAAAATGGCAGCTTCCACAATGGCTCTATCCTCTTCTTTTGTAGGACAAGCGGTGAAAACCGCGCCAAGTGGCTCTGATATCACTGTAGGACGGGTTTCCATGAGGAAGGCAGCAACAGCCAAGAAAGTTGCCCCATCAGGAAGCCCATGGTACGGTCCCGACCGTGTTAAGTACTTGGGCCCATTCTCTGGTGAGGCCCCATCTTACCTCACTGGAGAATTCCCAGGTGACTACGGTTGGGACACTGCTGGGCTTTCTGCTGACCCAGAGACTTTTGCCAAGAACCGTGAGCTCGAGGTGATCCACTCAAGATGGGCCATGCTTGGAGCTCTTGGATGTGTCTTCCCCGAGCTTTTGGCCCGTAACGGTGTTAAGTTCGGTGAGGCTGTTTGGTTCAAGGCTGGAGCCCAGATCTTTAGCGAAGGTGGTCTTGACTACTTGGGTAACCCAAGCTTGGTCCATGCACAAAGCATTTTGGCCATCTGGGCTACTCAAGTGATCTTGATGGGCGCAGTTGAGGGTTACAGAATTGCTGGTGGCCCATTGGGTGAGGTTGTTGACCCACTTTACCCTGGTGGCAGCTTTGACCCATTGGGCCTTGCTGATGACCCTGAGGCATTTGCTGAGTTGAAGGTTAAGGAGCTCAAGAATGGAAGACTAGCTATGTTTTCCATGTTCGGATTCTTTGTTCAAGCCATTGTGACCGGAAAGGGACCTTTGGAGAACTTGGCTGATCACCTTGCTGACCCTGTTGCAAACAATGCTTGGTCATATGCCACCAACTTTGTTCCCGGAAAGTGAGATTAGAATGAGTGTTTGTGTGTGACATGAAATTTACTGATGTCATATTGTTTGTGAATTATAATTAGTAATATATGGTTTAATATTGGGCATCTTGTGTTGGTTTATTTTGTTGACTAAATTGATATTAGTCGAGTATATGCTAATTACATACTAGTAATACTAACATAAATCAACAAGGCAAACGCGAAAGCTGCTCGTAACTATATATTTATATTAGATTATTATTATAGCAATGTTGTTTTAGTAATCATGATTTCCATACCAGTTACATATAAAAGATAGACTTAAGTATGTGTGAGTCATCTCGACTCGTGTTGGCTCATACAAAAAATGACTCGTTTGAACCCAAGCTCATTTAGACCTGTTATCCAACCCCAGCCGGGCCCTTCTTGCCACCTCTGGTCATTAAGCTCCTCCCTTATAATAACTAAGCAAGATGCTAGAAAGCAAAGTATCCATCATTATCCATCAAACGCTCAATCTGTTAATATACTTTATCTGCATATTTCCGTTGATCTTGCATTTCATAAGTACATAAAAGTGTATTTGGACCTTTTTTTTTATCTGCTACGGATATGCATAAGATCAGCAAGCGATATCTTTCCAGAGTTTCTTGTGTCGAGCCGATCAAATATTGAGCATATCTGCAATATCTCTTTTTCTGTTACATGTCCCATCTCCTTCAGCTTGTATATCACAAACTCGGCCTTACTGAAATGATAACCGTACACGCAAACACAACATAAGCATTAATTACATTCTCAATGAATAGCTAACATTCTTAGTCTAGAACATTTGAAGTTTGAGAGGTTGTTTGGACGAGCGCTCCGAAACTGTGTACCCAAATTCAGAGAATAAGTCAATCACGTAATCAGTGGATATAAACTAGGAACAGTTTGCACTTAAACTTGATTTTGATGATTCAAAATATGATAGTAGTTTACTACGACTTCAAGCAACTATTAAAGGGTGTTTGAAGAAAGCATTTTAAGTATGAGAGTTTACACATGAATCATCAAAATCAGATGATATAAGACTATTGTTATATGGATAATTTAACGTTCATCTTCATAATCGTTCTCTTATGACATGATTATTAACACTTGAAGTTGCAGTACTCAACTTTATACACACATCCAAACATCGCCGATACACATAACATGAACTGTCATATCATTGAACAAAAATGTCCAAGTGAAACTTTGTATATCAAGGGGGTGTTTGGGATTGCATTCTTTATTCTGCTTTTCTGTGTTACCTACTTACTTTTTAAGCACTTATTTGCTCTGAAATAAATAGATAACCAGTTTCATCCATACAAACAAAACTACTTATGAAACCACTTATATTCTTAAAAGATAAGCAGATAAACACTGATATCAACAACTCTCAAACACCGTTCTGTTAGATGACTAGGTCAAGGTTAGTTGGCCAACTAACCTAGCCATCTAACACGTTCTAACGCTAATTACAGAAATGATTAAAACATTTAATAAAAGTTCATAATCAAAACAATTAATTACCTGACAGAACCATTGTTATCAATATCTGCTGCAAGAAACTGAGCAACCGTAAGGTCTTGACCAAGAACCCACTTAACCATCCTCCTATGCCTCTTATCAACTCTAGCCTCAGCCAAGTACAAAAAGGCCCTAGCTACAGCAAGAGTAGACACAAGCAACCAAACAGAAGCAAAAATGCGTCCAGTAGTAGATGAAAAAGCCTTATCACCATATCCAACAGTAGTAACCGACATAACAGACAAATAAAAACAATCCAACCAACAAAGATGCTCAACGAAATGCAGAACACCAACGCCTACACCAATACAAAGGACCACAACCCCTAACGCCAACCCCACTTTCGTCCTTATCCTCATTCTCCCCTTCTTAAAATCAATTATATATGAAGGAGGCTTCCGCTTTTTCCCATTACTTAAAGAACTCAACAAATAATTTTCTTGTAAATCGAGAACATAACTCACCATCCCACTAAGCAAAATATCAATAAAGCCGAAACCAATCAACACAAACATGATGGAAAACAATTTGGTTACCGGACTATCAGGAATTAAATCACCATACCCAATAGTACACATTGTCACAATACAAAAATAAAGCGCATCGACGACTACATGTGTCTCGGACCCAATAAAGTTCTCCTTATTATACCAAAATATAACAACACCAAGTGACAGATACATAATCAACAACACAACCGATTGTCTAACAATTGGAGGTGACGCTAATTGTGACGGTCTAGGCATAGAAGGATGATCATATTCATTAATAGTACAAATAGCAGGTGCAGTTTTTGAACGATATAAATATTTTTTGTTCCTAAGTTGTGGTATTTGAATTTGTATATCTGGATCAACAACAATAGGGATATCTTTTAAGCATAAACTTGATCTAGAACACAAAGGGTCATTAGAACTATCTACATTTACACTTAGATTTAGTGCATCAACCGTTAGTGAATTTGTAGATGACGAGTCTCTAGATGAACCAAATATGAGCATGTCTTTAAACTCCATAGGAGTAAGTGACGTCGGGATTGTGATCTCATTTTGCTCGTGTAACAGACCTAGTGGTGATGGTGATTTTGGGATTGTCGAATGTGATTGAAGAAGAGGCTCCTTCTCCATCATGGGTTCGTTAGAATGTCGAAATTAAAACAAGATGTCTAAGTTATAAAAATGGGCAGCAAATATGAATTTGATGTTTTGTGTATGTATATGAAAGTTGATAATATGTTTTTGTTTAGGAAATGTGAATGATAATTAACGAGAAAATGGGATGATTAAAGTTGTGTTGATTGAGTCATAAACTAATGTTTAGGGCCCCTTAGAAATGCTGGGAACAAGGAGGAGAAAACAGACTGTAAAATATACATAGCCAACGAAGTGTTGCATGGAATTGTTTTTTTTTTTTGGGCCAATTACAAATTTAGTCATTGAGTATGTTTAATTGAAACTGAATTTTTTTTTTTTTTTTTTTTTTTTTTTTTTTTTTTTTTTTTTTTTTTTTGCAAAGGTGAATATATATTATCTCAAAAACAAAATACATGAAAAGCATCCAAATCAATTGCTGGTGACATACCACAGCAACTGAAATTGGAGCTAAACCAAACATACAACATGCTACTCAACAACTAACATACAAGCTAGCAAATACAATCATACAAGAGTGGCCGATTCACCAATTCACTACAACATTCATTCTTGAAAATTCCCTATAAAAGGGCACTCAGTTTTCCACTTAGCTTCCCATCCTCCCTTGTAGATCTCAAACAATCTGAGAGGCCATTTCTTTGTTTCCTCAATAGTAGGTATCTTTTTATTGTTAACAAGCTTTTCAATAAAAGTTTGCTCCTTCTCCCAAAGTAGTCTTAAATCGGGCCTTCTTTTATACTCTTCAATCAATGCAGCATATTCTTCTCTTATACTTCTTGTACCATCTGTCACAATTGTTTCATCAGTTTCTCCTTTTCCTTTCATCATTCCCCATTGTTTTTGAAAATAACACTTCATGGCCTCATTCCAGTCATTGAACACTTCTTCTGAGGGTTTAACACTTTTTAATAAGTATTCATCAACTTCTTTCTTCCATTGTAATTCTTGATCATCATGCATTCCATCATTTGCCACCACCTCAAGCACTGCATACTTATTTGCACTTTCCTTAAAGGCATTTAACAGATCCTCTTTAACTGGCCCTTTCTTCTTATTAGGACTTGCCTTTTGTTTCTCATTATTTAGTGGTTCAGTAGCATTTTTAGTCACATTATCCTTAGTTGCCTTTTCTGTATCTTTCCCAGTCCCACTGTTTTGACCCTTTTCAACATCTCCATTTTTCCTCATAACTTGTTTATATTGATACCTAGGCCCAGTGGGATGTTTTCTAAAGCCCTCTTTCTTCCAATTCCCTTTATCATTTTGAAAAGTTTGTTTTTGCAAATTGCTAACAGGCTTATCTCCTTGCACATTCACCTTAAAACCCCCTTTAGCATCAGTATTTACATTCCCTGTATCACTTTTCCCATTACTCATCCCAGGCAAATTACTTCTATTCTTACA